>PVLD010000098.1:0-288089 GCA_004027595.1 Dinomys branickii
AGCAGTGGCTTCCTCTTTCTCCATCTCTTCTCCCTCCGACTGTGCCGCGGCGGCCCTCCGATCCTTTCCTCCAGGAGAGGTTTTGCTTGGTCTTTCCTAGGGCTTCAGTTCCCATTTCAGATCCTTCTCGGGTTCAGGGTACACACCTCTCTCCTTTCTGTCTTCATATTGCTATATTCCATTGTCTGGGTGGTAATCCTCTGGGAGGTTCTCCCTCTGCTGCCTACCGGGTCGCCATCTTCACGGAAGTCTCTATTTGTTATTGGTTACATAAACAAAACTGTAAAGTCAGTTGCCTCACTTCTGATACTTGTTTCTGCTATAGCCCCTCCAGAGAAGCAGCCTATCAAGGAAGGGCAGGATGTTTTTTTTAACTTGATATTTATAGATCTATGATAGGCAATTTCACAGGTTTTCTTGAATGCATCGTCCTTTAAACTGAGTACAACCATTTCAGTTTTCTGTCCTACAGGTAAAACTTTGAAATTGGCCAAACCCATGGTCTGATTAAAATTTAGAAGATAGATTTGCACATAAATAGCCATCAATACAAAACAACATAATATGGATTAAATAAGATGCGCAAAAAATAGATATTCTCAGAATTTAGAAAAGAGATTGCTGGAAAGAACTTCATCCATGTGGCAGTATTAGAGGGGGGAGTTTACCACTAAACATACAAAGTTAAACATCCTGATAACAATGTATTTTCAAAACACCAACCTTCAAACTAAAAGTTGCCTAGAATTTTTGTTAAATGTATCTACATATAAAAGAACACATTCATTACCTCCTTTCTCACAGAACAGATCATTGATCTGCCAAAGAGATTTGAAGGGAAGCAGGGATACTGGAAATAGAGCGGAGAGATTGGCACGTGATTCTTTTGGAAACAGAGTTCCTACTTGCTAAATGCAAACCCTGCAAGTATTCCTATTAAAATCTGTGTCACAAATGAAATAGCACATATACCAAGACAAGTTACCATCCAAAAAATTAAAAACTTCCTTTAATAGCTGTTCCTTAAGCCTACAATGCAATAACCATTTTAAAATATATTATTTTTATAGCAGTTTGTTTCATCAAAGCACAACTCTCTGGGGTGGACACAGAGGAGCATTTCCTCAGTCTGCAGCAGGGAATAGAATGCTGATGCCAGGGAAGGGGAAGAAAAAAAAAAAAAAGGAACTGGGGAAGGGTGGCCAAAGAAAGAGAAAAGGAAGACAGAGGGAACTAACATTTATGGAGTGCTGCCCATGCCAGGCACTGTGATAGCAGTGAGAAGATAAACAACAAAATTTTTCCTTTTCCCCCTTTTAAAGACGTTCCAGCAAGTTAGGTAGATCGGTGATGGTTAATAAGCGGGACCTTGGAGACCGAGCAGCTGATTGTGGACGTGTGGGAATGGAGAGCATTCTAGGCAGATGGGACAGCATGCATGAAAGTATGTCAGGATTAGCAGGTATTCCAGTTTAGTTGTGGCTTTGTGGGGCTCATGTTATCCAGGGCTCCTGGTTGCAAGTGACAGAAGTTAGATAAAAGGGAAAAATTTGCTCGGGAAATCCAAAAAAGGGGCTGGACAACCAAGCAAGAGTGAGGCAGTGGACTGCAGTGGAAAGATAGAAACTTCACGTCCTACCACTTCCATCCCTAGAAAGGGACTAGCACTCCCTTTGTTTGTTTGTTTTTTATTTCGTTTTTGTTTTTTGAGGAAGAGTCTCACTTTTTGTGCAAGCTGGCCTTTAAATCACTACGTAACCCAGTCTTGGCCTCAAACTTGTAATCCTCTTGCCTCAGCCTCTAAAGTGCTTGGATTAAAGGTGTACCCTGCCACACCTAGCACCAACGCTTTTTGGGTTTCGTGGTTGCCTTCATTACTTTTCTCATGGCTGAGAAAAAATACTCAACACCCAGGTTTAAAGCGGGAAAGGTTTAGTCAGCTTGTGGTTTGTAGAAGTTTCAGTTCATAATCGGCTGGCTCCAAGGCAGAGTGCCAGGGCAGGTAGGCACTGCAGAAGAGAAACAGTACATGGGTGGACAGAAGGCACCAAGCCAGGAGCAAAAATAGCAGCTTCTTTCTGTCCTTTTACATTCTATCTGGGCTACCAGTCTTAGGGAGGGTGCCAAACCAGCCAGTGGACTAATTTAGTAATCACATACCTTTAAACCCAGTAAGTATCACACAGTCGAGATCTGGCCACCTCTCAAAAAGCCCCAGCTATGACCGCATGAGGCCTTGGGGGCACATCTAGACACAAGCCCTAACAGAGATCCAACCTATGGGTCCTCAGCCACTGAGCTACATCCCATCCCTTTTTAATTTTGAAACAAGTACTCACTGAGTTGCCACAGCTGCCCTCAAACTTGTGATCCTCCTGCCTCAGCCACCTGAGTAGCTGGGAGTACAGGAGTGCATCACCATACCCAACAAAAAGGACTAACTCTCTTCAAGTGTGAAAATTTCTGGGGGAGAAATGCTGATTGGTCAGGCGTGGCTCGGTGCTCACCCTTCTATCAATCCTAGGGATCCCAACGAAGGGCAGGACATACCACAGACTACAGAGTATGAGAACGAGATACATAGAAGATATGTCTGTGCTGCAGGAATGGGGAAGGACTGAAGCTGGCATCAGTACAAGAAACTGAGCATTAAAGTAGGAGACAAGTTGATCCCAAATTATAGTAACATTTGCTAGACTATCAGATTAAAATGGGACTGAAATTTTTATGGCATTGTATGAATTGGTTAATGTTTTGTCATTTCAATCAAGATGTTGGGAAACATTGTAGGTTTTTCACATTGGCTTAAGAACTGTGGAATGTAGGATCCTTCTTCAACCTTCTAGCTATCTGACTTTAAGGAGATTATCCTAACCAGGATAGTCCCTATTTCCTCACTAAAAAATGGTAGTAGCCATGATAGCTGACATCTGTTGAGTCTTGTTGCTGGGGATTGAACTGAGAATCTTGTTCGTGCTGCACAAGGAGCATGCCACTGAACTGCACCCCTGGTCTCCTTAAGCATTTTTCAAACATTTCAATTAATCATCAAAACAAAGCTATAAGGTTCTAGAAAGATAATCCCACTTCTCTAAAATAATCCCACTCACAGGTAATTGCAAGGATTAAAGAACCTGCTGGGTGTGGTAGCACATGCCTATAATCCCAGCATTCAGGATGCTGAGGCAGAAGGATCACCAAGAATTCCAGGCCAGCCTGGGCTACATAGTGAGCTCAAGGCCAATCTGAGCTACCTAGTGAATTCAAGGCAAGACTTTGCCTACAAAAAAAAAAAGAATTCATGTAAGGTGCATAGTTCCATCCTCCCCCCTCACAGCTAACACTCAGCATATTTTTAATTATCTGTTGCCCAGAAAAGGAAGCTCTCTGTATGTGATGATTACCGTGGGTAGCAGAAGCTTTGAGATAGTGACAGAAACAACATAAAAACAGAAGAATTCCCTGACTCCTCATCTCTCCCTCAAAGGAGACAGTTAGTAGGGATTAAAACAGGCCAATAAGAGAACTACTTTATAAAACAGAGCAGACTAAACCAGTAAGAGTTGGCTAGACTTTTTAGTGTTTTTTCCATACAGGTTAGAACCCCCTCCACATCACCCGTAAAAAGCCTCTCTGTTAAACTATCTAAAGGTCCATTTGAAGTTTCTTTTCTCTTTTACCTGAGTATTATCAGAAAACTTGGGTTATTCAATCAAGGAAAGGAACTAACACAAAAACCACCATGCCTTGGTTTCTATGCTGCACCATTTATATACAGTACATTGATATCTTTTGCTTACTGAACCACCAATACAGAGGATATTGTCTCTGCATTATGTACATATATATATATATATATATATATATATATGGAAAGAGGATGGGAATTCAGGAATAACTTTGTGCAGGTTACTAGCTAATAAGCAGCAAGGGTGGGATTCAAGCACAGATACAGATGTGTCTCACTTCAAAGTGAAGAATACAACATCAGGCTTGGTGGCACATACCTGTAATTCCGGGACTTAGGAAGCTGATGCAAGAGGATCGTTCGGAGTTTGAGGCCAGCCTGGGCTACATAGTCAGTTCAAGTTCAGCCTGAATTACAAAGCCAAATCGTGTCTCCAAAAAAAATAAATAAATAACAGCCTAGAATACTAACTGGCCTACTTACTTATCTGGGAGAGATACACAAGGCAAAAGCACTACCAAAATCTGAGAAAACTAGTGAAATAATAGGCACTCTCAGCTTCTCTTACCATCACCTTTCACTTCTTTGCCGTAGACACCATCTTCCGGCTGCCCAGGGCTGTAGGCTTTTTCTCAAGGCCTGTGTACTATGAGAACGTATGTGCTCGGCCTCCTCTTCACCACAGTGATGTTGCATTCCACAGGATTGATGCACTCGTGCCTGTAACACATTTTTACATTCTGAGTTAGGCTTCCTAGAAGTACTGAAATAACTAGGATAAAAATTTCAGGACCTGGAAGAGAGGTGTGGTGGATTAACTAATGGGCAGTTTGTAACACCCGGCTGAACTGAATCAGCGCGGTGCTGGGCGTGGAGGCCCACCTGAGGGTTGTTGCCAACAACATAGAAGAACTGGGGAAGGGGGTGCTGGTGATTCTCCTGGAGAAGCTTTTTGCACTGGTTTTTCTGATAGGAACTCAGCTGTTCTCATCCTCAGAGGAGCTCAGGTTCTCCCTGTTGCTGAAGATAGCTGCGGTTCTTGGGGGAGCTCTGGTCCTCACCTTGAGTGTCGCTTCCTGCCTCAGCCTAAGAGCACAGATCCTTCATCCCACTGGCATAGACTTTCTAGCTTCCACCACTGACCTTGGGGCCTTCCCAGTGCAGATCCTCGGTACAGACTTGTGTGAGATTTTGCCATTGGCTCTAGGCCTCCAGCTGGATTCCTGCAGGACATTGCCGTGGGATCCAGGCCCTCAGCTGGATTCTTCGGGTCTCTAGTGTGTGGACAGATCTCCTACACACTTTGCATTTGCCTCTTTGGGTGAATATTATAAAATAATCCTATAAATTATGTGTCCTGTATTAAATCCACTCCCTGTAAACCCTGACTACAAGAGGATGGATCATACCAAAGATGTTTGAGATGTGTAGGCCTCTGAGAGCTACTCAGGCTGTATCACACACACACACACACACACACACACACACACCCCACTGGGGATCAGGACACATCATCCCAAACTATGTAGAAGACCACTTCCAAATATATTTCTTGGGCATATTTTGAGGAATGGCAAACACAAGAGTGGTTCTGAAAAGCTGCCTTTTGTAAAGTGTACATCTACAAAGAGAAATTTGCTTTCATAAAAGTAATCGGAACAGGGAGAGAGCTGCTCCTAACCACTTTGCCATCTGCATAGCGAGGCCACCTTCATTCACCATACGTTCCCTGTCGCCATCCTACCAGGACTGCCTCTACTGCCACCCCAGAGCTCCCGAGCCCTTATGACTTTCAGGATGCCCTGTCTGCTTCCCGATCTTGCCCTTCTTTGTGTCTCATCTTTATGGGCCTCCAGGATATAAGGCATAGAGCTGAAATTCTGTGATGGCATGAAGGAGCCCCATCAGCACTGAACACCCTGCAGGACCTCAGCTGAGCAGAACATTGTGATGGTGGAGAGATAGAATGCTGCAGGTCCAAAAAGCCAAGATTATGTTTATCTTAGACTACCTAAGATAACCTAAGGTACCTTAGGTAGTCTAAGGTGTGTGTGTGTGTGTGTGTGTGTGTGTGTGTGTGTTATCTTAGACTACCTAAGATATCAAAAGCATGTCCCACTCATGCATTTGATAAATGTATTGATTTAGGACCTTCGGCCCGTGGTTATGAGAGTTCACATTACCTCCTCCATGGCAGAACATGCCATTCAGGGTAACCTAAATGTGTCCCTGAACCATGATCACTCATATATGGCCCAGAATAAACTATTTTTTTTAATGTCCTTAAAACAGGGAGTTGTTTTTACATCCACAACAGGCAGAGAGAAGCTATTTTTTGCCCTTGTGCTCACACAACCCTGAGCTCCTGAGAGCTGAGACGGGGGCTGTCCTGTTCCATGCCTAGAATCAATCAATAAATACGTGAGAAGGAATAAAGGATCCTGAAACGCATGGCTGCCCCTAACTTCCCCTGGGCCCCTGCTGCACCCAACCCAAAGAATGTGCCCCTGTTCCACAGGACAAGATTGTTATTTATCTTTAGCAAAACATTCTTTCCTGTCTCCTCCCTCACTGAGGGAAGCTGGTCCTCCAACAAGGTCAGGCAGAACCCAGAGCCTCAATGAATAACAATGAACCCCATCATTAGCAATAAAGCTTTCAAGAGCACCAAGGGAATGAAGATGAACAGGTTTACCTGGACGCGGTGGCTGATGTGAGTTACTGCACTCTGGTGATTCCTTGAGGAATATTCGTCAGCTTTTTAGGGACTTACAGATTTACAGATAGGTGCTTCTGTTTGCAAACCAAAACTGTGAAATAAAAAGGGACACTGATGTTTCATATAACTGAAAATTCCATGGATATATCAAGCTTCAGAAATAGCTTGCACGTTCAGTATTGTTTATGGCTTATTCTGGTTCATATGTCTCCATTCTTTTGTCTTTAAAATTAAAAAGAAAAAGAAAAAGAAATAGCTTGCACGCCTGTAATCCTGACTCTCAGAAGGCTGAGGCAGGAGGATTACTGCAAATTCGAGGCCAGCCTGGGCTACATAGTGAGAACCTGTCTCAAGAACAAAAAACACTAATATAATAATCATGCAAATGTGCATCTGTAAACTGGAATTCAGTCCTTCCCATTCCCCAAACTGATACATCTCTAAGTGTCTTTCAACCCATATTTCCCCCTCGATCCCTTTACCCAACCCGCTAAGAATCTTTTTAACTTGCAGACCTTTCCATGGACTGTTTTGCTTGTTGTGTACACTTGGTGCAGTTCAGCATGTTTTTCTGTCCTGTGTATTTCCTACAAATCTGTAACTGTGTCCAAGCTGGATTAGATTCAGGTTTGGTCCTATGACAAGAGAACACACGTTAGCAAAACCTTAGGACAGCAGTGGCGAACCTTTTAGAGCTTTTAATGATAACAGTTTGCTGCACTATGCATGCTATAGGTTCACCACCACTGGCTTAGGAAGTGTACACACTGCCTGATTTTCTTCCTTTTCATCAAGTTAATAGCCACTGATACCTAATGTCCATAACTATTAGGTTTTTTTTTTGTTTTTTTGTGTTGGTACTGGGGATTGAACTCAGGACCCTGCGCCTGCTAGGCAGGCGCTTATTCCACTAAGCTATATCCCCAGCCCAATAACTATTAGTTTATTGACGATTGTCTCATGGTGGTATTCTAATTCAAGGTTGGCGAACTATGGCCAAATCTATCAAGTTTCCTCGATTTCCATAAATAATTTTTTTATCATGGTGATTGAACCTGGGGTCCACTACCGCTGAGCTCTCTTCCCAGCTCTTTGTTATTTTTTGTTTTGAAACAAAGCCTCATTAAGTTGCCTCAATTGGCCTCAAACTTGTGATTCTCCTGCCTCGGGCTCTCAACTAACTGGGAGGCTTGTGCCATCTCATATACAATCTTATGGTCACTCACACACACACAAAAATTCCCAAGATTTAAGGTCTGGTGTATCTAGTAGATACTAGACACCAGAGGGTTTCTGGTCCCCTCTGAGGTCCTTCTGCTCCCCTGGGAGAAACCAGCTTAGAGTACAGACCCTCAAGAGTCACACATTCCACAGCTCAAAGATTCCCTTTAGCTGCTTCTACTCTCTCTACTGTGGGACACTTAACCTCTCTTGTTTCTCACAGGGAGAAAGAAATCTGCAAGTAACTCAAAGTTTTTGGAAAGCAAACCCAAGACAGCAAACTGCCACAGGTAACCCAGTCTCTCAGCCTCACAATTTAAAGGTCCTGCAGCACAATCCTGTCCACCTTCTCAGGTAAGCGAGAGAAAAATCCCAAGAATAAGTAAACAAGTGATTATTATTGTTTATTCTTTTTTAACAAGCAAAAGCAACCCAGCACATAGCATCTCACAATTTCTGCTGCACTTTATTGGCTATCACATATAAAACAGAGCAGACAAATCACATTAGCTGAAAGAAAATGGGGGAATCTATGCTTTTAAAAAGAAAAACAAAACAAACCAAAAAATAAAGACGGAAGTAGTGTGGCCTCACTCCTGAGGAATGAAAGCCCGGACTGTGACAGCTCTGAATACTCTGGGACCATGTAGGGTCCCCAAAAGTCCTGCCTCATCTTTTCTCTTCCAGTATTGGAGATTGAACCCAGGGCCTCATGTATGCTAGCTAGGCAAGCTCTCGGCCGCTAGACCCCCAGCCTTTTTCTTTTTCTTTTTAATTTTGAGACGGGGGTCTAAGTTGCCCAAGCTGGTCTTGTACTTGCAAAGCCTCCCAGCCCAGCTTCCCTAGCAGGCGGGCTGACAAACTGCCGTGTCCAGGGGCCTTGTGAGCAGCTCTGCAAAACAGAATTCTAGAAGTTAGATTCTTTTTTTCTTTCTTTTCAAGATAAGCAACTTCTTCAAACTTCCTCCTGCCCAGCCCTTAACCACCACCCCCTCTTCTCCTCAGGCCAGATAAACAGAGAACAAAATATGCAGCTGCTGCCCCAGGAGATTAGGGCCGGGTTTCCTTTCCACAGGAAAGGGAGAGCGCTGAAGACAGTGGGGGGAGATGGAGCAGGGCTGGCCTGGCGACATCTCTCTGTATCCCCTCCCCTCTGTGCCTTGTTCTGAGAGACCCGTACACGCATGCACACCCGAGCTGGTGACCTGAGCAAATTAGGGAGCAGCCTGAGTGTGGAGACCGAGGGGACGGTGACAGCTGCCCGCCCGCTCTGTCTTGCATTTGCCCCATTCTCCCTTCTGCAAACCCCATCCTCGTTTCTCTTCCACAGCAGGAAGCAGCTGTCCTACTGTGAGTGGCCAAGTAGGTCCATTTTGCTCACTGCTGGTCAAACCAAAGGAGGCCATTTATATTGGTAAAAAGGAAAAAAGGGATTTATTCAAAGCTAACTCTGAGGACATGGAGGGGCCTCATCACCCAAATCAACATCACACCAGTGATGTGTTAGGGTCATATGTAACAGAAGAGTGGGGCCAGCCATGGTGGTGCACAACTAAATCCCAGCACTCGGGAGGCTGAGGCAGGAAGATTGTTGCAAGTTCCAGGCCAGCCTGGGCTACAAAGTGAGTTCAAGACCAACCTGAACTGCATAGTGAGGTCCTGTCTCAAAGACAAAAAAAAAATAAAAAAAAAAACCCAAACAAAACAAAAACCCCAAAAGAATGAGGTAGGCAACACTACTGTGACAATACTGGACATACCAACCTCCATCCTCCTGTGCCCTGACCTCCTGGGGGCAGCATTTGCACATTATCAAGGCAGAGGGGAGAGGGTGGTGGTTATGTTCTAGACATCAGAAGTTTGGCAAGCCACTTATCTCTAAAGGAAATAAAAGTCTATCTTTTAAAGTTCCATTTTGCCCTACCGCTTCCACTCTGAGCTCTTAATTCCATAGCTTTCCAATTGAAGAGGCCAACAGAGATTCACGAGCATCTCTCAGCACCAAAAACCACATCGATACATCTCCAGCCCTGGCAACTGCAGATGTCCCTTCCACTCATACCCTACTGAGCAGAGCTTACATCGCTGCACCTGGCCGGAAGGGAGGCTGCGCGATGTGGTCTCTGTGGGATCCATTACTACAAAGCAGAAAGGTAAGCTGGCTACCAGAACCAGCTGCCTCTGCCACAGTCCATATCGAATGCTTAGTTAAGACAGACATGAGTGTGGTACCTCCTGGAAAAGAGGCCAAGGACACACGATCAATTGACCTAACTCAGGCAGGCAGCCGTAACCTGTGAAGAGCAGCTGATACCAACAGGAAGCAGACTTGACACCTTCTTTTCATGGGATGGACTCACAAAACTGGGATTCTCCGATCAAAGGCTCCATACATTTACGTCTGAATTCGCATGACCCGCTTACATTTCCACAAGGCTGTAGTGATTTCCATCTCCATTAACTGAGTGGAAGGGTACCTGTGCCCTTGGTCTTACAAGTACTGATGTTACTGGTCTTTTCAAGCTTGACCAATGGGAAAGATCAGAAGGAGCATCCCACTTTTCTAACATGCATTTCCCTACCTCGAAGGGTCTGCATTTTATCTCCGTTTCAAGCAGGATACACATATCTCCTGTTTGTTGCTTTATCACAGCCTTAGACATACTGATTTGTGGCATCCTTTGAAGCTGCCTTGGTTCGGAAGGGCTGAGAACATAAATTCTGCCCCTCCGCCTCAGCAGCTGCACTGTACCCTGTGCATGCAGAGTGCTTCTGGAAAACAGCTTGCCAAGACAAATCATTGTTCTTACTTCTAACCCAGCAGTGCCTCTTCTGGGAATCGATCTTATGGACATAATCTAAGCTATATGGGCTGTAGGGGCAAAGGGAAATTCCCATTCTGCTCTTTTTTTCTTTTTTTTCTGTGTGTCTTTTTTGAGACAGGGTCTCGCTCTGCAGTTCAGACTGGTCTTGAGCTCACTTTGTAGCCCAGGCTGGTCTTGAACTCGCAAAGCTCCTCCTGCCTCAGCCTCCCGAGTGCTGGGATTACAGGGGCGCACCAGCACATCTGCCCCATTGTGCTCTTTGAAAGGTCACTGGAATGAATGGATAATGGACATTTTAAATAGGAGGACTTGCATACAGATATATTAAGGTGCAAAAGGGAAAAATATCATAGCAGGGGGTCATAGTGAGATAGTCAGAGACTGGTAGGGGGACAAAGGGCAGGTACATTCGGGGCCCTTTTACCTGGTACTCATTATAGGCATGATTTGTATTTTCTTCTGAGGCGGCCAGGGGCTTTTGCTAAAAAATGAAATGAAATACTCTTCACTTGAGCCTACCAGTATCCACTGGGTAACTCAAAGCAGAACAATATTTGCTCTTTATTTTGCATCTGTCTCCTTTATTGCTGTAAAACTTTAGGTCAGAGCTTTGTCCCGCTGCATATAGGCATGCCGATCATTTACAGAATGTCTAGAAATCAGCAATACATGGTCGATTAGCCCTAAATTCATATAACCTGTCTCCTCCCCCTTTAAGACAGAGATAAGTGATTTACAGGGACATTCAACCACAAATGTTTGCTCAGAAGTCTCCAGTCACTGCCATACATGTGTGGTCACCTTATCTTTCTTTTTTTGTTTCTTTGGTACCAGAAATTGAACTCAGGACCTTGCGCTTGCCAGGCAGGCACTTGTGCTGCTGAGCTATATCCTCGGCCCCCACCTTAGATTTCAGCAGAGTCTCCATAAACGGAGGCTGCTCCAAACAGAAACAGTCATATCACAGAGACTGGATTGTCCCTTAGGTGACCAGACCATCTCCAGAGCCGCACTGTAAAACCAGAACTGAGAGAATGTTCAGCCAGACCCCGGCCCACTCCAATAATTCCAGTCTGGTGCTCTCCATCAGAGCTGTGCCCTCTCTGCTCCTCAAGCTGAGGTCCCTGCCCGCTTTCCTAGACTCTAACTCTGCCTAGTAAGCCTGTCCAGGCCACTCACTGATGTGTCCTGAAATGCTTTTCTGCAGTGAGACATCAAGAACCTGCCCGGGGCCAAGCTGAGGTCTCATCTCCTCTTTAGGGAGGCCCGCTCTGATGCTGCCCAGGGACGATAGGTGCGTGACTGCCCTCCAGCCCGCCACGGCTCACCAGTTTACATAGCTCCTGCTTTGGAGGACATGGCGAAAATGAGGAACACAGACAATTTTTCAGGAAAATAGTAAACGGTTTTTGGGGGAACTCAATAGTCTTGGAGAACCTACAGTGGTCTTGAATGAAGTCCACTGCAACCACAGACGACAGGGGGTTAGAAATGGTTCTCTGCGGGGTCTGAACAGAGGGCATCGATGTGTGACAGAAGTCTGTTCGTGTATGTTGACAGACCTCAGTGTTGCTTCTTACAATGAAGTTAGTCTTTTCTGGTTAACGAAATTTCAGTAAGGAGATGGAGGACGATGCTATTCCCCTTTTGGTGAAGCTGGATGCGTAGAAGAAGGACCTTTGCAGAAAGCCTCGCTCTGAGGGAGGAGGGAGAGGAGCACAGGAACGGTAGAGGCTCCCGGACGCTGGTTCTAGTCGGGCCAAGCTCCAATCTCTGGGGTGTCACTTTCTTCACCCCAACAGCACAAAGACAGTCACTATTTTAACAGAAAACCCCTAAAAACAATTGGAGTAGCCAGCGATACTTAACAAGGTTTAGTCAAGCTATGGCATGATACAATCCTAGGTCCGTTAAATTGGTAATTATAGTCTGGGGAAAAAGCTCATTGGCACAAGGGCCCGCCTGGCAAGCACAAGCTCCTGAGTTTGATTCCTGGTACCAAAAAACCAAAATAAAATAAAATGGTAATTAGGAAGACTATGGTAAGAAATACAGATTAGTCCTGATACAAAATATGAGTAAGCAGGGCATGGTGGTACACACCTGTTATTCCAGCACTCAGGAGACTGCCTAGGAGGTTTGCCATGAGTTCAAGGCTAGCCTGGGCTACATTGTAAGACCTTGCCAGGCGTGGTGGCACATGCGTGTAATCCTAGCACTCGGGAGGCTGAGGCAGGAGGATCGTCGCAAGTTTGAGACCAGCCTGGGCTACAAAGTGAGCTCAAGGCCAGCCTGAACTGCATAGAGAGAACTTGTCTCAAAAAGACTAATAAAAAAAAAAAAAAAAAGAACTTGTCTCATAAAACATGGGTAGGTATGTTAGGTAACGCATATGTTAATTAGCCCAATATAGCCATTCCGCAAAGTTTATATATCTCAAAAGACCATGTTGTACATAATAAACATACACAATTTTCACAATAACTAAAGAGCAATATTTTTTAAAATGAAGAGATGAAGTGCAGTTAGAACATGGCTGCTGTTGCGGCATGCCGCCACCCCTTCTAGAGGAGTTGCTTCTCTCCCTGGTTACAGGGCCATCACAGTACTCCGAAGCCCTGCCTACAGGATTATACGTAGGACACAGGTCTGGACAGTAATAAACCCTTTTCTCCCACCAAGGGTGAGCATGTGATGCATGGAAGGCTGATAACCATGACATTGAGTATCAGATGGTTTGTCTTCCTGTGGGACCGAGAACCGTCAGGACCACAGGAGCCAAGCCTTGCTGTTGGCCGTTCTTCCCATCGCATTGAAAGATCACAAAATGGAGGAGCAGAGGGAAACAGAGCAAGGTGTGAAGGGATCCAAGGCCCTAACAGTATTATTCGAGCACATCCTTCGAATCTGCTGTTCTAAAAGGCAATGTATTTCCTGGCTATTAAACCAGATAGACAGAGAGAGAAAGAGAGAGAAAATTGGAAGGAAATACACAAAAGAGTTATTGCATTGGGGTAGAGAATTTATGGGACTTTTTCTCTATATTTTTATTCTGTTCGTAATGTTACACTGTGTTTATAATTTCAAAGAATTCATTGAAGAAAGAAAAAAGGGCCCTATTGGAGCACAATGCCGCTGCAAACAATCTTATTTCAGGGTTCACGTGTGTGTACATTTGGGGATCAGGGAAGTTCTTGTACACAACCAACCACTGCAAACTCAACTCTGCCTCCAGCAAAGCCAATGAAGCAAATCGATCCTTGTTTTCATCCAAAGGAAAACCTCTTGAGCTTAAGTATAAAGAAAATACTTAACATACTATATCTGATACCATCCTGTTGTAATAGCTGACACTTTATAAAATTGTTATGCAGGTATTCATTTCAATTTTATTGTATATTAACTACCTATTGCTGCTGTAACAACTAACTGCAAACTTAGTAGTTTTCCTAAGCACTCTGGGAAGCTGAGGCAGGAGGACTGCAAGTTTGACCAGCCTGGGCAACTTAATGACTGGGTGGGATGCTGTCTCAAAAGTAAAAGGGATGTAGCTCAGTGTGAAGGCCTATCACTCAATTACCAGTACAGGAAAAACAAAACGCAAAAATATCTCCCACCAAATTAGGTCTGGGGACTCAGGTTATCGTGGTTGTCTGTTGTCTTGATTACTTTTCTCTCCTTGCTGAGACAAAATACCTGACACCCAGAATGAAGGAAGGAAAGGTTTATTTAGCTCCGCAGTGTGTGGAGGTTTCAGGCCATACTCGGCTGGCTCCAAGGCAGGTGGCACATGGCAGAGGGCAACAGCTCATGGCGGCAGGAAACAGCAAAAGCTGCAAGAGCAAAAAGGAGGAGCAGGAGCAAGCAGCCTCTTTCCCTCCCTTACACTGTGTGCAAACTACTCGCTCCAGGGAAGGTGTAGCACTCACACCCATAATCCCATCGTTGGACCATGGATCAATCATAAACTCTAGAAGCCCATCCTGTGATCGCATGTGGCTTTGGGGGTGAGGGGGCACCCAGACACAAACCATAACATTATCATGCATGAGGACCTGGATTCAACCCCCCAACAACCTCCTTCCAATCTCAAATACACAGACATTATTATCCTACATTTCTGGAGGCCAGACCTTCCAGGTGGGTCTCACTGGGCAGGACTGTGTTCCTGCTGGTAGATCTGGGGAGAAACTGCTTCATGTTGGATGTTTCTAGTCATTATCTGTGTTTCTTAGCTCATAATCTCTCTCTCACTTCAAAGCCAGAACAGGGCGTTTCCCAGTCTCTCTTTGACCCTCAGCTCCCTGACTGCCTGTCGTAACAATGTTGTGATTCCATAGGGCCTAACAGTAAAATTTCCTTATTTCATGATCTTTAACTTAATCACATCAGCACGATTGCTTTTGCAGGCAAAACAACATATTCCCAGGCTCCAGGGCTCAGGGTGTGGAGAGCTTTGAAGAGTTACTGTTCTGCCTGCCATCCAGTTGTATTATTACAAAATTTAAATCTCAGAACGGGGAAAGAAACAACTCAAAACATGTATACAAAAGTTACCCAATCGCTGTAATGAAATCACAAATATAAATATTAAAAATATATATATATATATATATTTGTGTGTGTGTGTGTGTGGTACTAGGGATCCAACTCAGGGATTCTATAGCACTGAAGTACATTCCCAGTTCTTTCCATTTCTTTTGAGATAAGTTCTTGCTAAGTTGCCTAGGCTGGCCTCGAATTTGTAATCCTCCTACCTTAGCCTCTGAGTAGCTGGTATTATAAACACGCACCACCACACCCAGCTAATATCTTTCTTAACTTTAACTAGTATTCATATTATTATTAGATATTAATATCATTCCTAGCTTTTCAATCTTTTTTCCTACTTAGTTTTTCACATAGTTAAAATTACACCATTTGTATCCTTTTATTTATTTTTTTTGAGCTTACTATATACTATAAGCCTTTTCCTGTGCTGCCACGTGGTATCTATGAAATACATTAGCAGTGGCTGTGTAATATTCCCCAAAGTACTGCAAAAAACAAAAACAAGAAATTCTGTGGAGGGTACGCGCTGTTGCTTATTTAACCAACTTTCTACTCCCTGCTGTTAGATCTTTAGGTTGCCATTCAGAAAGTTTCCATTTTTTCACTTTTTAAAGTTTTGTAAAACAGTGCTGGTGACTAAGCACAGACAGGGCTTTTGTAGCAATATACGTCCCCAGCTCTTTTGTATTTTGAAACAGGTTCTCCCTAAGTCTCTAAGTTCCCCCAGCTGGGCTTGAACTCACAAATGGGTGCTTCACCACATCTGGCTCCTACTGTTAGATCTTACACTAACATTTTAAGAGAGTCCCTTTTTTTTCCTCTTTTGGCAGTAGGAGGATTGAACTGTGCTGTTTCCGTGCTAGGCAAGAGCCCTCCAACTGACCTACCCCCCCAAGCCCTTTTTGATTTTCACTGTAATTAGGGCCTCACTAATTTGCCCAGCCCACTCCTACCTTATTACCCTCTCGTCTCAGCCTCCCAACTAGCTGGGATTACTGCACAGGCATGTGCCACCGTTCTTGGTTCACAAAGCGCTTTCTAAATTTGTGAATTATTTGTTTAGGATAGAGTCTCAGAAGTGGAATTATCAAACCACAGAAAATAAAGCACTTGGACATGAATAGCCAAATTATATCCCCAAAGGTTACAGTGATTTCACTGCCTCCTGGGCAGAAGGAGAATGTTTATTTCCCTGCACTCCATCAGTTGCTGTGACTCCAGGGCAGTGAATTCAAAGCCGTTGCCAAATGTCATTTGACTCATTCTCTATGCCCTGTTTTTACCCTGCGGAATGTTTTTCTTTTAATGTAATTTTTGAGGTAGAACCCAGGACCTTGTGTATGCTAGGCAAGACCTCTACCACTGAGCTGTACTCCCAGCCCTTACACTGGGGAATCTTGCCCTGGTTATAATTTCTGAGATCATTAAAATGTCATAATAATTTCCCATATATATTTATACACATTGTAAGTGAATTAGCCAGTTAACTAATTCAACTCTTTTTTCCAAAGACACATAAAGTTAGAAACCACCCTCCCAGTAGCAATTTTTATTTTAATTTTCATTCATTCATTCATTCATTCATTCATTTTGCCCTCCTGGAGATTGAACCCAGGACCTTGTGACTGAGCTGAGGCTCCAACTCGTGATCCTCCTGTCTCAGCCTCCTAGTTAGGATTACATGTGTGTACCACACGCCAGGCTGCTATTTTACTTTCATTATTTTTACAGAGCACCAATCCCTCATCCAACAGCTGTGGAACAATATCTAGAACATGTCAACATGTCTTTCTTATCTCTTCAGCCATGCCCAGTTGGTCCCATCTATGAGGACCTCAGGCCGTCCACCTTCCAGAACTCTAGAGAGAAAAAGAGACCTATCGCCCAGCCTTTGCCAGCCATGGCATCTCAGGCCACTGTGACAACAGAGGGAAGTAGAGCCATGTTGGCGTCTAGACTCGTGGCTGCCTCTGGTCCTCAGTGGAAGCTCACAAGAATAACCAGCTTCTGCTGAGTAATGGCTGAAGTGCAGGCACACAAGTGCTGAGTACCACAAATAGTCATCTCGTATTTCCTGACAAACATCCTGGAAGGTATCTACTATTAGAACCATCCTAAAGATAAGGATAGCTGGGCATGGTGGCTCATGCCTGTAATCCCAGCACTCGGGAGGCTGAGGCAGGAGGATCACTGAGAATTTGAGGCCTGCCTGGGCTACAAAGTGAGTTCAATACCGGCCTGAACTGCATAGTGAGACCCTGTCCCAAAAAGACAAAAGTAAGTAAATAAATAAAAATAAAGATAAGGAAATTGGAACTCAGAGAAGTTAAGGTACTTCCAAGTCCACATAGCTAACAAGGGGCAAAGTCAGGGTGTGAGGTCAAATTTCCTCTGAGTGAGAGGAAGAGCCTTTTACCACCGTATTAGGTGGTATTTTGCACTAGAAATATCTACATAGGTGTTACTCATCAAAACACTGTCTAAGCTACAAGCAACTTAGTGCCTTTCTACATATTTCAAGAAAAGAAGGTTCCTAAACACAGGTGAGCAGCCTGCGGGTGTAGGGCCGGGGTTGAGCACTTGCCTAGCATGGGCGAGGCCCTGGTTCTATCCCCAGCACAGCAAAGCAAAACACCAGTGGGCCCTTGGCAGAGAACCACGGGAAGGTGTGCCTGTACCTTGTCTGCACATTCTTTTGCTATCTGATTGGCTTTCTCAGCTGGAAAATACCATGAGGAAAAGGACGTGTTGTGGCCCTGGGGTGCTGGTTTGGCTCCCAGAGCAGAGGGAGGCCAGCACCTTGCACTTCGGGCTCTGCCTGCCCAGCATTTCCCCAGGCCTGGCCCCAGGGCACCATGCCAGGCACAAGCACACGTGGGAGGTCTTAGCCGGGATCCCGAGGGAGTACTCTGCACTCGGGCAGGTGCGGGGCAAGTGGATAGGGACCTTAACCTCTTTACTCTCAGGAGTTTTCGGAGCAGCCTGCATTCAGAAGTCACCCGGAAAGAGCAGTTTAAAGTTGTGACTTCTACGTCTGAGCTTTTGGGACCTGTTTTTTGTTTTTGGTACCAGGAATAAAACTCAGGACCTCTCACTTGCCGGACAGGCACTGCGCGTCTGAGATAGATCCCTGGCCCTTCTCGGAGCCTTTCAAATGCTGTGCCTCCTCGCTGCTGCTGCTGCTGCTGCTGTAGACCCTGTCATTCCCTCCTGAGAAAACTACTCAGCTCTTCAGCCAGAGGCTGTGGTTCAATAGCAGGGACTGTGGCAGCTGCATTAGGAGGAGTAACGGTAGCACACTGCTGGTGGCAGTAGTGGTAGAAACAGAGAGAAGAAAGAATAATCATTACAACAAGCTATTGAGCCAGGCGTGGTGGCACACCTGTAATCCCAGCATTCGGGAGGCTGAGGCAGGAGGATCGTTGCGAGTTCGAGGCCAGCCTGGGCTACAAAGTGAGCTCAAGGCCGGCCTGAACTGCATAGCGAGACCCTGTCTCAAAAAGACAAAACGAAACAGAACGAAACAAGGTATTGAGCCTTCCATGCTCAGGCTTTATCTGCCTCTTTTTTATGTATGTACGCTGGGGATTAAACCCAGGGCACTGCACACGCTAAGTACATGTTCTACCCCTGGCTGCTAGGCCAGTGGTGGCGAGCCTATGGCACCCAGGTTATTTGTTTTCCTTTTACAACAAAAGATATCCATACAGGAACTGTTTTTTCCTTAATTTAAACCCTCCAATAAACCACAGCGGGTATAGTGCTGAGTGAGGAGGGGACAAAGGCTCGCAGGGATTGCAGTTTGGGCACTTGTCTCTAAAAGGTTCGCTCTCACTGCCTTAGGCCTCACAGCTTTGTCTGTGGGTCTATCATCTGTCGCCTGTCTATCACCTACATCTATCTATGCAGTTGTGGGGCATGAGCCCAGGGCAGCAGTGTGCTAGGCAATTGCTTTCCAGCTGAGCTACCGCCTCAGCCTTATTTATTTATTTATTTATTATTTTTGAAGGAAGGTCTAGCTATGCAGTTCAGGCTGGCCTTGAGCTCACTTTGTAGCCCAGGCTGGTCTCCAACTTGCAAAGATCCTCCTGCCTCGGCCTCCCAAGTGCTGGGATTATAGGTGTGCACCACCACACCTGGTACAGGTAGGCAATGAACAGGTAAGCAAATAAATCTATAATATTTCAAATTGTGATAAAAGCTACAGAGAAAACATAAAGCTGGGGGAAGGGGTAGAATACCCAGAAAGACATTACTGTTTTATACAAAATGACAAGGATGGCCATACGTTAAGGTGACGTTAGGCCAGAGGTCTGAGGGAAATAAGGGAGTAAGCCATGAGAGTTGGGAACACCTGCAAAAGAGAAGAGAACACGTACAGGAAATGTACCCTAAGACGAAGGACTTTGAGATGTTCACAAAACAGTGAAGAAAACTGGGTGTGGTGGTACACACCTAGAACCCCAGTATTCTGGGAGGCTGAGGCAGAAAGATTGAAAGCTCAAGGCTAACCTGGTCATCCTAGTGAGACCCTGTGTCCAAATACTGTTTTTTTTTTTTTTGGGTACCAGGGACCGAACTCAGGACCTTGCACTTGCCAGGCAGGTGCTTATGCCACTGAGCTATATCCCCAGCCCCAAAATAATGTTTTTTTAAATGGTTGGGAATGTAGCCCAGTGCAAAGGCCCTGAGTTCAGCAAGGAGACCCGGATGACTGTCTCTCTCCCAGGACACGGGAGAGAGACAGGACAATGGAAAGAAGGGACTTGGAGGGCAGAATCAGAGGGAGCACTGGAGGTCAAGGACAGACTTTGGCTTTTACTCTGAAATAGAGGATACAGGTGGGTTTTGAACCAATGAGCCTGAATTGGCTTACAGTTTCAGAAGCTCATCCCGGTGCCTCTTTGAGAACAGAGTGAAGGGGAGCCGGATGGAGGACGCCAACCCGCATTAGTAACTAGGCAGGCCAGGGGGGTGGCCCGGGGGGGCCAGCGATGATGGTGGTCATTTGAGGTCGGGCTCCGGGTGAGTTTTACAGGCAGGCTCAGCAGGACCTGCTGACGTGGAGAGGAGAGAAGGGATCCCGGGGATGGTGTGACGGCACAGGAAGCTGCAGCCTATAACGGCCATTTGCGAAGACAGGGAAGAGTGCGGGAGGTTTGGGTTTGGAAGATCAGAAGTCTGCTTTGCTGGCTTGCGGCATGCTGAGTCTGAGCTGTGAGTTTGGCCAGGCATGTGGCTGTGTCAGGCCTGGCAGAGAGCTGGGCTGGAGATGTAAAGTTGAGAGCTGTCGTGGAACAGACACCCTTGAACTTCCCAGACAGATGAACTCCCTTAGAGAGTGAGTGTAAACCAAACGAGAAGTCCAAGGGCCAAGCCCTGAGTGCTCCTGTGTTTAGAGATCCAGAAAAACACAGAAATGCAGGGAGACAGGGCTGAAAACAGTGTGTACGTGCGTGGCTGCGTGTGTGGGTGTGCGTGTATCTGCTGTGAGTTCTGTAATTAAGGGTTTGTGTAGCTAAGCAAAGCCACATGGACTCTGGATCTGTGAGCAAAGTTCCAGGCATGCAGAGCCAGGCCAGTAATCTCTCCAGCAAGTGTCCTTGAGCCGAGTTCACTGATCTCTGCATGCAGCTCCTTACCTTGAGCTCAGTGCTGCCCGCAGGAACATCCCCTGGACCCAGACCTGAGCTAACGTAGTGACAACCCCAGTCAGCCTCACAGCCAGAGTCAGTCCCTCACCCTAGCCTGAATGTGTGAGTCCAGGGAGCCCTTCCAGCCCAAAGTTAGTGCTTTTCCTCAGAAGACCTCAGGGTTTCCACCCAGTTCCTTTGCTGGAATGTCCTTGGAGTCTGGGTCCTGCAGCCCGAGGTCACAGCATTCCAGAAGAAACCTCCTATCCGAGACCCCTGCAGTGGACTCCAATTTCCTACCCAGAGTTATGGTGCGTGGCGGGAAGAAGGGGCAACAGACAGAATAGGGGTGCAACAGCGAGCTGGGGTGCCCAGCTGTTGACCAGAGGGGGGCCAAGGGGCTCCTCACCCAGGCCAGCACCTCTGCACCTCCCAGGCAGCGTCTGTGGTGTTGGATAGCTTTTCACTATCACCCTCCCGGGAAGAAAGTCTGGGCTTGATGGGCTCTCGGTCTGCTACCTGGAACAGGGAGATATTTATTTATTAAAAACTATCTGGTGGCTCCTGAAAGCCAGGAAATGTTTGCTGATATCACAGGGCTCTGGAGGGTTTTAAATAGATCAGGTCAAGGTCAGACTGGGATCGTAGAAAGAATCACTAGCTCCTGTCTTGGGCAACTGGGGACCAGAAGGAGAGAGACCAGTGAGGGGGTTGTTAGCTCCTCCAGGCAGGAGAGGAGGGCGGGTCAGACAGCAGCAGCTGCAAGTGGCTGGAGGAAGCAGATCTACGAGAACGGTAGGTCCTGGAGACGGTCTGGGTACACAGGGAGAAAATAAGAATCCATTGCACAGATTCTTACTGGGCACCTTCGATAGCGGGGCACAGTTCCGGGTGCTTGGGATACTGTACAGGCTAAATAAATGAATAAGTAACCGAGCAAGCCCTGTCCTGGTGGAGGTCACATTCCAGGGGGTGACAAACTGGTTCCTGCCTGCAGCAGATGATGGGGCAGGTCACCGAGATGGGCGCATTCGTGAAAAGAGAAGCTGGCTTGCAGGAGGGAGAGTGGCTGAGTTCCACTGCACATGCCCAAAGCATCTCTCTGGCGGCCAGGGAGGCGGCCCGCAGGAGTTGGTGGGGCTGAGAAGAGTCTGGCCTTGTGAGACACAAGGGTTGGCAGTGTCACCCCTGAATGGTTCTGAACCCAAGGGAGATGCTGAGAGGGTCTGGGCACACCAAGTGTCTTGCAAAGACCAAATTCTGAGGAAATGGGACGTCTCTGGAAAGAGCAGAGGAGGGAAGGGAAAGACAGGCCAGAGCTAGGCGATGTGGAGACTGGGCTCCCGTGGAAATCCTAACAAAAGCCATCATGGCTGCCAAGAGAAGTGCCCACAGGGTCTGTCTGGTCACTGAGGCCACTTTGTGACACTGGTAGGGAGTGTGTGTGTGTGGGGGGTGGGACTGCATCTTCTTGTGTTGAGGGGTAACAAGAGGTAAGAAGATAAAAACATTTTTCAGAAAGTTTGTCCAAGAGAAAAGGGTGACCTGCCTGTGCTCCCAGGGGAGACCAGCAGCAGCGCACGCAGGAGTAGGGCGGATGAAGAAAGGGGCATTGCGCACCCACTGGCTCCGACAAGCTGCCTTCTGGCTACTTTGGGCTGCTCGCCTCCGAGGACCCTCTGCCTCTCAGGAGGTGACCAGTGCACTGTCAAACACCTGGCTCTGAGGGTCCACGGGCTTAGATTTCAAACACTACCTGGCTGCTTCCAGGTTAAATAACAACAGGCCAGCTGGTTCACCTCTCTTAGCCTTACTTTTCTTACCTATAATGGCATCGCCACAGGGATTAAATAAAACAACTGTGTGAAGATAATGCCCCTGAACTGTCCAATTGCAGTGGTTAAAATGGCAAGTTTTATGTGATCAAAAAATGTGGTGGCCGGGTATGGTGGCATGAGCACCTGTAATCCCAGCACTTGGGAGGCTGAGGCAGGAGGATCCTTGCAAGTTTGAGGCCAGCCTGGGCTATGTAAGTGAATTGGAGGCCAGCCTGAATTGCATAATGAGAGCCTGTCTCAAAAAAAAAAAAAAATGTGGTGCATGTGTAAATTTTTAAAAATTTGTTACCGTAAAAGACGCATTGCCATTAACCCCCCTCAAAATACTCAAAAAAACTGCAAATACTTCCCCAAACTTCAGACACACTTATCACTTCATCCTTGGTAATGTGTCATTTACTGTAACAATTTAAAAAAATTATCATATATTTCAATCACCACTTAATGTGGTGTATACATATATATGTAATCATAATTTTTAAAGATTAATAATAATATGCCAAAATCATTGAATTATAAGGTCTTGCATGTTCCCCAGGCTGGTCTTGAACTCTTGGGCCCAAGCGACCCTCCTGCTTCAGCCTCCCAAGTGCTGAGACTATCTATAGGTGTGCGCCACCATGCCACCTCCCTGGTCATCCCATAAGTGTCTTTTAAATGGATATATCACATATGTTATACCACAGTACAGCTGTTTAAAATGTTCATGGGGCCAGGGGCATGGCGGTGCACACGTGTAATCCCAGCTGTTTGGTAACCTGAGGCAGGAAGATGACAAGCTTGAGGCCAGTCTCAGCAATTCAGCAGGACCTTGGCTCAAAACAAAAATTTAAAAGGGGCTGAGAGGCAGCTCAGTGCCCCCTAAACTGAATCCCAAGTTCTGAGGGAAAAAATGTTGCCGGAGGCCTGTGGGTGCATCTCAGGGGTAGAGTACATGTTTAACTTGCTTGTTGATCCCTAGGTTCAGTCCCCAGCCACACACACACACACACACACACACACACACACACACTCACACTATGTTGAGTCGCTAAAAGTGCTTACTAAAAAAACAGTGCTTACTGCTTTTGAAATGATGTTTGGGCCGGGGCCAACTCACTGCCAAAGTTAATTTTTATTTGTTGGTACACATTAACCTTTGTGTGCACAGCTTATAACTGAATTTTCACGGTAAGCGCTGCAATGAAAAGGTCCAGAACCTCCCAGCTGCTTCCGGCCGCGCTTCCCCGAGCACCTTCTCCAAGGTGGGGGTGTAGGCATGCGCAAGGCCCCGGGTTCGATTTCCAGCTCCAAAACGCCACCTTGGGTCCTTCGGGTTTGGTCCTCTGAGAAGAGGTCACCAGCCTCCTCCTGCAAAGCTCCCGTGTGGTGGCGGAGCTCTGGGGACTCCAGCCCCCCACCCAGGCTCCCAAGAGACTGATGTAAATGGGGTCACCGAGTGGCCCTGGGGCCCCTGCAAGCAGAGAGGAAGAACACGGGGTGTTCCGCGCCCGCCCACTGCCTCCTCCTAACAGTAACCACGGTGGCTTTCTCTGCTTCCATTTTTGTTATAGAATAAAATTCAATGGCTCAGAATGGAGAATAGAGGAGGAGCATTAAAATATGATGAATCGGGACATTCTCTACTTTTTCCCAGAGAATCTAAGAGTTCTATGAATCCTGTTAGAAAAAAAAAATCTGTCCTCACCACTTCTGTTTCTCACTCCGCAGAAGAATCTCTTTCAACTCTGGTGGGTGCTTTTATTTCCTTCTTTTTGTCTCTCTCTCCCTCTGCCTGATACTTTTCAGATTAGAAAACAAATTGTGGAGGTGAGGATTTCTTTTTTTTTTTTTTTTTTATGGTACTGTGAATTGAACCCAGGCCTTTTACACGCAAAGCACATGCTCAACCACTGGCCCTTTAGAAGTGTTATTTTTGAGCCATGCTCTTGCTAAGTTGCCCAAGCTGGTCTGGAACTTGCTGTTCCCTTGCCTCAGCCTCCTGAGTAGCTGGAACCACCATACCCACTGAGGACTCCAATTTTGATGGTCACACATGGGTGTCCAAACTTTTGGCTTGCCTGGGCCTCTCTGAGGAAAAATGAACTGTCTTGGGGCATGCACAACGTACATAATATAGTTAATTTAGATAAGTAACAGAACTTCCTTTATTTTTTATACTTTAACTTATTATTTTACAAAATAATGCAAGCCCAAGTTTAATAATTAAATAAGAAAACTTACCGTCTGCTTGCTAACGATAAACACCTGTTGGTACAGGCACACCCACGTGTGCGCGGGTAGAGACATCATTATTGACAGTTGCTGTGTTTTATTCCCCAAATTGCACAAGTGCGTGTGACGTCTGATACACGTGGACTGTGATTGGCCTGTGTGTGGCAGGCATGGGGTGGGGGTGGGGGTGGGGTGGAGTTAACCCTGCACTGAGCTCTCCCGCACAAGACTCTGGTGTTGCCTGTGCAGTTGGCGACTAGGCACTGTACACTCAAGTCATAAAAATATCGCTAAAAAAGTCCACGTAGTGACATCAGAAGTCTGTCATATGGGGTTGATTGCCTTGCTGTCCAGGGCCGTGAGCTGGAGATGCCCACTGTAACAGAAACGTGACTACTGTGTGCCATCCACTCAGCCAGTTGTTTCCTATTGCCCTACAGATTGCAAAACATGCTCTTCTACATTCTACCTCTGCCTTTTTTTTTTTAATTTATCACTTTTAGTTGGGCATGGTAGTGCACTCCTGTAATCCCCTGTACTCAGGAGGCTGAGGCTGGAGAGTTGCAAGTTTAAACCCAGCTTGGACAATTTAGCAATTTAACAAGACCTTGTCTCTCAAAATTTAAAATTTTTAAAAGGGCTGGGATCCCAACATAGTGGCACATGTCTGTAATCCCAGCACTTGGGAGGCTGAGGCAGGAGGATCACTGCAAGTGTGAGGCCGGAGTGGGCTACATAATGAATTCAAGGCCAACCTGAACTACATAGTGAGACCCTATGCAACTTAGGGAATAAAACACAGCAATTGTCAATAACAATCTCTCTCCCTACCTACATGCGAGTGTGCCTGTGACAATAGGTGTTTATTGTTAGTGAGCAGACTGTAAGTTTTCTTATTTAATTATTAAACTTGGGCTTGTGCTATTTTGTAACATAATAAGCTAAAATATAAAAAATGAAGGAGGTTTTGTTACTTATCTAAATTAACTATATTATGTACTTTAGGCATGGCTCAAGACAATTTTTCCTCAGAGAGGCCCAGGCAAGCCAAAAGGTTGGACACCTACGTGGGACCATCAAAAATGCCCTCAAAAGAAATTTTTTTAAAAGAGGGCTAGGGATGTAGCACAGTGAGAAGGTCTTGGGTTTCATCCCTGGTAACGCCTCAAATCATTCTTTGTTGTGTTAAAAAGTACATAACAAAATTTACCACTTTGACACTTTTTAGATGTACAGTTCAGCGGCACTAAGTACCTTCGCACTGTTGAACAACCAGCAGCACTGTCCTCTTCAAGACTTTCCAGCAGCCCAAACTGAAATTCTGAACTCATCCAATAAAAATGCTTGTTCCTGTTCACTCCCAGTTCCTGGTGACCACTGTGCTACTTTCCTTCTACCTGTTTGACTACTCTAGGTGCTTCATAGGAGGGGAATCAGACGATATCTGTCCTTTTGTGTCCAGCTTCTTTCTTCCTGATTTTGTACTGGGAATCAAACTCAGGGCCTCACACTTGCCTAGCAGGCACTGTGCTGCAGAGCTATATCCCCAGCTCCTGGCTTATTTCACTTAGCACAGTGTTTTAAACATTTATTCATGCTGTAGCATGTACTGGAATTTCTATTCTTTTATGCCGTTATGTGACAACATCACGTTTTGCCTATCCATTCATCCAGTGATGGACCCTGGGGTTGTTTCTGCCTTTCGATGACTGTGAATAACACTGCTGTGAGCATTGGTGTACAAATATCTATTTGAGCCTGCATACCATTCTTTCGTGTCTTTACCTAGAGATGGAATGCTGGGTTGTATGGTAATTCTGTTTATTTGTTTACTTTTTGGTTTTTGAGACAGGGTCTCACTATGTAGTTCAGGCTGGCTTTGAACCCACTTTGTAGCCCAGGCTGGCCTTGAACTCACAGCGATCCTCCTGCTCAGCCTCCCAGGTCCTGGGATTATAAGCATGTTCCACTATGCCTATGCCCAGCCCTCTATGCTTAATTTTTGAGGGCTTTTTTCTGACAACAATTCTACAACAGAGATAAGGCAGAAAAGAGAACCATTCCAATAAACAAGATGGGACTCTTGGTGGCTTGCTTAGGGTGTCAAAGTGTATGGGACTATGGAGCTGGGATTTGAGCCTAGGTCTTGCGTTTCTAAATACAGCTTCTTTTGCTTCATCCTCTTTACTCCATTATTGTATTGGCCTCCTTCATACTCTGGGGCCCAACCAGACAGACGATCTTGTTCTTTGGGGGCATGTAGAAGTCTCTCCATTTATGTGGCTTGCCACCCTGCTCGAAGTGATCACTAACACTGGTCATTGACACACGATTGCTCTGTCCCACCTCTTGAATAAGAGCTTACCTCCCTTCCGTTTCGACTGGCCCCGTGATGGGGTGTGAGAGTCTCATCAGCACATCAGAAACATGGTACATCTTTGCAGAGATGCATGTTTATTGCACACAAACCTTTAAACCTCCAGAGGTGGGGTGGGGCCCTCCTTCGAGCCCCACCTGGGGGCTCTTCTACTCTCGACCAAACTGCTCCAAATATATTCATGGAATTAAGATACTTTTCCAGGACCTGCCACTTGTTAGCAGCAGAAGGCTTGGCCCATGTTGCCTCATTTAATCCGTTCATCATAGCCTGAGGGATAAGAGGCATCTTTCTGCTTTCCAAGAAAAGAAACAAAGGTCTGCTGGCAGGTCAGGTGGCCAAACCGGTGCCTCCTCACTCTGCCCCTCTCCAGCATATGGGTTTAAACCCTCTGATTGCCACTACACAAAACACTGGAAAGTTCGTGAGGTTATCAGGAGCAGAGCAGATGATGTTTTGCTCTTCTCCTGCCTCCGGTTCAGATCTGACCTCCAGTGGGTAGAATGCTCTCCTTGTCACTTCTTTGGGCCTTCCTCCTACCAGACCGGGGTCCCAATTGTTGTGCCTTTTTATTTCTTGTTCTTCAAGATAGGAGTGCAGCGGTATCAGGGCCCCGGGGTGCCAGCATATAATAAATGATCATGACGTTTAGGGCCATGAGCTAAGACCAAGGGTCACTGGTCGGCCGGTTCTCCTTGATCTATGTTAAAAGAATGAATTAAAAAAATACAGCGGAACCGTACCCTTCTGTGACCTCATCTACCACCTCCTAAACTCTCCCACTGTTCTCTGCTGCAGGGGGTGGGGGAAAGCCTGAGACTATGGGTGGGCTGCAGCGGGGAGCTGAGAAGCTAAGAGAAACCCAATCTTATTTCATTAGAAGTGTAAGGCCCTGAACAGAAATCCTTCTTCAGTCACTTACTGTGTGTCCTTGGGCAAGTCGCTTGATCTCTCTGTACCATATTTTCCTCATTTTCCACCAGGGGCTAACAATCTCTGCCTCGCTAAGGTGGTTGTGAGGTTTTAGTGGAGACGTTTCTGGCACAGAGGAGACACCAAGTGAGCACTTGGCAGGTGAGCGGATGGGTGAAGGGCCCAGCAAAAACTGCCACTTAGAATCTGGTTAAAGAAGTGCAATTTTTAAAATTTTCATGCAGCGATGTTATCTTGTGCAGCTATAAATGGCATTAGGTAATAAAACGAGGTATATCAAAGAACAATTTTTTTTTTTTTTTGGTACCGAGAATCAAACTCAGAACCTTGTGTTTGCCAGGCAGGTGCTGTGCCTCTGAGCTATATCCCAGGTGTCAGTGAACAATTCCGACTCACAGGGAAAATGCCAAGCCTGTAAACCTTAACCCAGTGAGTAGATCCAGTACCCCCTCCTGCCTGCCCTCTGAGGCCTTGGAGCTCCTCGAAGCTGGCGCCTAGCACCCGCCTCCTCTTCCGGGAGGAGCTCCCGCTCCCAAGCCCGGGACCTGAGCTTCCCCTGCAGAGGCTCAGCCCGAGGTGCTGTCCAGATGCTGAGCGTCGGGAGACTGCACGGAATAGCTCGGGAGCTGTCCAGCCTCGAGGAGGAGAACTGGGCGGGGCCTCGGAGCTCGGGCGGCGCCTACGGAGCAGGGACCCAGAGCCTCTGCGCAAGCTCGCAAAGCCAGGAGGGCCCCTGATGCCCGCAAGATGACTGCGCGAAGGAGGAAACTGTGGCCCAGAGAGGGCGAGGGCTGCTCAGCACCACATAGCCCCACAGTAGCAGGGCCTCTGAGCCCGGGGCTTCTCCCGGGTCCCCACACTGTGGGGCCGGTGGGGTCCTGTCCCCATCACACAGCATGACATGCACACCTACTGGTGTCTGTTGCCCGCCTGCCCCTGACTGCGACGCTCGCTTACTCGGCCCTTTAGCGGCGCTTTCTCATCATCTCATTTAACCCACAGCGCTCCCGCGGGATGGCTGTGCGTGCTGTGCTCACCTCCCTCACTTGGCAGATGCGGAGGCTGAGGCCCAGGTGGGGGCTGACAGGTTGGGGGAACTGGAGCCAGTGGTGAGGACAGAGGGTCGGGAAAGTTGCCCAGGGCTGGGGGGCGGGAGGAGAGCCAAGCCTGAGTTTGGAGGCTGGGGAGAGACCAAGCAGCACGCAGGACGGTGAGGCCAAACAGCAGGCAAAGTAGGAGTGGCCTAGGTCTCAGACCGCGTATTAAAGAGCAGAGCACCCCAAGAGCCCGCTCTAAGGGTGCTCTCAAGGGGGTGTGGTTCATCCCTCAGGCTGTGCTCTAAGTTCTCCCCACGCAAGTGTGATGCCGTCTGTCCCCCCAGGGCCTCCGTCCTTTCCAGCCCAGGCCTGGAGCCCCATGTCCTCTCTGATAAAGACTTGGTGCCGGCTACCAACACACAACCATCAGGCCCTGGCTTCTGTGGTGCACAGGCCGCCGCCTCTTGTGTCTGCCTGGGTGGGGGTGGGGTGGGGTGGGTGATGCAGGAAGAAATGAGGTGACAGAGGTCACAGCACTGCACTGCACTGAGGTCTGAGGACTCGCCCAGCTTCCCAGGCTTTTCTGCCTAATAATCCTCTACACATCTAATGCTGTCTCGGCTTCTCCTGCTCAGAAGACCTGAGCTACTGCAGCTACACAGCTGGGCATTGAGACCTACTCCCTCCTCCCCGCCATGTGCCACAGGCTACGCACAGTGGGAAGGAAGGATCTGAGACCAAACGAGGCACCGCCAGCTGGGCTGCCTTGGGGTCCTGTGAGAGCTCCACAGCCCTCTCCCTGCTTCCTGAAGTAGCAGCTGGTGTCACCTCAGAGGACTCCGTGCGCCTGCCCGCTGCTTCTTGCTTTGGCCTGGGCTCCGGTGGAGAGACGGGCTGTGCGCATCGACTCCCCCCCCCCACCACCAGGAGTCCTCAAGCCTCTTTTCCACTGCCTCTCAGTTTCTGTTTTTACTTTGCCTCAGGTTGGAACGATTCCCTCTGCAATGCCAGTGTTCACTCTCCAGAGCTCTGCACAGCCCTTGCTGAAAACAAGCAAAATAGGAAGTAATCCCGCAGATGGTCTGGACACCCCCACATGAGAAAGAGAACAAGTTTCCTGGAAAGCTCTATAAATGGATTCTTTCCCCAAACGGAATCACACTTCATGGAATGAACCCTGGATGCACGACTTACTCTCCATTCTGCTCTCAAACCCAGACCAGAGCGGGAATGGATACAAATTTTTAGTGTGAAAAAATTGATTATCTTCAATGGAGTCATTTTGTAAGTTCAGAGCTCCTCATGACTGGAAAGCAGATTATCAGCCATCCAACCAACAAGAGAATGAGATGTCGGCCTTCCTTTTTTCAGAGGTCGATTAAGAAACCATTACACCCACACCTGGAACCTAACGAATACCAAACATCCATGGCTGCAGTCTTGAGGCTGCTGGCAGAGGAAATGAATATGATCATTTTCCTAAAGACTCCTGAGTTGCAGATGTGAGGATAACTGGACCAAAACTGTGCTCCCTTGGACAGCCTTATGCCGGCAGCCCTGGATTTGATGGCCGTATCCAGCTACACTCTCACAAACACCTCTCGCCAGGGTCTCCCATTCTGACCTCAGCCGGAGGACGTCAACCCTCAATCACCTGCGCAGTTACGACTGCCACAGACTCAGCTGTGGCCCAGAAGAAACGAGGCCTGTGGAGCAGCAGGCTGTTACAAGAATGCTGACGCTCCGCCCAAATGAATACCCTGAATTACACTGCAGGGTTCCAAAGCTTTTCATATCTTTTTATACCCCAGTCCCTATCATTCTTCTCTATATGATTTTATGTATCCCTGGAAGTCAATCAGATCTTACTGCCTACATAAAGCCGTCTAGGCCATCCTGTTCCACAGTGGCCTAGCCTATAAGTTCATCTCTAGCTTCTCAAAGGGCTGTTCTGTATAACACAGCACTTAGGGCAGTGATGGCGAACCTCTTAGAGCTTTCAATAATAAACAGCTCCACTGTGGCACACATGCCATAGGTTCGCCTCCACTGACTTAATGCATAGCCAATAGTGTATATCATCAAACTTTGCCTCCACAGCTCAATTGCAAGTTCCTACAAAGCAAAAGCTATTACCTTTGTGTTCATCTCAGTTCCAGGAAGATGGTAAACAAACACGTGTCAGTTTGGATACACACTAAGCACTCAAGAAGTGCCTGCCAACTTGGCCTCTGCTCGATGCTCCACAAATGCCTACTGGTTTAGGTCACAGAAGGTACCCAACAAACAGGGCACCCATTAGCTTTATACACAACAGGAGCTCACTAAATGGTGGGCTTGATCAAAAAGCATTTTCTGGGCCTCCTCTTTTGCTGAGAACCAGGCAGCCTTGGGAACCGGGGTTGGGCCCTGAAAAAGTGCGAGGACAGAAGAACCCCACAAGGGAGTTCAAAATGGGGAAGGGAATGGGTGGGGAAAATCCAAGCCAAATTATTAGTGAGGCCCAGAGTCAAGGTCTGAGACCCCAGATATAAAATCAGTTCCCCAGGGGCAGTTTCCTCTGCAGGGACCCTTCCAAACCTCTCCAGCCACAGCAGCCCAGTCGCTCCTTGGCACACTGCCCTGTTCCATGTACTTCTTAGCATCCGCACTAATCCATATTATCTGGCTACCCAGCGCCCACCCTGTCTCCCCACTACAGCGGGAACCCTGAGAGAGGAGACTTCCTGGCTACCCCGGATAACCCCATGGCTAGAAGAACACCAGCACTTAGCAGGTACTCAAGAAATAAGTCCATTTTGATGATGGGGTGGACTGAGAGAAGCCAAGAGAAGGAAGGAACTGGAACTAGTTCTGGATGGCCGTGGGGGGCGGGGAGGAGCTGGCCTTTGGAAATGCTCGTCCCTGAGCTTATTGATATTTTTGACCTTCCTTTGTGAAATTGTAGGTGTCATAAATGGTACGTCTGGTTATCTTCAAGGGCCAGAGAAGATGAAGAGGGCCCAGCCTATCCCTTAAACATTTCTATCCTACAACAAAGCAAATCGCGCTTGTTTTATCATACCAGTGATAAATGTGGTTGTTAACTGGCATCTCTCGCTCTCCTACCACTCCCACTGTGGGCAGTGGTAAGTCACAAGGCAGCCCGCCCCCCCTCGTGGGAAAACTTTAACTCTCAATATTTCTCTCCTTCCCTTACCCATTCCACTTCAGTTCCTTTCGGCCACAAAAGCTATCCCCGCCCTCATTCGCTCTGGCAGTTCACCTACTTGGGTCATTCTGACACGGGCAACTCCTGCTGTTTGGGCTTCTGGTCTGGATGCCCCTCCCTGCCGCTCAGGCTGTTCTGGCCTGGACGCCCTTCCTGCCGCTCGGGGTTCAGGCTGTTCTGCCCACAGACATCTCCTCACCCCACCCCACCCCCGCCAGAAGAGAGCTTAAAGGCCCACTCTTTCCTCAGCTCGGGGGCTACCTTGGTCCGCTAGGTAGTCTGCTACTCTGTCCCTCCCCCAATAAAGACTTCTTTCGTGTCAGAAGGTCTGGTCTGGTTCTGGGTGGGGTCTCGGTTTCTATCAGGTAGCATACACAGCCCTGGGCTACTGATGTTGGGCTTGGTCATGTGGTTTGCTTTAGCCAATGAAATGTCAAAATGAGGTGAGCAGGGGCTGTCCATGTTCTTGTACCTCTAGCCGGGCTTATCGCTTGGACTGTGGAATGAGAAGCAAGTCCTAGGTAGTTACCTACCAAGCCAGAGCCCCAGAAGGAAGACCCCTGGAGCCTGTCCTCCTCTGGGGAGCCAGCCCCAGTAAACCTGCAGCCTGAGACAGGCAGGTCCCGCAGCCTAACCACGCCCAACCTAGATCTACCAAACTGCAGCTGACCTGTAGACCTACGAGTTTGAGAATAAACCTCTGTATTGTAATCTACTGAGTTTTTTTTAAATATAGCTGATCTATGTGGCAATCACAGATAAATGGGAAAAAAATTAGAAAATGCAAATAAGCAAAGGGAAAATAGGACATGCATGATGCAATCACCCAGAATAAGCACTGTTAGCATGGTGATATCTGGCTCTCGGTTGCTTTTCTAGATTTCATTGCAATGGAGCCTGCTATGATATCTTTTTGTAACCTGATTTTCTTATCAGCGTGTCAGCAGCCACAAGTGCTGCAGCATCACCTCACCAGCCCCCAAGGCAGACCCAGAGGAGCAACCTGATCGCTGAGGTCACACCTACGGGAATAGGCAGATCCCTGTGTGACTAGCAATTCAGGGCTCTTTCCACTGGTCAGGTTCTCTCTTGGGGCCTCATTAGCATTTTCGCCACCTGGCAAAGCCTGCTTCTTCCTCAACAAGAACAAAATGACACCTTTATCTTATCTGGAAGGAGAACATAGTGTTTGGTTTCCCTGATTCACCTGATCCCAAGTGGGTACAAAAAGCCCTGGCTCCGGGGCCCTGCTCCACCTGTAACAGAAAATGCCCCTCCCCAGCCAGTAGGCTTCACTTCCTTAGTGGCCCAGGTAATAGTGCCTGTTCTAGTTCCTGTTGCTTCTGTCTCTCAGAAACAGCTGGTCCCTGTGATGCACATTGTATAAACCAGTCCCCACCTGATGAACCATTCTGCCTCTGTACTTCTGCTTGCTTCTCCCACAGAAGCCCTAGACCACCAGAGATTGGATCTTGATAGTCTGGGAATGATCCCGATCGGTGCCCGTCGATGTAAATCTGCCTCCAAATCCTGGGTGTCATTTCAGCGCTTCTGCTCGCCGCTGTACAACCTCCTGCAGTAGTTGCCGGTGTCCTGGGAGGTTGTCGTTTGGACCTCTGGGTAGAGGGATGCCTGAGCAAGTGGTTGGAAGAGGATTTTCTCTCTTTTCTTTTCTTTCTTTCTTTTTTTTTTAGTGCTGGGGAGGAAACCCAGGGCCATATATGTGCTAGGCAAATGCTCTATCACTGAGCGATACACCTTCTCTACAAAGTTTCTTCTGATGCCTAGATGTCTCCCAGGACATTCTAGTCAGCAGGAATGCAGCAGAGAGTACTTTCAATTCCTGCAGAAAAGCCAACCTAGGAGCATCTGGCAGAAACCTGGGAAACTGGAGCCAGGCTGCACCTCCAGCTCCAGAGAGCTCCAGCTAAAGAATGCCTCGGAGGGTGGAGACGGCAGCAGGGCAGCAGCAGCTCTGTGGCCACAGCCACTCACCGAAGCAAAGGCCGGGATCCAGACACCAACAAGCAACCTAGCAGTTGCATGGCTTCATTTTCTCATCTGTCTGACGGTCACAGAACTGTGCACCCTGAACTCTCCTTTCTACCATAACAATGCTGTTGCCGTAACAGTGCTCTTTGAATGGGAAAGAGCTCTGGAACTGAAGGCAGAGTTCGCCCTTGGAGGCCTGGCAGGCCATGTATTCCTGGCCATAGAGGAGCAGGGCGTGCTGGGCCTCTCTCTTCAAGCCAACAGACAGCAGCGGGAAGAGCCTGGCTCTGGGGAATGTTCGACCCCAGAGGGTCTGAATGTGTGCAGAGATCAGCTCCAGTCCCAGCTGCTCCTGCGAGCCTGGTTTCTCCTGGAGAAAGCCCTTTATTTCCTGATGGCAATGCTATTAAACCCCTGCGTGGGTGGATGGGGGCATGGAGAGGCAGAAGGACGGTGATCTCCTCCCTGCATTAAGTCCGGCCTCTTTATAGGAGAGGAAGAGAGGAGGTCCGGAGACAGAGGCCAGGGGGGGGACAGAGCACTACTTAGACACCAGAGATCTAGACTGAAATTCTGTGTGACTTTGGACAATTTACAGAGCCTCTCTAGGCCTCAGTTTCCTCACCTATAAAAGAGTGAGGGGACTTTTTAAAAAGTATAAGTGTGAACTTTTCTACATGATCTGGTGCATAGTAGAGAACCTATTACCAAGGAATTGCCCTAGGAACTAGTGGCACGGCCAGAACTAGGGCTCCTGTCTCTGACCACTATCCTAGTCTGGCATGTCTGATCTTCCTGTTAGTAGCAGAGTAGCTGGTGCTAACAAACCCTTGGCATCAAGGACACCTACAGGTGAATCCAAAGTTGCCCCGAGGTACCAGTTGCCAGGGCTGCTTGTCACTGAGGCCTGATGACAGGGTTTCCTCTTCTGTTGGGCCAGCAACAATGTTCCCCAGGCCAGGGCTTGGCTCCCCAGAGCTGGCTCTTCTGCCAGGCCCAGGAGAGCTAGGAAATATGCCAGCAGAAGCCTAGGGACCCAGATCTCCACAGCTTTGTCCCCAGAGCCAGCAGGGAAGAGGTGTCTTCTGCAGAGAGCTGCTCTTGCAGAGCCTGAACTCCCACAGCAGACCTGGGGACCTCACACATCAGCTAAACTTGAGAGGACATAGGTGCAGTAGTGAATTAATTGTCATGGTGAGTGGGCAGGCCCAACTGAAATACATCAGCATGGTTCTGGGCATGGAATGCCCACTTTAAGGAGAATTGTCAGGATGGTATAAAAGGAGAATGGGAGGGAAGGATTTCAGCTGATTTCCTTAGAGGAGCTTCATTTGCGACTATTTTTCTCTAGAGGAGTTTTGGCTGTTTTCTTTCTTCGGTAGGAGCTGTGAGGAACCACTCAGACTACTGCAAAGCTCAGGGGCGTCTAAGGACACCTGAGAATGTGACCCGGCTTGTCTAGTGCAAGTGCACAGTGGGATACAGTTATGTAACCATGACTTAACAGTGGACAAACACACATGCGCTGGTTACGTACTATGTAAGAATGTAAATATGAGGTAACAACCTGTGTAAGAATTATACAGTAAAAACGCAGGTGACTCTTGGGTTCTTGCACTCTGCTCTGCTCCATGCTGCCTGCTGTTGTTGCTGACATCTTGCACATGTGCATTCTTTAACGTGGGGAACTCACCTGTGAAAATCTCCTTTGGGTCCCCCTACAAGCAGCCAACAGGTGCTTCAATCCTCACCTTCATCTTGGAGGTTGTCTCCTGGCTTCCAGTGCAGGTCCCCCAGCCTTCTGGCACTGATCCTTCAGCCTCTGGGCACAGACTCATCAGCCTCCAGCACCAGCCCTTGGGCCTTTCTAGAGCAGATTTTTCAGTCTTCCACTGTGGGTCCTTTGGCTTCCAGATGTGAACTTGCACAGGATATTGCCATGAGCTCCGGGACTTCTACTGGATCCTCTGGGTCTCTGGCATGCAGACAAAAGTTTTGTACTCTTCTACACTAATACAAGGGACCCAAGTTACAGCCTGGGAGGGTCTGCTGCCTGGCTGGGAGCCCTCACTCCACATTCCCCTTCCTGTACATAATTCCTTCACCTCCAGACACCATCTATTGAAATGCATTTGGGTCCTCCCTGTCTCCCTCATCCCTGGAGGGTGGCCACCAGGATTTCTCCAGCACCAATGTCACCACTTAGAACAGAGTCAGCCTGGGGGTATTTAGCAAATAGATGCTGAGGGGAAGAGGAAGGAAATGAGCTGGTTGCTTTGGGAGTTCTCAGCAGTGCCTAAGTGTTCATAGTACCAAACTGGGGCAACTGTGGAGATGGCTGTGATGATGCCTATAATCCCACCACTTTGAGAGGCTGAGGCAGGAGGACTGCAAATTCAAGGCCAGCCTGGGCAATTTAGTGAGACCTTGTCTCAAAATAAAAAAATAGAGGACTGAGAATGTATCTTCATGCAAAGGCCCTGGGTTCAATACCCAGTACCATTCTTTTATTTTTACTTTTTATTTTTTTGGGTACCAGGAATCGAACTCATGACCTCAGCCCTGCCAGGCAAGTGCTTACACTCCTGAGTTGCCACCTGAACCTCTAGACCCTGTGGATTTCTTGCATCAGCCCTCACAAACGACTGCCCATCATTAAGTGTTCTGTCAGAACCCACAGCCTGGATCCCGAGACCTCAAGAGGGACAGTTCCATTGCAGCGATGCCTGGGAGCACTGCAGTGGGAAGAGCCTCCATCTTCTACCACAACACTTGGGTCAGGCATCAGAGAATCGGGCACCTTTATGTCACAATCACTGAGATGAGGCTGGCAGTGGAACTTCCCACGCTCCAAACCCACCATCGCCCTGTCCCATCCTGAGGATCACAGAACTGCACAGGGACCACAGTCAGGCTGGGCGTGGGCAGGCAGACTCCAAGGCTGGTGCTGTCACACCCTCACCTTGGCCTCCAGTCTGGCCTGGAGCCAGCCAGCCAGGGGCACAGCAAAGCAGGCTCGTGGGAACTCTCTAGCAAGGCTTAAAGGGAAATGCCTCGGCATTGGGGAAATTCCCAGAATAAACACCTCCATTAAACTACGATGTCCCAGGCCACCCCAGGCTGTGTGTGAAACACAGAGAGGTCAGACTTTGACTTTTATCTTGAAGCCCCTGAGAAAGAGGAAAATTTAAATCTGTAGCAGCATTTGAATGCTAGTGTGAATGAATTCCCCTGTGCATTTACCCAGGTACCAAGAAGAGAGCTTACAGTGGTGAATAGGTACCAATTCAGGAAGCTGAAACAGGATATACATTCAGATTCAGATTCAGATTTACCCCCTTATTAGCCAGGTGACTGGGGAGTGGTAGCCTATCTCTAAGTCTCAGTTTCTTCATCCCCAAAGCCTGGGGATGGTAAATTCAAGGGTATGTGAAGGCATTTGTCACACAACATGTGTTCGGTCATCACACCTGTGGCCTGTGTGTGCAGAGGTGCAAAGGTGTAACACCATTCCTTACCAATTCCACGCACAGCTGAGAGTCTACAACAAAAGACAGTAAAGTGTAACAAATTTATTTAAAGTTTTATGCAACTTGGGAGCTATTAGAAATGAAGACCCAGGCTCAGCCCAGTGCCACATGCTTGTAATACTGGCTACTCAGGAAGCTGAGGCAGGAGGATCATAAGTTTGAGACCAACCTGGCAACTTAGCCAGAGTGTATCTCAAAATTTAAAAACAAAATTTTTTTAAAGGGTTGAAGTTGTAGCTCAGTAGTAGAAGTCCATGGCTTCAATCTCCATTACTACTAGAAAGGAAGGAAGGAAAAGACTGTGGAGGAGAATATGAAGGTAGCAATTGGGTGGTGGCTGTACAAGTGATCATTTTATTCCCCATTCTTTGTGAATGTTTAGAATCTTCCACAATAAAAATGCATCGAATTTCTAAAAGGAAAGAATCTGGGCCCTAACTGAGAAATACAGGACAGACCCACCTTGAACTGCCTCCTTTTAAGAGCATTCGTTTTTAATTAATTATTTTCTTCATGGCACTGGGCTCACAGGTGTGGCCACCTGGCCTGGCCATTTTAACTACTTGTACCGTGGGGACAATAAGGAAGACTTTCTAGGCCTTTGGGGGGATTAAATGAGATAATGTAATGTAAAGTGTTTAGTACATGGTATGAATTTAATAAATATTTGTTATAATTCTGATGCCAACCAGGCCAGAAGCTGGGTTACAGCACACTAACCTTGAAGTCTTAGTTCATTACTTTTTTATTGGGGGAAAAATTATGGGAAATTTATCATTTTAACTCTTTCTTTTGAGACAGGGTCTCGATATGAAAATCAGGCTGGCCTTGAACTCCCTATGTAACCCAGTTTGGTCTGAACTGGCGGCAATACTCCTGCCTCAGCCTCCTGAGTACTGGGAGTACAGGTATATGGCCCCAAGCCTGGCCATTTTAACCTCTTCTGAGTGGACAATTCAGAGGCATTAAGCACATTTACACTGTTGCACTATCACCACCATACCCACTTCTGAAACTTTGCTTACTCCAAAGTGAGACTGTATACACATTAAACAATGACTCCCCCACCCCATAATAACCATTCAATTAGAATCTTTAGATTTTAGACTTTCAGTCTCTACGAATTTGACTAATTAAGGTAGCTCATTGCAGTGGACTTGTACAGCATTCATCCTTCTGTAACTGGCTTCTTAGCATGTCCTCAAGGTTCGTACCTATGTTGTGGCATGTAACAAAATTTCATTACTTTTTATGGCTGAATAAATTTATGTATGTATGTCTGTCTATGTCACATTTGATTATTCATTAATCCATGAAATTTAGGTCATTTGTACCATTAGCTGTTGTGAAATGATGTTGCATATTTCGTTAATTTTATAACCAAGGCATGTACTTTTTTTTTTCCAGTACTGGGCATTGAACTTTGCATATGCTAGGCAAGTGCTCTACCACTGAGATCTACACACAGGCTAGCTTCAAGCTTGCAATCATCCTGCCTCAGCCTCCCAAGTAGTTGGGATTATAGGTGTGTGTCACTGTTCCTGGGACACATTTCAAATTAAAAAGCATTTTTTTTTTTTGAGACAGGAGCTCACTATGTAGTGCAGATTGGCCTTAAACTCACTATGTAGCCCAGGCTGGCCTGGAACTCAGGCATGTGCCACTATACCTGGCTTTAAAAAGCATATTTATTGACATTAGATGACTTGATGAAGACAGAGATTGCCTTATTTTATCGAGGTTTGGAAAGGTCATGTGAATCTCATTCTCACACAAAATAGAGGCTGTTCTTGGGACTAGAGATCCTATATTTCAATCAGTAATGACTGGTCTTTACTGCACTCCCCCAAAGGGGTATTTTATGATCATTTGAGAGCCTGTGGCAGGCCAGACTTGATGGCTCTTGCAGCCTGTCTGTGTCTTCCTGTATCTTGCATTTGAAGGTAGCAGATGATGGACATTTGGTGACTGTTTGATGAGAATCTGTCGCCAATAGCTGGATCCCTCAAGGACCTGGCTATGAGGCCTCCAGCTCAAGACCTGCCAGCCACACCCAGATCTCCCTGTGGCCAACTTCAAGGCAAATGATGAAACAAACGCACCCACATACCTGTAATCCCAGCACTTGGGAGGCTGAGGCAGAAGGATTGCTGCAAGCTCGAGGCCAGCCTGGGCTACAAAGTGAGCTCAAGGCCAGCCTGCACTGCATAGCAAGATCCTGTCTCAAAAACACACAAAAATGTTTTTTTAATTTACTCAGTTATACTTATAATCTTACTGGTTTACTTGTAATCAATTTTAATTTAATCAGTTATGCTGGTAAACTTACTGGTTGACCATATTTTGTCCCACTTCATGCCCTCCTTGTGATTTCCCATTTTTCCCACCTTGAACCTGCCTCACGTTGTGGTTTTGCTCTATAAAAATCCCTAAAAAAAGGTAGGCTCCCTGGCAACACACTCGGGTCTCCTTCTGTCTCTCTCTCTCAGACAGAAGCTTTCTTTCTCCTAGTAAGTATATTCTGCTCTTAACCTCCATTGTTCCTAAAATTAATTCTTCGATTTTAGAGAACACGAACTCATACCGGACATGTAGTAGGTTAGTTTCTTTCCCTTATATCAGTGAGTCGGTCTCAAAAAACCCAGATAAACAACAACAAAAGTGACCTGCTCAAGACTGCTGAGCCACAGCGGCAGCTCGGGTTGTCACACGCACAGCTCAGGTGCATGCTGGGGCGGAGCTACTCTGGTCTCCCTCACCCCCTGACCTTGGGGAGGCTCCTTGACCTCCCTGATTCTAGAATGCACATGTTAAATCCCAACAGCCACTGCAGAGACTTCTAAACACCCAGGGAGCCAGGGCCTGAGTTGCTTACGAGAAGCCAGCAAGATGGTGACGGAGGGCGGTCAATCCCTACCCTGCCCCGTCCCTCCCTCTGATATCTCACCTGTGACTTATCCTGGCCATGCACATAGCAAATACTTTTCCCTGCCCATTAGCTTTTTTATAGTATGGTTTATGATAGGAAGGCTTGTGATTTGAATGTAACTAAATGCACCCCTCTGACCTGTAAGATTTTGTGTTTTTGTGTCTTGTCCAAGTTCATACACAAAAGGCATTTTTCAAACGACACAGATTTCCAGATATAGCTAAAAAAAAAAAGACCAAAAAATAAGGAAACCCCACAGATTCTTTTATAGTTAAAAATGATGAGATACCATTTTTCACTTTTTTTTTTTTTTTTTGTCTTTTTGAGACAAGGCCTCCCTGTGCAGTTCAGGCTGAACTTGAGCTCACTTTGTAGCCCAGGCTGGTCTCAAACTCCCAACGATCCTCCTGTCTCAGCCTCCCTGAGTGCTGGGATTACAGGCATGCACCACCACACCCAGCCACCATTTTCACATTATCAAAGTAGCAAAACTCTTTAAGTTTGGTAGCACTTGGTAGGTGAAACTGCAGTGCCATGGGGATTCGCCTACCTCTTGGTAGGCGTGTAAATTGCAAAACTCACACCAAGAGCAATTTGCCTATCATAACACAAATTAAAAACACATACCGTTGCTCTGCAACTCCACTCCTAGGAATTTATTCTGATACTAGACTTGTATAAAACATGTACGAGGTTATTCCTTACAGCACTGTTTAACAGCAAACTATCAAAATATCTTTCATTACAGAACTGGAAAAAATATGTTACAGCCAAAAATGGACTACTACATAGTTGTAACAAAGAATGAGCGCTGGGCATACTGATGCACACTTATAATCCCAGCACTCAGGAGGCTGAGGCAGGAGGCTTGCCATTGAGTTTTAGGCCACCCTGAACTACATAGAGGGAGGGAAAAAAAGAACAAACGTTTTTTGAATTGATGAAAAATCCCTATATTGTTCATTGGAAAAAGCACAGTGCAGAACAGTACCTGTGATACGTGATGTTCTCACCCAGGAAGACACACAGTGGCACCCTGGCCTCCCAGTAGTGGAATCAGGCCCTTGTAGGCCATTATGCCCAGGGAGTAGTGCTAGCTGCCAGGCTCCCATCCTAAGGGACTTGGCATGGCACAGCCAGCAACTTGGTATCTTATCCATGGAGGGAAAGGGCTCCCTTCCCAGAGGGGCCATTGTGACAGCCATGTCTCCCAGGGGCCAAGGGACTGAGCAGTATCTGGTAACAGACTCTGCCAGAGCCAACACCAGCATCACACTGTTGTGGCTTCCGTTAACAGCACCACTTGAAAGCCGAGGGGGATCAGCACAGTGAGTGAAGGCTGCGGGCCCGCAGACAGGTAAGAGCCAAGGATGCCAGGCAAAGATTTATCACCAACACTGAGGAAGGGCAAAATAACCAAAGCTCACAAACTCAGTGGCCAGGACTACACAACATTCTTAGAGCTACAATTTGAGACTAACTAATAAAACAGTAAATGAATTGTTAAAAGGATTGGCCAAGTGTGGTGGCGCACACCTGTAATCCCAACACTCAGGAGGCTGAGGCAGGAGGATTGCTGTGAGTTCAAGGCTAACCTGGGCTACACAATGAGTTCAAGACCAGCCTGAACTGGATAGCGAGATCCTGTCTCAAAAAAAAAAAAAAAGGATCGTGGTTGAGATATTCATATTCCTACCAAATCAATGGCTATTGCGTATTAATATTTTTATATATTTTACCTATGTAATGATGAAAAGCCAAAGAATATATTATTCAAGCTGGGTGTAGTGGCACACACCTATAATCTCAACTATTGGGAAGCTGAGGCAGGAGGGTCCCAGGCTTCAGGAACTCAGTAAAATTTTATTTATTTCAAAATAAATAAATAAAAAGGCTTAGGGTGTAGCCCAGTGGTACAACACTTACCTAGCATATGCAAAGCCCTGGGTTCCATCCCTAATATTGAAAAAAAAGAATATATTGTTCATATTTTGTTATGTTCATTTTATTTCTTTTATTAACTGTATATGTTTCATGTCTTCTCATATGAGCAAATGAAATATGGCTTGAATTAGTCACTTTATTACTTTAATTAAATAGGAGCTAGTCTTATTTTACAGAAGACTGCAGTGTATCCTTTTCAGGTCACGTTTTTTTGCGGTACTGGGGATCAAACTCAGGACCCTGCACTTGCTAGGCAGGCGCTTATTCCACTGAGTTATATCCCCAGCCCCAGTGTATCCTTTTCTTCTTAAACAATTTATGATTAGACGCACAATTCAGAACTTGAATTTTTTTTTTGGTACTGGGAATCAAACTCAGGACCTTGTGCTTGCCAGGCAGGCACTTGTGCCACTGAGCCATATCCTGGACCCTTTTGTTTTTTTGAAGAAATTGAATATAACAAAATAAAATCAGTAGGAAAAAAATAATTTGTTTAAAACAAGGAAGGCATGTATCTTTGTATATTATGTACTGTTAGGCAGAGTAGACTTATACATAGATGATCACATAATTTATATGCCTATGTGTAATCTCTAGAATGATTCACAAATGGCAGGTAACAATGAGCACCTAGTGGGGCGTGGAGAAAGATTTCTTTCTGTTTACATTTTTTCGGAGAACAGGAGGTTGGGGTCATGCTATGCAGCCCAGTCTGCCTAAACCTCACGGTCCTCCAGCCTCAGCCTCCCAAGTGCTAAGACTGCAGACCTGCACTGCTGTGCCTGGCCTTATACACCTTTCAACACGTTTTTCGGTGCTGGGGCTGGAATCTAGGGCCTTTCACAAGTTAGAGAAACCCTTGACCAAGGAAGAACCCCGAATAGACTCTCTTTTTCATATTTTGACACTTTTGAACCATGCGACTATTTTACCAATTCAGAAAATTAGCACAATTTCAAAATAATGACAGATGCTTACATCACTCTGTTTAAACTTTTAAGCCAGACTCTCAGGGTCTGGGCCTGTACTTTGAAAGCTTCCGGTTAGTGGACTGAGGGCCTGTGATCCTCTCTGAGCTTTGGATCCAGGAGACAAGGTCCCAGTCATTATAGCGCCACCTGGTGACCATAGTCAGATACGGCTCTGAGAGTCCCTCAGAGAAACACACACTGAATGGGGCTGACCCCAGAGGCGTCTGTCAGCTTCCACGTGGGTCCTGAAGGCAGGAGGGACCTCTCCTAGAGTTCCACGGTGCCTGCCCCAAGAATCTCCCAGAAGCAGACCACAGGAGCACAACACAGGGCTTTAAAGTCAGACCCGGGCTTAAACCCTTGTCCTCTCACATAGCTTAACTTATCAGGTCCTCGGTTTTTTCATCTGTGAAATGGGGACACCAATCTGGAGTACTGTTAGATACATGCTAATTCTCTTCCCTTTTGTTACTTCTTTATGCCCTTGGCCCAAAAAGAGTGTAGCCTGGCTTCTGGGAGGACTCAAGCCCTGGAAGACTGAAAAAAGAAATCTATTTGTTTCTGTGCATCTATACCCTCTTCCTCCTGCCTTTTATCTTGTTTCTTCCTTAGCTACCAAGAAGTCAATTCCAGGCCTGGCTGAGGTGGGGAGGGAGCTCAGGAAGTGGCTGTAATTCCCACAGCAGGGTCAGAGGGTTTCCACCTTTCTGCCTGAGGCCTGGCTATAAATCCCAGTCCCTCTCCCAGGGAACACATAGTTCAAGCAAGAGCAAAGCTCACAGGGAATGTGCAGGGGTTGAGGGAACTCGGAGAAGCAACTGACAACATTGCTAAACCAGCCATCTGCTTTCTAGAAGGTCCTGGTAAAATGCAACTAGGAGCCCCTTAGTTCCCCACCTCTTGTTTCAGATTAGCATTTTAGGTTCTTCTTTGTGTCTTCTCAAAGGTTGTAGAACCTTTGAGTGGGATGTGTCAGTCAGCTTTCCATCACTATGACAAAACACCTGAGGTAATAAACTTATAAGGAGGAAAGGTTCGCTTCAGTTCACAGCTCTGGAGGAGTCAGTCCATGGTCTCTTGGCCCTGTCTCTTTTGGAGCGGCACAGGATGGTGGGAGCATGTGGCAGAGGAAGCTGCTCACTTCATAGCAGCTTGGGAGTAAAAAGAGAGAGAAGAAGAGGTGCCAGCACACCAGTGCGCCCTCAAAGACACTCCCAGGGACCTCACTTTGTTCTACTAAGCTTCGCTCCTGAAGAGTGCCCGAGGCTGGAGTCCAGGTGTCCAGCAATGGGTCTTTGGGGGCACATTCAAGAGCCAGACCCTAGCAAGGAATAAGACACGTATCTAAAAAGATTTCATTTGAGGCTGGAGGGACAGGATGGTCAGAGAACTGGATAAAAGATCCTGGGAGGTAACTATGCACTTCCAGGCTCCCTGGCCCTGGCAAGACACCAGCTGCAGCGGACGCGCTTCACTGGAGGAAACTGGGAAGCACTGAGATCACTTGGGTCACAGTTTTCATCTGCCCTTTTGTACCCAAAGTCACAGAGACCCTGTGAAGAGTCAGATGCCAGGGGAGAAGAGATTGCACTTGTTTCTGTCTGTTGTTTGCTTCTGCAGTCCTGGGACTGAACTCCAGGGCTTTGCACTGAGCTACATCCTCAGACCTTTTCTGTAGTTTTTATTTTGAGACAGTGCTAAGTCACCAAGTTGCTGGGATTACAGGGCTGTGCCTCCTCACCTGCCTCTTCACCTGATTCTTAAGCGTCAGCTGACTTACACTGAGGAAACAGGACAACCAAGGAGAGGTGCTTGCGCTAGGCCTCCTGAGTTAATGGATGTCCCTGACCTGGACCTTGAGTTCTCTGAGCCCCACTGTGTGGGAGAAAGAACTTAGACTTTGGAACTAGATACAACTGGATTTGAATCCCAATTTGTCCATTCTTTTTGCTAGCTGTGCGGTTCTGGAAAAGTCATTCACCTGACTTTGGTTTCCCCATCAGTAAGAGAGTAAGAGGCAGTACTTTGCTCTCGGACTTGTTGTAAGACCTAGAGACGACATGTCTAGGCCACCTGGGACGCGGCAGGTGCAGAAGTGGGGGCCGCCATTATTACTGCTTCTACATAAACCATAAGGGCCACGGACAGGCAGGAAGGGGGGCAGCTGCCGCAGCTCTCCGACATGCTGGCTTTGCCCTCGGCGAGGGTCATGGTGGGGACAGGGGGCTCTTGGGTGAAGGGGGCGGACGTGTGGAGAGCAGAATGCGCTTTCCGGCTGGTTAGTGTGGCTTCCTACCCAACCCTGCTCAGAGCGAGCAGGGCCCAGTGCCACAGCCCAGCCCACAGTGTGGAGCACAGGAGGAAGTTCATGAGGCGAGGCGCTTGCTCAAGTCAGGCCCCACTGACCACAGGCCTTGCCGTTCCCAGAGCGGTGGTCCTCTTCCTCCTCCCTCTTTCCCCCCACCTCCCTCACATTTTTATTTTTATCCTTTCCCGTAACGCTGTCCCTAAGCAGCATGGTTGCTGCTGAGCAGTGTGACGCCCCAAGCAATCTGCACAGCAACCCCGCGAGCAACTGCTGTGCTCATCTTCCAGGAGGGAGAGCGGAGGCTCAGGGCCTTGGTAAAGTGCACTCCTTCAAGAAGCGCCAGAACAGGGATTCAAACCCTGAGGTCCAGCCTGACTCTACAGCCCGGGCTTCCACACTCGAGTTTCCTGCCCGGGTTGGAAGCTTCTTTCTAGGGCACAGAGGTCCCTAGGCGCAGGACCTGCAGGTTTGAGAGGGAGCCCAGGACCAGCTAGTGGGCAGGTATGGGGTGTGTGTTGGGAGTGGGGAAGTTCATTTGAACCTGAGCATGGCCCTCAACGAGGGGACGGGGTAAAGGGGACCCATGAAGTGGGAGAGAACTAGGGGAGACCTAGGTCCGCCTCCCCACAGCCATCCATCGCCCTTGCCTTGCCAGTGACTTCAGCTTCCCCCTTCAGTGCTTGAGGACACTGACTCTGCTGTTGGCCCTGTGGTCCCAGGTCTCGGGCCTGAACAAACTGCCTCATCCACCCATCTGTGCCCTGGCTTCCATGCTGGTCTGTGGATTAAACTCAAGGCCGTGTGCCTGCTAGGCAAGTGCTCCAACGCTGAGCTACAATCTTTTGAGGGGATCTTCAAAAAGCAGCCTCCCACTTTTCAGAGAGAGAGAGTCCACCTTCCTGTCAAGTGCTCACCCCTCTGCCCCTCCCTAGGATGTGTTGAGACTATTGGGTAATGAAGAAAAGCCAGGCCCTTGTTAAAAGTTATTCTACTTAGGGCAGAATTTGGAGGCTGGGAGCACCTGACATCCCCCGCCCAGAGGCCCCTGGCTGAGGTAGCAAGAGCCATGGGCAGCCCTGTCACCTGGCCCAGAGGAGCCACCCTGGCGCCTAAGCCAGGGCCTGGGGTATTTTCAGTCTGCAGCAACATCAGCAGGTCTGGCGCATCAGCCATATTGTATTTCATGTGACCGTGGCTCCAGGCCAGCAGCTCGGCCAGGGCAGCCGTCCCTGCGCCCTTGCCGACGGTCTAGGCCCCACTGCCCTTTCTGCAGGCCTCCGGAGCCAAGCCAGGCAAGGTAGGTAAAGGAACCCCTGCCAGGGCCAAAGGGCACGAGGCACATGTGGCGAGAGGGTCAGGCCAACTTGGCCGCCACCACCAAGGCTCTGGGGAAGGGGTCTGGGCGCCGGGCGCAGCTCCCCCCTCCCCCCTCCCTGCACGGCCATCCTGAGCAGTGCTTCTTTCCTGGGCACTCTATTCGGGGGAGGGTGACCAGAAGTCTGTGTCTCCTGAACCCCCTCAGCCCCAGGCAAGCTGGGACAGTGGGTGGGTCTAATGGCGTGCTGTTGGCAACCTCCCACCATCTTACGTCATTCCTCTTTGAAGCTGTAGCAACAGCCAAGTACCTCGCACATGTCCAGCAAGCTAAAGGCAGAGGGGCTTGCAGGGAACCCGAACCTTCCGAGGCTCTCGGCTGCCTCGGGTCAGGCCTTGCTGGCTGCTTCTGGAGACCACAGCCTTGCACTGCCCTCCCTGCTCCAGACTGCCCGCCCCCTCCAGCTGCCCTCAGCTCGCAGGCCTGTTTTGAGGCCACATATCAGATTTGCCTGCGTGTCACAGAGCTGCCTGCAGAGCTCCCTTTCCGTGGTCCTGTCACCACGATGTGGCTTCCTGGAGACCTGTCATCCTTCCATTTTGGTCTCTAGTTCTTAAGTGGGTGTGATCCCAGGAGACAGAATCAGGATGGAGCCCGGCACAGGCTGGGGTGTGGTGGGGCAGATTTGAGTTCAACCTAAGAACTTGGAACGGCACGAAGGACTGGATGTCAGCTCCTGTGGGTCCGGCCGGGAGGCTGTGAGCTGCCTGCCGTCACCCTGGAGCATCTTCAGGAGCACCTGGTTAGGCCCAGTACTGCCCACCCTGGCCTTCCTCTCAGCCCTGCTCTTCCCCACCAGGCCCATGGCCAGCTACACTGCAGGCCTTCAAGGCCACCGCACCCCCACCTCGCTGGCTGGGCCTTGCTAGCAGCGAGTGACCACAGGCAAGCACGACACCGCGTCAGCGGCCTTAGCTGCTTGCACACAAGGGGTGAGCAGGGGTGACCCCTTCCTGCTGTAGGCTCTCTGACCTTGGCACGCTCACACTGCTGTCTCTGACCTCAAGGTGGCCCACAAGGCTGGAGGAAGAGGCTTTCTCTGGTTAGGAGGAGGGCTTACAGCTGTGCCCACAGCAGGCCTCTCAGGTGTGTGTCTGGCACCCACGTCTGCTCATCCCTCATCCCACCCCCACCCCATCCACAGTGCCTCAGTAGATGGGATGCAGCCTCAGGTACACGCCCTCTTGTCTTTCCCATCAGCACTTGGGAAGCAACCTGTGACATCCTTCCCAGCTGAGGAGCCCCTGGCTGAGGCTTCCTGCCCGTGACATCGCTGGGGGAAGTTTCCTTTTCAGTCAGACAAGCTTGAAAAACTCACTTGACTGTGCTGTGGCTAAACACACCATGCGTGGTGTTTCTCATGTATTTGTCGGTTGATTGGTTTGGAGAAGGAAGAGAAGGATTTTCCAGAGTCTGGACTCTTGGGGCTCAGCAGGCCTTCCAGGGTCAGTGGTGGTTGTAAGAGTCTGGTGAGGTCTGCAGTTTGTACCGATTAAGAAGATCGGCCTGCTTCCTCCTCCACCAGGAAACGTCCCCTGGGCTTTGAGGCCTGCAGCTTGGTTACTGAAAAGGCTGAGAAAGCTCTGACCCAGAGGACCAGCGGGGGACACCGGGACCATCTGGCTTCTGCTCTCAGTCTCAAGAGTGTTCCTGTTTCCGTTCCTTTGCTTCCTGGGCTGGCTGAGGTCACGACCTCCTGAAGGGATGCAGGGTCAGCCAGCCCGGCAGCCCGGCTGAAGTTTCCTCTCCCTGTGTGTGAAAGGAGATAGGTCCTGCTCCGAATCCACATGGCCCACGTCCTTAGGACTCAGCAGATGTCCTTCTTCCTAACCTCACCTCCTGGAAGGAAACTGACAGTTCCCTGACAGAAGCTGCTGAGCCAGCCCAGGCCCACAGCACTTTCTCTCTGAGTCCCTATGGACCACACACAGGCATCCACAGTCCAGTGTGCACACACAGAAATAGGTCCACTTCACACCCAGAAACACTCAGAAACATCCAACCCCCGCCCCCCCATATACATCCAAATACACCACAGAAAGACAGTCACAAATCACTAGGGACACCAGAGGCACAGCTGGAAACAGACACACACACATGGACACAGACACTTAGGCAGACAGAGAGGCACCAACTTTTTTTCCTTTTTCTCTCCCTTCCTTCCCTTTTCTGTCTCATTCTCACTCTGTCTCTGTCTGTCTGTCTCTGCCTGTGTGTGTCTCTCTCTCCAGGGTCTTGCTACATAGCCCAGGCTGACTTCGAATCCCTAGGTTCAAGTGATCCTCTTCCCTCAGCCTCCTGAGCGCTGGAATTACAGGAGTTTGCCACCAAGAATATACAGGAATTACAGGAATGTGACTGCAAGAATCTTCATTCTTTAATTTATTGGATAGCCTGCCAAAGTCCGGCCCTGGGAAGGCATATGGACAAGCAGTCAGAAAACTTCCCCACAGCTTCTCTCCGCTTTTCTTGGCAGAAGCTTACCGTAATCACTGAGAGCCCGTGAGGGTGGCGTGCTGGGGGAGGGAGGCCGCTCAGAGCCTGATCCCAAAGCTCTGTCTCAGTGGCAGGCCCGTCAGGGACCCTGCAGATCTCCTAGCACTTTGAATCAACCAAAGAAAGACAACTCATTCATGAGTTCATCCCTAAGTGCGTACAGAGCACCACAGATGCCATCTAGGAGACAGCAAACGGAGAGACACAGCCCTGCCCTCACGGAGCTTACAATCCACCACAGATACCAAAAACTCACGAAAATTGTATGTTGTTAGGCTGAAATGTGTCCATATGCTCATAAATTCATACAGTAAAAGTCCTCCAGTGCCTCCAAACGTGACTATGTTTATAGATGGAAACTTTACAGGGACTAAGGTACAATGAGGCCATATTGTGGGCCCTAATGTAATAGGACTGGTGACCTTATAAAATAACATGATTAGGACACAGTCCCACACAGACGCAGCACCAGATGGAGGCACCAGGGAAACCCACCACTTGTGAGGCAAGAGAGACCTCAGGAGAAACCAGCCCTACAGGAACTTGGTCTTGAACTTCCGGCCCCCGGAACTGAAAATGAAGTTCCTGCTGTTTAATTCGCCCCATCTGAGGTATTTGGTTGTAGCATTCCTTGCAAAGGAATACAGCGAAACCAAGAAAATGATCGTGAGCTACACAGGTGTGATGCGGAAAGCTGTCTTCCCGCTCTCTGACTCCTGCCAGGCCCCTTACTGCCTGGCTTCCCTGTAGGCCCCTCTGGAGTGCTGAGAAGAAGATGGCCACCAAGTGGCCCCAGCTGAGAACTTCCAGCATCCATGTGATGAGGAAGACCCCAGGTGGATCTTCCTGGGTTTGCTTTAGGAAGTAAGCCGAACCAAGCATCCTACAGGTGTGCCAGAGAGGAAGGGAGAGCAGGCACACCTGGTCCTCAGGAGCCCTCCGCTCAGAGTCTAGGTGACCCGAGTCCCACAGTTGGTCCTGGCTGGTCAACTTCTCCATTTCTCAGAGTTGCTCTTTATGCAAATGGTCTGCCTGTAACTAAATCATGTAAATAACAAACCCTTCATGTTGGCCAGGTCTTTCTGTTTAACAGATGAGAAAACCAAGGTTCAGAAAGGTTGGCTGACAAGGCCAAGGTCAACAACTGGCAGGACTTAGTCCAGGGTTTTGGTCCTGAGTTTAAGTGAGAATGAACGGCTGAGCAGCAGAATGGAGGTCAATGCAGGATCTCCTTGGCTCAGCTCCACGACGGGAGAAACCCAAGTGCAAACCCGCCTGGAAGCCACGGCGTGGCCTGGGTGACTGTTCACACCCTGCTCCAGCCTCTTTGTTTCAATCCAAATTGACATGAAGGCACCCGGAACATGAGTTGCCAATTCAGCCTGGTGGCCTTGGAGGTTGTCCTCAGACTCCTACCTCCTCCTCTCGAAGCGGAGACCATGTCTGAGGAGGTGAGGCTGGGAGGGGCAGGGCCATTTCTACAGCTTGTCTTTAAAGTTGGGTTGCTGAGGTGGGCGAAGCATGAGTTTGAGGCCCGCCTGGACTAGAAAGCAAGCCCCTGTCCCCGGTATTCTCATGGGAGGTCAGGGAGATGAAGACCTCTGATTAGATGTGAGTAAAAGCACACTTGGAAATTGTGCCCGTGGGCCAGGGATATAGCTCAGTGGCACAGCACCTGCCTGGCAAGCACAAGGTCCTGAGTTTGATTCCTGGTACCGAAAAAAAGGAAAGGAAAAAAAGAAATTGTCACCATGCAGTAGCCATACCCCATCCTCAGCAGAAGCCACTGAGGTAACTGATGACCATCAGGGTTGAATTTTTGACCTCAGTTTCATTACATTTTTATTAGCAGTAGTAGCAGTATTGGTGGTGGCACTGGGGCTTGAACCTATGGCCTCCACAGAGAGCTACATCCTCATCCCTTGTCATGTTTTCCTTTGAGGCAGGGTCTTGCTAAGCCTCTAAACTTCCCAGGCTTGATTTGAACTTGTGATCCTCCAGCCTCAGCCTTGCAGAAAGTGTGTACACCCCCATGCCTGGCTTCCCTTTATTCTTTCTAAGGTAGTTTGATACATGTGCCTCATGCGAAAAGCACAGGAGCCTAACAGGTAAGGTAAGGAGCATATGAATAAATTGAGCTCCTGAGAGCCCGCTGTGAACCTGGCCAGGATGCTGCCAAAAGCCCAGCAGCACCCTGTCCTCTTTCCCACCCCAGCCACCCTGATGAAGGCTCCCCCTGAATCCCACACAGTCACTGCCTCGCTTCTAAAACACAATGTCACCACGTTTGCGTGCATCTCCAGGCATACATTATAGACTTTGAGCTCTATAAAAAACAGTATCTTCCAGTCCATGGTTCTCCAGGCTCGTCTTTTTAAATGTGTCACTGTCTCTTCAGGAAACAGACAGAAGAACGCGGTTGGGGTTTTAAAGACTGGGCAGGAATCCAGATGCTAACAATTCCAGCCGTGTGACTTCCCGCAAACTTCCTGATGCCACCAAGCCTCAGCTTATTGTCGGTCATCCAAGCAGATGGGCACCTGCATCCCTCGCAGGGTTATAAAGGGGGCTATGGGGAAAGTATGCAGAACGTTTCTGTTGCGGGGCAAGTTGTAAAAATTACCGCTAGTTTCGTTTTTTGTTTTTTCTTTTTTCTTTCACTTTTCCTTTAACTTGGGGGTAGAAGGTCAGTGATCCACAGAGGGAAAAATACAAAATTATTTCTCCCTAGATAATATAATCAACTGTTCTCTCCATTAAAAGCTGGGAACGTGGATTTTATTTGAAACATAAAGGAAGTACAGATATCCCGTGTTTAATGACTTACCTGTTCAACCTGGACTTAGGACCTGTCACTCGGACTTATGATCCATCTTCTGTTTTTGGTACGGTTCTGTACATCTTGTTGGTAGACTCCCAATGTTTGGGGTTTTTTTTGGACAGTAACCTTGTTTATACAGTGCTGTAATTCTTGCCAATTGCACTGTATAGCACAGTGCTATCCTTTTATGTTCTGTTATACATTACAGCGCTGCATGGAAGAATTATGCAAATAAAAGCAAAATCATCAAGCTGGCGTTGCCTCTGACCACGTCTTTGTTCTAAATATTGTAATGCCCATACTACAGTATATATAATTCCTAATTTAGTGACCAACTCATTTAACAACCTCATTGCAGGAACATAGCTTGCTTATTAAATGAGAAGAGTCTCTACTAAAATATATGCTCACCTATATACAGCGTTAAAAATTACTAATGGGTTTAGGAGAAGAGATAAAGAGAATTAGTGAAAGAGAAACATTGTGTGTGTGTGTGTGTGTGTGTGTGTGTGTTTGAGACAGGGTCTCACTATGCAGTTCAGGCTGGCCTTGAGCTCACTTTGCAGCCCAGGCTGGCCTCCAACTCACAGCGACCCTCCTGCCTCAGCCTCCCTAGTGCTGGGATTACAGGCATGTGCCACCACATCCAGCTGAGAAACTATTAACAAGAGGTCACCAACTGTGTTTCTGCCTTTTGAAATATTAAGTCACCATTGTGCTCAGCTCTTCCACTGTTCCAAGCCCTGAGCCTTTAAGGTTTCCTTAGCATGGGATCCTCTCCACTGGCCCCCTAGAAAGATATTCTTTGGGGTGCAGCAGCAGTGAACAGAGCAATATCAAGGCAACATCAAGTTGGGAACCAGATGGCAACATAGTTCTACCAGCCTGTGTCAGATACAGTTCCTTTCAACATCGCAGTCCCTGGCTTAGCTCCTTCCACATGATCTTTGTCCATGGAACACAGGGCTTTGCTTTTCTCTCATAGCAATTTCACAGTTCACCTCTGATGATGCAGCCTTCACTTGCTTCCAAAACAAGGTGTATGGAAAATAAATATTCCAGTGGAAAAGGCGAATGCAATCCAAGATCTGGAGTCAGGAAAGCTGGGGAGATTGACATTAAAACAGGGCACATGCTAAAATATTTATATGGATGTTTGTGAAATATTAATGGCACATCTCACCAACACACAGGCAAACGCTCCAGGGCAGGGCGCCCCTCAGACCTCTTCAAAGAACTGCATTTGAACAAGGTACAGTTTTCCTCCCTGGAAAATTTCTGTTTGCCTCTGAGCACACTGTGGCCACTTTCAGCCTTGAAGTGTCAGCTGGTCAACGCACTCGGTTCCCCTGGGCAGCTGTTACACCATTTGCACACCTGGACAGCGGCAGCCAGCTGCTAGCAGAGAGGCTGCAGGGACTGGAGCTGTACCCGGGACTGAACTGGGTGCCTTCATTCTGGCCCTCAAAAGCATCCTCAAAGGATATGCGTCCTCCCAGACGCCTGCCTCTCTGCCCATTATCTGGCTCTGTGTGTCCCAAGGGATTCTGGGAAACTCGGCAGCTGCCACCATACATCAAAGAATTGGGCTGAGGGGACTCAAACAACAGGGCTTTAAAGAACCTGGCAAGAAGGCCAGGAGGAGCCGGGCGTGGTGGCGCACCCCTGTAATCCCAGCACGTGGGAGGCTGAGGCAGGAGGAAGGAAGTATGACAATTATTTCCATTTCCAGAATGACAGACAAGCTGGGCACCAGCACACGGCAGGTGACGCCTAGTAACAAATGAGGCAAAGCTGATGGTGCATCCATTTCCTGAAACAACCACCATAGTTTACCGAGATGAAGCGGGCACTGTACTAGGAGTCAAGAAGTTTGCTGTATGAAGCAGAACCAGTCACTTCCTCTCTCGAGGCTTCAGTTTCCTCTTCAATAAGATGCAATGGTTGGGCCAGACAAGTTGCATCAGGCCAAGCCCTTAATCATGATCAGAGACAGAAGCCTTGACTTCCTAGGACCTCCGGGTAAACCCCTGTTGCAGAACATTCCCTGCATGTTTATGTCCCCAGACATAGCCAAGAGGCAGTTCTCAGCCGAGGCTGTCCTCCCAAGCTGAGTGAGGCACGGAGCTAGTTCTGCCTGGGACTTGGGGAAGCCCAAGACCTGCAGGGCAACTGCAGAGTGCTTTGCAACATGTAGGCCACCACCACATCCCTCCACTTCACTAGGAGCCTGCTGCCCATGCTGGGGATTGAGCCCAAAGCCTCGTGCATGCTAGGCGGCGCTCTACTACCGAGCTGCACCCACAGCTCTTTTCATTTCTTGAGACAGGGTCTTCCTAAGTTGCCCAGGCTGGCCTCAAATTCAAGATCCACACCTGGTCACTGAGAGCTTTTCAGAAACTGAGTCAATTCTGTTCTTAAAGGGCTGTTTTGCTCTGAGTCCAGATGGGGCACAAAGGCAGCCTGGCCCACCCTCCTCACTCATGAGGTTTAAAATTCACCATGGAAACAGGAAATAACTGCTCCCCCAGCTCATTCCCACCCATCTCCTTTCCGCCTTGAAAATTTTTCTCTCTCTTTACTTCCTGGCTCATTTCCTCCATTTGCCTTCCCGAACTTCTCTTCCTTGCCTTCCCAGGTCCTGGCCTCCTGTCAGAATCTCGAGTTTTTCACTCTGACTTCCTGTGTCTTCTCTCAGGTTCTGGTCTGCAACATCCTTCTTTAGGTCTAGGAATCAGGCCTGGATTTCCATGTCACTCAAGCTTCCCCATATTCACTCAGAGGCCCAGGAAACCCATCCTTTTCCCTCTGCTCTCCCTGGGGTTCCTTCTCTGGCCTCTTCTGTCCACATAGTAAAAATTCCCTGACCCCTATCTTGGCCTTAGTGGTAGTTGGCAAGTATGTACTTTTCTAGGGCTGCCATAACAAAAAGCTAAGTGACACAGACAATAGAAATTTATTTTCCCACAATCCTGGAGCCGCAAGTCTGAAATCTAAGTGTCCTCAGGTCAGGGTTGGTTTCCTGTGAGGCCTCTCTCCTCAGCAGGTAGACAGCCATTTTTCCTGAGTGTTTGTGTGGTGTGTCCTCTGTTTCCTAACCTTCCTTCTTTTGTTTTCTTTATGTCTTCTCTTTTTTAATTTCCTCTTTTTTTCCGATATGAGATCTTGCTATTTTGCCCAGGCTGGTCTTGAACACCTTCGCTTAAGCAATCCTGCCTCAACTTCCTGACTAGCTGGAAATACAGGGGTGTGTACCACACCCAGCCAATGGCCTCTTCTTCTAACTCAGATTAGGGCCCACCTCACTGACCTCATTTTAATTAAATTATCTGTTTAAAGAGCTCATCTTCAAAGACAGGGAAATGCTGTGGTACTAAGGGTTAGGACTTCAACATGTGAGCTCAGGGAAGACCTGACAGAGCCCGGCACAGCAGGAGTGAGGCGTGGTGGTGGAGGGAGGACCGGTTTTCTGGGTTAGCATAGGGGCTGCCCGCTGCCATCTCTCGGCAGTTCACAGCAGGTATCCTGCCAGCAGTGGTGGAGCGAGTAGCGAGTGGTTCAGATCATCCACCGAGGTTCTGCCCCTCGCACACAGCCCCACGTGCTCCCCGGAGTCACAGGGTCACAGCACTTGGGCCACAGGGAACCTGGAGAGGGTCACCCGAAAAGGAGCCAAGCATAGGTAAACCAGAATTTTAATACAAATGAAGAAAATGACAACACAGTGGGCTGGTGAGGCCTCGCTTTAGAAGGCCCCGTATATCGGCCATTCTGACGTCCTCACCCATGTGGTTCTGGGAGGTCACAGGATTGGTCTGTCTCCTTCCATGTCTCTTCTCTTGCGTGCCATATCCCCAGGCCATGCCTGCCTTGCTGGTGTGGTGCTGGATGCCTGTGCGGAGAACCGCCTGAGTCTGACCCGCACCCTGCAATGAACAAGGCGTCCCTTTTCGCCGTTTCCCTAGGTCCACGCCCTGTTCCGGGTTCTGAGGTTGGCAGACAGACAAAGGCCAGTTTTACAGAGCTCTAAGAGCTCTGGTGATGCAGGCGCTGCCTCCGTGGCTCCCAGGGTCTCCTGGCTCCCTGCAAACTCCACAGAATCCCGCAGACCCCTCTCTCTCTTTCTCAAAAGGTGCTCAGGGACGCAGGGCACTTGGGTGCTGGTGACGAGCTGGGTCCCAGAGTCTGAGCAGAAGTGACCCCCGTGGGGCCTGGCCACCGTTGGTGCCCATGGCAAGCCCGGCCAGTTAGGAGGTGCTGCTCCTCCTCCGGGGGTGCAGGGCTTTCCTCTGGGCGATGTCCTCCTCCGTGTCACTTTCACAGTTCCTCTGGGGAAAAGAAAAGAGGCCCAGGTTGAGGGGTCCGAGGATGCCGGGCAGGGGGCTGTGCTGGGCAACTGGGGGGTTAGACCCGCACCAACGGCCAGTCTGTGAGCAACATGGTGGTGATGGAAGCTCCCTCCAGAGACCAGCGGCAGGCAGAGACAGCAGGGGGGCAGAAAGCAGGCGGGGCATGGAAGGGAAGCCAGGCTCCAGGAGGGGCCGAAATGAAAATGACATTGGGTGCCCTTTGTGGCTGCCACGTAGTCAAGACTGTGTGGCCAAGTGGTTGTGGGCTGAGGCGGGCTCCTGATTGGCCTAGAGAGAAAGAAAGGGGTGGGGTGATGGCCACCACTCTGCCTCTCACACCGCACCTTTAGCAAGTCTAGCTGTGCAGCTTTTCCCAGGAAATGACTTCAGAACTGCACTTGGAGGAAAGAGGAAAAGCAGGAGGCGCAGCCTGCCAGCTCCTATCTGGGCAAACAGGGCCGAGGCACTGTCTGTCTAGAGGTCATAATGGCTTTCCACTAGGGTCACAGGGGCAACCCGATTATTACAAGTAGTGAAAGAACTAATGCAGGCTTCAGTGAGTCATCCCAAAATCTGCTGCTAGATGTTGGGTTTCAGTGCTTCCTAAACAGGGCTCCCAGCATCACAGGGTCTCACTATGTAGTGCAGACTGGCCTTGAACTTGCTTATGTCACTCAGGCTGGCTTCAAACTCAGGGCGATCCTCTTGCTTCAGCCTCCTGAGTGCTTTGATTACAGGCATCCACCACCACGCTGGCTTATTATTTTAGGTACTGGGAATCGAACTCAAGACCTTGCACTTGCGAGACAGGCTCTAGGCTGCTGAGCTATATCCCTGGCCCTCCCTCCTTTTTTTTTCTAAAGAAAACTCTTTGGGAAAAGTGTGTAACATATGTCTGGATGAGCCATTGAGTTGACAGTGTGGAATGTTCAAATAAAACGAGGACTATCTCTAAATTCTTGCACAAGGACAAAGTTAGAAACTGATTTCTCTCTCTCTCTCTTTCTTTCTTTCCTTCTCTTTTCCTTTCCTGCAGTACAAGGGATTAAACTCTGAGCCTTACACTGAACTATATCCCCAGCACTTTTAAAAAAAAATTTTTGAGACAAGGTTACCCAGGCTGGGCTTGAACCTGTGGTCCTCCGGCCTCACCTTCGCAGGGCACTGGATTACTACATCCTTCTCAACTCCTCTCTGGTCCTCTCTCCCCATGAAGTACTTCATACCAAGGCAAGGAAGCCGGGGTGCAGGCAGGAAGTCCCACATGCTGCCTGTCATGCACCTTCCCAGCTGGCCCTAAACCAGCTGGAAATCCAAGGTCAAGATCAACCTTAGCCAAATACATCCTGAACCAAGCCTGGCTAGAACAATAAAAATAACTCAAGCTCTGCTGAACAGCAACTTTTTTAGCATGAGTCAGAGCCAAACAATAAAAAACTAAGCTGGGTGAAGTCAGCCAGTGAATAATGGGGATTCTCAGAGGGAGAGCGGTCCAGATGAGCCCATGAGGGGAGCAGCCAGAAAAGGAACACAGTTGGCCAAAGCCACATGGGCTTCTGGGCCATAAGCCACTTTTGGCAAGAGCAGGAGTAAACAAGAGTGCAGGCTGAAGAGAGAGGATCCCAGGGCATGGGCGGATGGCAAGTGGGGCGCACAGGGCGTGCTTCGCCCCGGGACCCATCTTCACTCTGACCTGTGTGGTCCAGATACACTTACTGAGCAGCAGGAAGAGGTGTCCGGGAAGCTCCTACAAACTGAAACACTCACCCTGGCATTGCATTTTAAAGTTTTCAGGAGGATTTTACACAATAATAATCGCTAACACACATCAGGCACTTACTTATGGGTTAGGCTCTAAGGACAGGGCTTCGCTTGAACCGCGTGCCTGCTCTATGAGCCAGGAACAGTTATCAGAACCCCTGTACAAATGACCTCATTTTGACACACAGAGGTTAAGAAATGTCCTTGAGGTCACAGTCAGTAAGTGATGGGTTTGCATCCTGGCAGTGTGGCTGTAAAGGCTGTGCTCTTGATGGGTACACTCCACGTAAGCCTCTCATTTTAAATGGACGCATATACTAATGAGTTCGGGTAAGATGTCTTCTAAATGGTGAGAAATAAAGTTTGGTGGGTTTTTTTGAGACAGATTCTCACTACGGGGTTCAGGCTGACTTTGAACTATGTAGCCAAGGCTGGCCTCAAACTCAAAGCGATCCTCCTGTCTCAGCCTCTCAAGTGCTAGGATGACAACACTATGCCCAGCAAGAAACAAATTTTGGATTGTCTGTGGTCTGCATTTCCCCAGTTCCCAAAGTCCCCAGTGGGGTATGAGTCCTCTGGGAGGGGTTGAGGGGTGGGGCTGCAGGAGCAGTCCTTTTTGAAAGCCCCACAGGAAAGGAATGGAGAGCCTCCAAAAGCTCATGCTGCCCCAATGGGGCACCCCTCCTGGCAACCCCAGAAGCCCCCTAAACTCACACCTCTGCTGATCATGTGCCAGCCTCCAGCACAGGGGCCAGGGCCAACAGGCAGCAAACACCACCCACCTGTGGGGGTGCGGCAAGAAGGATCCCTCCACCCCCCCAGGCCCTGCCCCTGCTCCCAAGCTCCAGGCCACCCCTGCATGTTGCTCAAGGAAAGGGCGCAGCGGGTACCCACCAGGTCCTCATGTGGCCTCAGGTGCACCTTCTTCATCAGCGAGCGGGTGAGGTGATTGCACAAAGAGACGATGCTGAAGGACAGCTGGGGGTGAGAGCAAAGTGGCCACCATGTGAGAGACTCTGAGAGGAGCAGGGACCTGCTGGACGCTGGTCCCCGCCCCGAGCCAGCACGTACCTTCCACCGCCGGCGCACGTACTGCTTCTTGAAGTTCTCCAGGTTGACCAAGGACTCCCTGCGCACCATGGCCTGCTGGCTGTCCACGGGCTGAGAGGCAAAGCAGGGCGTGGCAGTGGCATGGGGCTTCCGCAGGCAGGTACCCACCTTCCCATGGAACCCAGCAACATGGCCTCCTGAGCCTGCCCTGGCACCTCCCTACCGGGCAGGGTATGCAGCAGGAATGCCCAGTGAGGGCCACAGCCAGGAGACGGAGATGGCCCTGCGCCCCTAGCACCCCTGCACTGTTACCTGCACAGCCAGACACGTAGGCTGGTGCGGCCAGAGGCTCAGATTGTCTTGAACAGGGAGGGCACAAGGCAGAGGCTTCAGAGATGGGGTCATTGTATAGTAGCCTGCGGTGTGCCCTATGTGCCAGGCTGGCTGGGACCTTAGCAAAATGAATGTCTTGTTGGCAGATGGGAATTACTATTCTTAGGAGACCAAGGAAGGAAACAAGGGCTCTGAGGGGGCTCCACTGGGCAGAGATCTGTAGTTGGCTTGCAGTGCCTAGCAACTGAGGTTTAGCTCAAATCTCAGCTTCTCCCACTGGCCTGGCCTGGCTGCTCTGAGCCTGCTTTCTGCCTGTAACAATGGGATAATAACATCGTGTCACGGGGTTCTCACGAATAAAATAAGCGTGGATATACAAAGAGTTTCACCAGCACTACCCAGTAGTCATAAATTACTGTTGGCCTTCTTGCCTCTCTATCTACTTCCTCTTAAATTCATCCTGTTTTTTTTCTGTTGTTTTTTGTAAAACAAGACTTTCCTAGGTCAAGATAGGTTTTGGGGGTTCTGTAAGCCCCTGATATGGTTTGCAAATTGCAGCGTGTGAACGTGGACATGAATGCTCACAGCAACATTACTCGTAAGAACCAAAGACTGGAAGCCGCCCAGCTGCACAGCAAATGATGAATGGACAAACACGATGTGGCCCATCCACGCAAATGGAATCACTGTTCATCAAAGCAGAGGGAGCGCGGAGACCTACCGCAGCAGGAGTGGACCGGAAAACGTGTGAAACGGAAAACCCCAAAGGCCACATACTGTGCAACTCCATTTTTCTAAAGTGTCCAGAGCGGACAAATCCACAGAAACAGGGAGCTGATGAAAGTGCTAGGGCTGGGGGGAGGACAGCGTGAGGGGTGACAGCCAAAGGCTTCTCTGCAGGATGACAAACACGTTTGGGGGTTAGACTGTGGTTGCGTGACCTTGTAAATATACTAAAAACCAATGAACTGTACATTTTCAAAAGGTGGATTTTGTGGTATATGAAATATATTTTAAAAGCCCCAGTACAGTGTGTAGGCACAGACATGTGCTTGTGCTGAGCAGTCAGTGGCCTCACGGATTCTCAGAGTACACTGTGACCCAAGGAAATGAACAGCCCAGGGTGCACCGTTAGCCCCTGTGCAGCTCTGGCAGCTTCTCTGCGCTGCGTCTCCTTGGCCCTGTGATGCTGAGAACTCACTTGCTGCTTCTCAGGGCTGGGCTCGTCCCCTAATCACACCCCCATTTTTATTCATCTTCCACCGGGCACCAGGCACCAGCGGGAAGTCACACATGCTGTGGGCCCAGCTGGCTCTGGACTAGCACCAGGCAGGAGGCCCCTGGCAGGACCACCACCTCTTCCCCTTGAAGGACTCCCAGTGTTCCAAGGTCCACTTAAGTGTGACCTCCTTCAACTTCCAAGAAATAAGTGCTCTGGGCCGGGGATACAGCTCAGTGGCACAAGGGCCTGCCTGGCAAGCGCAAGGTCCTGAGTTTGATTCCTGGCACCCAAAAAAAAAAAAAAAAAGAAAGAAAGAAGCACTCCCTCTGCAGAGCGCCCAAAGCCCTGTGCTCCTCTCTCTGGTGCAGCACGTGTCTTGGCAGCTCTGTGATGGAGGCGTCCTGCTGCTGGCAGCAACTTAAGGACACAAGCTTCCTTCACTTTTCTGACAGTGTCCCAGCCCCATTCCCTCTACCCAGAACCAACACTGCCGGGGGCTTCATGGGCACTTGGCTGACTTGTTTCCCTGAGCTGCTGAAGAGGCAGGCTGGGATGAAGTCCCAGGACCCGGGACCTGCTTGTCCCCACGGATGAGAGCCCCTGGCACCTTCATCAGCCCAGCGACGGCACCACGAAAGAGTGTTGTGACGCCATGACCCCGACTGCCCTGACTGGAAGCTGTGCAGAGCTCTTCAGGTCACGGAGCAGTGGGGGGAGGTGAGAAGCTGGGATGATCTCCTCCCCCTTGGCCCACGGTTGGGGCAAAGTGTGGGTGTGGGTGGGGGACAGGGAAGAGAAAAGGAAGGCGTTGAGAGGACATCAGCCCACACCCAGGTCCCCCATCCCATTCCTTAAACACCTGTCACCCCCTCTGGCACACCTGTGAGCCCACCGCGGGTCCAGGTCTGACCTGGGGTGTACAAAAGAAGGCAGAGGGCAAGCCCTCCCTGCTGAGAACAAGCCTTCCCTCTGCGCCAGCCGCAGTGTGCTCTGTGCCACCCACAGACACCACCTGCAGCTTCCTGCAATCCAACTTCTGCCTCCCGCCCTCAGCCCCTTGGCTCCCAGCACACAGGACTGCTTTAACCCCGGGTCCTGGGATCTCTGCCCTTGTTCCTCTCCCTTGCTCTTTTATTTTGTGTGTTTGTGTTTTTGCAGTACTGGGAATTGAACTGAGGCAAGGCCTTCTCACCAAGCTACATCTCCAGCCCTAATTTACCAAGTTGCCCAGGCTGGGCTTGAACTTGCAATCCTCCTGCCTCAGCCTAGTGTGCTTTTCTTCTTTACGTTTACTTTGTCACTTAGTTCAGATATTTGCTTAGACATTACCTCCTCAGGGAAGCCTTCTTTGTCTGCCCTACATAAAAGAGCACCCCAATCACCCCCACCCACAACTTCCTACACTCATGCCTGGAAGTCACAACCTGACATTTTGTTCTATATGTTTGAGTCTCCGTCCCCCACACTCCCATGTCCTGACATCTTCCCAAGGTGATCAGCACACAGCCCCCCGAACCCGTAACCATTTCTCCCTCTAATTCACTAATGCCTGCCCCTCACTGAGCCAGATCTGACCTTTGAGCTAGTGCATCTCACAGAGACAGTTTGAAAAAGTGGGAGGAAGGGCCACTTTTTGTCCCTTCACTCGGGGGGCACTGTCATCCAGGAGAGAAACGGCTGTGCCTCCAGCTGACGCCAATGGGCAGACGAGGGGAAATGTCAGGCAGGATGGCTCCCGCACTTGGAATTGCTTCCCTGGTCCAAGCACAGCAGCCTGAGCTGGGGCAGGAGGCCCTGGACTGCGAATCTGTCCCCTGGCCTTTCCCAATCAATGGCCTCCCTGGTTGCTAAGAGGCTCCACAACATTGCAGCCTGGAAAGTTAGAGACATCAATTCTGCAGCAATCTGTTCCCAGAAGGAAAGTGGCACTTTGAGAAATTCTTTTTTTTTCTTTTTGGTACCAGAAATTGAACTCAGGACCTTGCGCTTGCCAGACAGACACTTGTGCTGCTGAGCTACATCCCTTGCCCTGAAAGTGGCACTTCTGATTAAATCGGGGACATGAGGTGACGCCCACCTTCCAGCCTTGTGGTCCAGCATTCTCGGGAATTGGACAATTCTGATCTGGCTGTGAGGGGTGGTTTGGCACCTCAGAAACATGTTGGAGAAGGAGACAGGAGACAGAAAGCTGGGGCAGAGTTAGGTCTTGTTTATGTAGCTGCAAATGCCTTTGAAAAGTTCTCACTGGGCGTGGTGGTGCATGCGTGTGAACCCTGCTCTGAGAGGCTGGACCTTGGGTTCAATCCCCAGTACTAGAGAGTGGGGGGGAAGGAGGGAGGAAGGAAGGAAGGAAGGAAGGAAGGAAGGAAGGAAGGAAGGAAGGAAGGAAGGAAGGAAAAGCAGCAGCCACCGGCCTGGGGCGAGAACGGAGCCCTGGCTTTGCAGAAGAGGCCGCCCTGGGCAATGTGCTCTAAGTACCGGGCTTACCGTACAAACTGCCAAGGACTACAACTTTTCAGCCCTCCAGCGGTGCCACCTCTGCGGACTCACGCCCCACAGAAGGCCGGAGGCACCCACTTCCCTTCCTGCACTGGACGCCACTGCCACTCAGGCCCCCATCCCGCCCCCCACCACTGAGTCTCCGCAGAGGCACCTCTGCCTCTCCCTGTGCTGGTGGCTGCTGGCCTCCTTGCTCCCAGCAAGCAGTGAGGGGCAGGTGAGGCTCTTGGAGCCTGGGTCTCCGCCTCCTCCTGACCAGGTGGGAGAACTCAGAGAGCCCAGGGCTGGCAGGCTGTCACCTCTAGGAAGGAAGCAGACTGGAAATGCCTGTTCTTGCCTGGCCTGGCCTCACTTACTGGAGTCAGGCTTCAGCATGAGCACGTGGGTGCTCTTCATGCTCTTCTGCACGACCTCTGGTTTTCTAATTTTAATTTTTTACCTTTATTTATTTATTTATTTTGAGACAAAGGTCTTGCTACAGAGCCCAGGCTAGCCTTGAACTTGTAGCAACCCTGTTACCTCAGCCTCTTGAGGGCTAGCATTACAGGCATGTGCCAGTACGTCTAGCTTTTTAAAACTTTTACTTTTTGTTTTTCGGGGCCTCTGGTTTTCTGAGCAATTGTTCTCCCTCAGAAAAAGCTCCCAAAGCTCTCTCCCTCCTGTGCTATTTCAAGAGAGTTGAAAGATGTTACCCAAATGCCCCTTGTGAGCCATGTTTGAGTCCTGCTGTGAACAAACTGACTGGAACAGTTCACCCGTGAGAAACAGGGGTCCTGGGAGTACGGAATGGGCGTCCAGGTGAGATGGAGAGATTATCACTGACTTTGTGAGGGGTGATCCCAGCACAGAGGTTATGTTTTTTTTTTAAAGTCCTTATCAAAGACTCATGCTGAAGAATGTAATAATTGAGTAAGCCTGAAGTTTGCTTTAAAATTAAGCTCCAAATACTCCATGAAAAAGGAGTAGGGAGAGGTGAGTGGGAGAGCACTGGCCACAAGATGGCTTCTGTTGGAGCGGGTAACAGGGACATGGAATTCACTACACCGGTCTCTGTACTTCTAGGCAAGTTGTAAAATTTTTCCATAACACAAAGCTAGAAACAAACTTTGTCCTCTTTTTAATCTCCATAATCTCCTGCTCTTTAACTTCCTTTCAGGAGTTCCGAGCTCCTGATCCAATCTGGCTCGTTGCCAGCCCTCCAAATTCTACCCAGCACCAGCCAGGCGTGGTGGTGAATGCCTGTAAGCTCAGCACTCTGGGAGGCTGGGGCAGGAAGATCTCAACTTTAAGCCCAGCTTGGGCAACTTGTTCCAGAATTTAAAAAAAAGAAAAAAACCTTTAAAAAGGGCTGGGAATGTGGCTTAGTAGGAAGGCCCTGGGTTCAATCTCTAGCACCACAAAAATAAAACAAACTTTCAGTCGGCAGTTCCTTCCTAAGGTTACAGCTTTCGGGGCAGGGTGGCCATCCCTGGGAGGCCTCAGCTCCCTGCTGTCCCCCCTGCTGACCTCGTCATAATCAGAAACCATCTCTCCTCTGTGTTGCAGGACACTCGGGGCCTCTATTCCCTGCTCCCCACAGCCTTTCTCACCTCCTGGTTGGCTGGGGCCCCATCTGCCCCAGATACTGGGTCTTTCATTCAGGGCCTGTCTTGTCCTTATCTGTCACCTCCCCCCAGAGCCCGAGCACAATCAAGCGTTTGTTCCACTGCACTGGCCCCTCACAAACGCCAACACGCCCACTGCGGGGCCTCCTCCCCGGGCCCAAGAATCTTCTCCACAGGCCAAGAATTTCACACAGGAGGAAGGACATTCAGGGCACTGGCATTTGCAGAAGGTGGACAGTGGGGGTGACAGCTGGGCACACAGCCGACAGGGGCAGAGTGCTGTGCTGGCCAGCGAGGAGGGGAATGGCCATCACTTGTCACCTGCAGGGGTGGGAGTCCCACAGAAGCAGGCCCTGGCTTCCCCTGTCAGGGCTACTATGCAGCCTCTGGCATCTGCAAAACCATCCACAACCAACGGTCACCCTTCCTGACACACTTTGGGCAGGCAAATGCTGTGTGCATCTGCCCGAAGGCAGGGCGGGGCCTCCCAGGCCAAATCATGACTCAGGGAGAAGTCACACCCTCGCTCTTCCCTCCCACAGTGCCACCATAGTGTCTCACCCGAGCATAGAAGCCAACATTTCATTCATAGTCTGCGGAGTAAACCCTCCCATGATGGCAGAGTGGCTGCCCACAGGGCAGTGCCCCAGCACAGAGCTTCCTCCCTCCAGGTCCCGGTGAAACACTCCCCGACACACCGCATCACCCTATCTCCAGCCCTGCATTGTGCGCCCAAGGGGAGCACGGTGAGCGGCCGCTGGCTGCACCCCACAAGCCCCTGGGGCTCCCTCTGCGTCACTATGCTGCTGACGGAACTAGAGGCCATTTCTTGGGCCACTTCTCAATTCCCTTTGACTTGGCTTTAGAAGCTTTTTGTATGGAAAAGGGTCCACTGACCCTGAGGAGACATCAAACAGAGAAGCAGTGACCATGACTGTTCGTGAGCACAGAGAGGACAATTTCACCGTGGAAGGAAAACAAGCTGCGACCCTGAGCCTGGCTTGGGGGGCTGACCACAGGGGGGCCAGTCCTGCCTTGTGAAAGGCTATGAGGTGACAGTATGGGGCAAGTCACTGCCCAGGACCCCCTCGGCCTGCAAAGTGTGTAGCTGCCCCACAGATCTAAGACATTCACTTCTCTCTCTGCCTTCTCCCAACCTCCCCGATTCAAACATCACCACCATTTCACTCTTTTATTACATTTTGACCTTTATAAGTTAGTTTGCCCTCACCCTGGGAACCCCGGCTGTGTAGGTCCATCCCTGCTGGCACGGCCCAGAGACCATTAATGTTTGCAGTGGCTTATGTCAAACTAGCGTCTGACAGCCCAGGAGAGGGCAGAAAAGCCTTTCCAGAGGTTGTAAAGGTTGTTTGAGGAGACGCAGCTTTTGGCATCTTTCCTTGAGGCCGAGATGCACATTTGGGCCTCAGAGGTCAGGAGGCATGTGCTATTCTGTGACACCTGGTCTTTACTGTCAGCCTAGAGGGAAGTCGGGGAGAGGAGGGGACTGTGCTGCTTCTACCAGCCCTGTGGGCCACCAGCCTCATTCCCAGCTTGAGGTTCTTCGGGTCACACTGACCGCAAATTCAAAGAGCAAAACTGCAGGAGGGCTAGGGGGCCAGGCGCCCATGCTCGGGGGATTTTTCGCCCCACCTAGGGTCACAGCTGAGTGCCCCCCCATTCCTTGCTTTCTTTTTCTGCACAATGATTCCATTTCGAGTTCACCCACTCACAGCTCTGTGTACGTGTATGGAGGGGTCTCTCAGACTCCCCACATTGGCTTTTTTCTTAATGGTACATAAATAACAATGCACCTCATAATCATGGTTTCTCATAGTTGATTCAAAAGTTTCTGGGATGCACCAGGCACGGTGGCACATGCTTGTAATCCCAGCACTCAGGACGCTGAGGCAGATGGCACCCAGAGATGACGGCCTGCTGGGAACTCCTCCCTCCCTGGTTTGCTTTGCAGAGCTCAGCACCAGCATCCCCAGGTCAAGGAAACCTGCCCTTCCAGAACAAACCCCACTGCAGGCTGCGGCTTCTGCCCAGCTGCATTCTACCTGTGTGTGATTCTGACCGATGCTGGGCTTCTGCACTGGACCGAGAACTCCATCACGGCAGGAATCAAGCCTGCTTTACTTGATGTAGCCTCAGACTCAAGCCCAGTGTCTGCAAGTTGGGAGGTGCCCGGCAATTATCTATGAATGGATGGGTGAATCTGGTATCATCAGCCTCTATGACAGACGGGCAACTTCTGGAGCTGAGGGTGCTTGGGAGAAGCGGAGAGAGCCACAGACTTGTCATTGGAAGGCCCTCCCTTCTGTGACTCATGTTGTGACTTGGGTCAAATCACATCACCTCTCTGCTTCCTTATCTCTAAACTGGGAAGAACAAATGTCTGGCTGGGGTGTTTTGTCAGGCTATGAACAGCTGCAAAGCATACAGTCTTTTCCCCCAACCCCAAGCTTTGAGCACAGTGCCGGGTCCATACTCCAGGCCCTGTCTGCAGTTGATGCCCACTGACCCCTCCACGGGGAAAGGGAGATGAGATCACGTAGTCCCTGCGGAGGGATGCCCAAAGCCATGGATCACGAAGGGACCACAGAGCCTGGTGTTTCCCAATCTTCATGTCTACGCTCTTCACAAACCTTCATGGAATTTCTTCCACCTTCAGGGCCCAGTGGACTGGCACTTGAGAAAAGGACTTCCTTTGTTGAGCACCTTTTGGTGTACACTTTCAACACAAAATTAGGGTCCTTAGACAGGAGTTGGGGGAAAGGAGGGAGCGCAGGGAGGCACTGCCCCTTCCCTCCCACCATAGAGGGTGGTCTTCAGAGACAGGGCTGGTAGGAACATGGCACCTGGGACACAGCTCCTGGGACAATCTCTGTGGGTGTCTGCATTCCACCTGCACCTGGCCAGACACTTGCACCTGCCTACCTTGGGTCTGGGATCTGAACTTTAATATTAAAGTTTATTATTTACAGATCAGCCTCCTACTCCCTCCCACAGACCTCCTCTGAGAGACAGGCACCCCGGCTTCCCGTTTCAGCTGTATCAACTGGCTATGAATGATCCTAGGTCCTTCTCTCCCTAGGAGTCAATCTCCTCATCACTTCCGTGGAAATCAACAACCCCATCTGGTCATCGCCCACCTTTCTACATCGGAGTTCTTTGGGGATCAAGTGAGATCACGGACACAAAGACTTGCTAAGTGAGAAGTTAGTTCAAATGAAAGGCAGTATTATTTTCTCTACGTATTTTAAATCCCCACTTCTGCAGCAGGACAGCACCACGTTGACTTTGTTACCCTTAGTTAATTCAACTATTACCCAAGATCTGCAGTCCTAAGGCCTGTGGGTGGGAGTGGGAGGTGAGCACACCTGTCGTCACCAGTTACCAAGCATGCAGGGCAGCTGTCTCTGGCTTCTGAGGAGCGGGTGTAAGGCTGTGCTGCAGACCATGCCCTGCAGGATGATTCTAGCAGGTGCGGAAAGGGCGTTTCTGCAAACGATGCCGCACACGCAACTAACTAGGTTGTGGCGCTCACAGCTTCAAGCCGGCCAGGACTTCCTCAGTGTGTGACCTGTTGAGCAGCTCTGACAGGGATTCGCTGGCATCCCAGGGGAGCACAGAGCCTAGGCCATCTGCTTCTCTGCTCTCCAGCTGGAAGCTGCCCACCAGTTCCTGTACCCACTGCAGGTCTGCCGAGAGCTCCTGCCTCAGAGCCTCGAACTGCGCCTGCACATGGTCCAGTTTCCTGGCCACGCTTCCCAGGCTGGACCCTGTGGCCCGGATGTCTTCTCGCAGGTGCTTCTTCAAGGACTGCACCTTGCGGAATTCGTACTTGAGCTGGGACAGGTGGTGCCGGGCGCTCTCATTCTCCTCCCGGTACCAAGCCTCCTTCTCATTGTAAATGGAGACCAGGGCCTCCACGTCATCCTGGAGAGTGTTGTGGGCGCCTGCTAGGGCACGACATCCATGGTCCACCCGAGCTATGTCCTCTACCATGTGGGCAAAGCGCTCGAAGTTGACGTAGGTGTTGTTAGGGGGCATGCTGGAGTGGCACTTGAGGGTGTACTCTCTGAGGCGCTTGGTTTTCAGCTGTGAGGTCTGTGTCTTCCGCTGCTCAGGGGCCCCGGCTTCTCCTTTGGACTGGCAGGTGTTTGGATGGGAGAATCAGAATATTAACACGGTGGACACAGGCTCCAAAGTGCAATCCAAGCTGCAAGTGGGCACACACATGGGCTCCTTGGCATTGCCTGCATGCAGCGGGCTTTGGGGAGAACCAGGGTGTGCCAAGTACCCGTACACACCGGAAGAAAGGTGCAGGACTGTGGTGGGGTGCTACCTGCACACTCTCTTCAGGGCGGGGGTCCTCCCTGAGCATAGCTTTTAAGGGGACTTCCACAGACAAGCAGACTGCAGCCAGGACCCTGCAGACATTCACTCAAGGGCTGGAGCATGTGAGACCACAGGTGACGGAGGGAGGCTGAGGGGTGTCTCTCTTTCATGGCTCCTCAGGCCTCAGCAACCTTTGCGTGCTCAGCAGAAAGTATCCCAAGAGACTCCCCAGCTCTCTGCTCTCGGTGCTCCCCCTGCTGCAGGGCCTCAGATCTTCCTGTCCTCCATCAGCAGGTGCGCCCGGCCTTCTCCCAGACACTCCCGTCCCCTCCTCCTATCTGCACGCTCAGACCAGACCATCCTGCCCGTCTTCTCCTTAACACCGAAGTGGGGTACACCTCTCACTGGTGAGCAGAACTAGGCCCAGAATGCTGGTCTCTGACTTCCACTCTCCAAAGCACCATTCACTACACAAACAGCGGAAAACCCAGAGGCTCCAGCACGAGGTGAGAAAGGCGGGGACCCACCTTTTGGCCTGACTCTCCCCAGAGGGCACCAAACTGCGCTAATGGGGTGGTGGCCCCCTCTGCCCCACCAGGCCTGTTTCAGAGCCCAGGTCCTGAAGCCTAGGGACTGATCGGAGCATCACCTTTTACTCCAAGCCCCACCCTAAAAGTCAGAAAGAAGGAGCCCTGGTTACACAGCTGGGGTTTTTTAACTGCCATTGATCTCTCCGCAACAGAGGCATCCTGACTTCTGTTTTGAGAAGTGACAGTGACGTGTCCTCTCACAAACATTTTACAAGATGGTCCCAGAGAAAAAGGGTTGCAACTGAGGTCTGTGAGGGTTTTATTTCTTGAACTGTCTTTGCCCATGAAATGCAAACTTAAGATAGCAAAGCCTCCTCTGAGCAAGCTCAGGCCTTTGGGGCCCCTGACTATTGTCACCGGCGCCCAGGGTTAGTGTTTCAAGCCAAGGCCTCTCCGCCAGCCTCTGCCTGCAGCTGCCATGGCCAGCCCTGGTGACAGAACGGGAACTCAACACCATGCCCTTACCGTGATCCAGGGGTGTCTGAGAGCCTCTTGGATCGTGAGCCGTTTTCTGCAATGAGGATTAGAAGATAGTGATGTTCCAGGCGGACGGAGCAGGGTGACACTGTCTGTCCTTACTCCGAGCCTTCTGTGACTGTGCCGTCAAAGCCGCAGAGCGGATGCAGAAGGGGATGGGAACTGGCTGCTCTTCCCGCTCACCAGGGAAGGGATTCAGGGCGTCCCCCCACAGAGAGAGCTGAGTGCCTCAGGCGCACCTTCCCTTCCACAGCAGGAAGGCCAAAGGCCACCCTGTAGTGGTCGCCAGTGCTCTCCTGGGCTCTCACTCTGAGCGTCTGGTCTCTATTCGTCTTCACCTCACAGGTCCCTCCTCTGCCCTTCACCGCCCTGTGTCCAGGTGGGGTGGCCTTTCCTAGCCTCCCCTTCCCTGGGGAATCTGGGGCCTCACACTTCAGAGGACCCCACACTGGCACTCTCTGAAGTCTGCAGGACCAAGAGCACACAGCCTTTTAGAGTTGGTGGCGTGTTCCTTCCGCTCCATACAAGCTCTGCTCTGGGCACCAGAACCCTGCGATTCCCTGCCCACCTCCTTCTTGGACCCCACAGCTCTAGGCTGACCCTGGGCCCAGAAGGAAAGTTTTATTTCCTGAGCTGTCTGAGCCCATGAAATGCAAACTTAAAGTAGCACTCTACTGACCTCTCTGGGGCTCCTCCCGCAGCTCCCAGTCTGAAAGGGCTCAAAAGTCTTGCAAATTGGGGGCTCGCGCGCGCTCTCTCTCTCTCTCTCTCTCTCCAGGGTCTCCTGACTCATGGAGGCTGGCCTTGAACTCACTATGTAGCCCTGAACTCATGATGATCCTCCTGCCTCAGCCTCCCAAATGCTGGGGTTACAAGAAACAGGAAGAAGTTCAAATGGGAACAAGGGAGGAGGGAAAGGAAGAGAAAGGGGGTTTAAAAAAAGAATGGAAGGGAAAATGAAACAAAGCGCTTATGAATGAAGAGGGAAAAAGGGTTGAAGCGAGGGGAGAGGTAAATGGAAAAAAAGGAAAAATTAAGTCATAGTAGGTCCAGATGCAATTCCCTATGTTGAATGTGATCGTTATGTAAGGCAAATATATACTAATAAATATTGTTTAAAAATTAAAAACAGTATAGAAGAAAAACCCTGCAGTTTTACCTCTCCAGTCCAAGTTCCAGGTGCCTCTGGGACAGACTGCACAAGGTGAGGAGCCCTAAGAATTTCCAGACACACACACACACACACACACACACACACACACACACACAGAGTCACTCGCATCTCAGCAAGTGACCTGGGCAAACAGATCAAGGTGAACGCTAAGCCCTGGCCAGGCTTGCTCCTCAGCAGCTCCCTGGATTAGACCACAAAGGTGCAGGTGATGGCTGTGACAAAGGAGGTCAGACGAACACATCACGGAGACCAGGAGAGGACTGGTACCTGAGACCCCAGTGCCTTTCTCTGCCTCTTACCGGGTCTCTTTCACCAGAAGCTTCTGAATGAAGTCCTTGGCCAGCTCGCTAGTCTGGCTGAAGAATTCCTCATCAAAGTCGTAACTCACTGCTGTGATGTTTGCCAGGGTTTCCTGCTTCGTGTCTCCCAGGAACGGGGACGCTCCGCTTAGGCTGAGCACAGCGAGAGAGAACCATGTGACTGTGAGAAGCGGGGACGGACCCACTCTGGGGTGAGGCTGGGGGCTCCCGCAGCACGGCCACCCCATCCCGGGAGCCAAGAGCGGCCTTTTCAGTGGGTCCAATCAGCTCACTTCACAGAGCACCTTCACCGGCCTCAAAAGCTGGGAGGAGAGAAACCCAGAGATGTGGCTCCCTACAATCCGCGCCCCCCCCCCCCCCCAGAACAAAGCAAACTGTAACAGAAGACTGGATAAAGGACCTGGGGAACTCGGGAAGGGGGCGGGGCAGGAGAGCTGACGTTTGCTTTGGTTGAAGAGGTCAGAGGAGAAGACAAGATTCCCCCAGGCCATGGGAGAACCATAGAGGGGCCGCCAGAGACTGAGGGCCAGCAAGGATGTGTCCTACCTTGTGACTCCTGGGCTACCATCTCCAGACTCATATTCCAGTGGCTCACGGGCTCTGCCCAGAAGCATTGCTGTCCTCAAACTCACTTGGCCCCAATCCCCCTCCGCGCCTTAGTAATGTCCCTCCACAAATGTACCGCACCAGGGACACGGCAGCCAGCTCGGACTCTGCGATGCCTACCCTAAACCTCACTATTTCCACCACTCAGACTCCCCTGCAGATCTCTCCCAGCCCCATGGTGCTCTTAGCACACTGGCAGCAATGGGATGCTTCAGCTGTTCCAACCCAGCTCTGCCACCCCTCTGCTGTGCGAACCTAGGTCAGCTCCTCAACCTCTCTGGGCTGCTGTTTCCTCATCTGTAAAATGAAGAAAATAAAGCACATCCACCTCAGCTGGTTGCTGTGAGGAATCAGTGTAGGTATAAAATGCTTTGTGTCACCCAAGCCCTATGAAGGGCTCTCGGATTAGTGAATTAGTGTACATTGTGTTGTCATTGTTAGAAGACAAAGACACCCCGGTTTGCATACGATTACATCTAAACTCGATCCTTTCCTCTCCCTTCCGGCAGAGAGCTGACATCATTCCCACACGCCCGTTCTAACACTGCGCTTCCTCATTCTCTCTCCCCCGCTAAGTCTCTCGCAGCCCCAGGAAGCTGGTGCCTCCCCATCTGTCTGGCTGTGGTCCCCTGCGTGGGAGTCAGCTGCGAGGTGTCCCCCACAGACAAGGAGCCTGATGAGCAGGGGAGACCCCTTCGTGTCAGTATCCTGAGTACCTGGCACCAGAGTAGGTCACCCAGAAAGCAGTGTCAGATTCGGGTGCGCCCAAGAGGGCCAAGAGCTCTGCTCACTCTGAATTCCTTAACAGCTCAGCCTGAGAAGGATGGTTCCGGAGAAAACCAGGTTGCAAGAGCCTGTGTCTGAACATTTTGGCTGATCTGGAATTACAGATCAGTGGTTCTTGGCATCAAATTTAGATTTTTTTTTCTTTTATTCAGTACTGGGGATTGAACACAAGGCCTTCACTCAGCCATATCCCCATCCCTTTTTTATTTAAGACACCGAGGTTAAATTGCCCACGCTAGGCTTGAACTTGATACCCTCCTGCCTCAGCCTCCCAGTGCTGGGATTACAGGCATGCACCATTACACCCAGCCTCTGCTGAAACCCGGACCCCAGCGGTACTGACTTCAGAGTCCTGTGGGGGGTCTGGGCAAGGGGCGGCAGTAAGAGCTCCACCAGGCAGCCAGTAGTGAGACCTGGGAGTTGCCCAGGGGCTCCATGTACTGTGGACAGAGCTCCCAGCACAGGCACTGCCATGAGTCACACAGGTGGTTGATGGGGCCACTGAGAGAACGAGCCCCAGCTGTGCAGCACCAGTGCGCCCCCTGCCCCCCAGCTGTGAGCTGACTCCTCATCCCAAGGGTCCCTCAGGCAGGCGCTCTCTGCACATGCAGCAGGAAGCTCGGGCAGAAAGGCAGAAGAGAGGAGGACAGAGAGTGAGAGGAAGGAGAACAGAAAGGGGAAAGAGCCAAGGGCTGGAGGGAGCGGCCTCGGGGCTCTGTGGACCCTACACTCCCGGCCCGTGGCGGTCGGTCGCCAGCGTCAGCCCATCCGCCCTCCTGCTCCTGTCTCTCCTCCCGCTTTCCTTATCTATGCTGGGTCAGGCCCGGGACCAGGTTACTCACAGGATGTAGGTGATGACGCCGATGCTCCTGCAAATAAACAACAGTTGAGTGAGGGCTGCCTGGCTCCAGTCTGAGCCAGCAAGGGACCCCCCGCACGTTCAGGGGACGCGAGGCCGCTGCCTCCCTGGGCAGCCCCTGGGTGGCGTCTCAGGCTCGTACCTCTCTGCGTCGCACTCCCCAGCCCTGAGCCCCCTCTGCCTCATACAAGGATAACAACAACCACCCTGCAGGACAGCTGGCAGGGTTTTAGGAAAGTCACAAAGGCCTTGCCCACTGTAACGCAGCATTCAAAAAAGAAACAGATCCCAGTAAATGGCTGTGATCTGCCCAGGCTAATGATGTGTCCAGGCCACAGGAGGCTCCCAGCCAGCTCTCGATGGACCAACTCAAGGGGCCACTGTCACTACTGTCTCGGCCATCGGCCCCGCCCTTCCCTCGCTCCTGCACAGTTCTCACGCACTGACTCCATGCTTAGCTGGCCTTGGACCAGCTTAGGAGACTCTGAAAGGTGAGCGTGGAGAAATGCGGTTCAAGGTCAACCAGATGTCAACTGAAATGGGGTCTGAAGCCATCTGCCCCAGGAGGGTCCCCAGGTCCCCAGAGCAGCCCATACAACTTACCACATGTCGGCCTCCAGCCCCAGGGGCTCGTAGTTCACGATTTCTGGAGCTGAAAGAAGTCGTGTTCAGGGGTCAAGAGGAGGTAGAAATGAGAGGAGATGACGTGGGAAATCCTAGGGAATTGGGGCCAAATGTCTCTACCCTGAACCCCCACTCAGGAAAGACCAACTAACAGATGGGTAATCTGGGTCTCTAAGGATTCTGAGGAAGAACACTGCTATGGCCCAAACATTCCCCCCAAATTCACTGGTTGAAATCTCACTGCCTACCCCCAGCACAACAGGTGATCAGGTCATGCAGGTGAGACCTAATAAAAGAGACCCCGGGGCTAGGCATGGTGTCTCACACCTGTAACCCCAGTATTCTGGGAGGCTGAGGCAGGAGAATCAGAAGTTTGAGCCCAGCCTGGCCATTTAGCAAGACCTGTCCCAAAATAAGAAAGAGCTAAGGATGTAGCTCATGGAGAGAGAGAGAGAGAGAGAGAGAGAGAGAGAGGGAGAGAAGGGAACCTGTTCACTTCTGCCACATGAGGACAGAGGCACCATCTGTAAAGAATGGTCCCTCCCCAGACACTGACTCTGCCTTGACCTGGGACTTCCCAGCTTCCAGAACTGTGAGCAATGACCTTTTGTTGTTCATGAATAACCCAGTTGAAGGTGTTTTGTTATAGCAGCTCCAAACAGACTGGGACGTGAGTTGCCTTCTACAAACAGGCCTTGGTAGTGAGGGAGAGGGAAGGGACATAGGAACTCCCCTGCAGGAAGAGGTGTGTAGGGAGGAGAAGCCACCAAGAGGAAACAGGGACTCGTGCTGAGCCCTGCATCCAAGGGACAGAGGACATCACTGGGGGGCACCGAGGTGAGGTGATGGGCCCTGGAGCCTGAGGAGCAGCCAGGGAAGACGGGTAGCTGGGGCTGAGCCATCCAATATGGAGTCACTGATGTCCAAGCACAAAGTGGAGCTGAGTCAATGACCCAGTGACTAAGGAAGGCTGTGGGGCTGGAGAGAGGTTCCTGGGGACAAGGCAGGTCCCCACACTGCCCGGACACATCAGGCACATGAACCCTGGAGAGTGAGTATTGCAATCCACACTTGTCAGTGCCCAGGGTCCAAAGCGTGGGAAGTGAAATAAGGGCGTTGATGACTTGTTTAAAGGTTGCCAATGAAGTAATAGAGGTGAGAGGGCAGTATCTGTAGGAGGAGGAAGAAGTGAGGCTACTGAACTCCCAGTGGAAAAGGCAGAGAGCGGAAAAGGCTAAGTTTGTTTATCTAGAACAGGATCTAAACCAGTGTATCTCCAGGGCATTGCTATCATTCTGTCTTCTGTCTCTCTCTCCCTTTCTTTTTTTTTTTTTTGGTACCAGGGAATCAAACTCACGACCTCGAGCTTGCCAGGTAAGTGCTGTGCTGCTGAGCTATATATCCCTGGACCTGTCTCTCCTACTTCTATCCTCTCTACTGAAAACCAGTGTCCTAACCCTGCTTATTTTTTTAGCTTTATAAAAATGGCATCAGCCAGGCATGGTGGCACACGCCTGTAATCTCAGCACTCGGGAGGCTGAGGCAGGAGGATCTTTGCGAGTTCGAGACCAGCCTGGGCAAGAAGGGAGCTCAAGGCCAGCCTGCACCGCATAATGAGATCCTGTCTCAAAAAGGCCAAAATAAATAAATAAATAAAAATGGCATCAAACTGCCTGTGATTGTCACTTGTTTGTCCTTCTCTTCTGCTGTGCACTGAATGTTTGGCTGTGGTCGTCTATTTTCTGGGCTGTATAATAATAGCTCATTATAACTATCCATAGTGACTATTAGTTTTCATAATTCACTTCTCAGAGATCGTGTGGATGGTTCCCATCTCCCTCATTACTGGAACAATATTGCTATGAATATTTTTTGTGTTTGTGTCCTAATGAGCATGTAAAACACTTTTTTTTTTTTTTTTTATACACGGTCTCACTATGTAGTTCAGGCTAGCTTTGAACTCACTACATAGTCCACACGGGCCTCCAACTCATGGTGATCCTCCTGCCTCAGCCTTCCAAGTGCTGGGATTATAGGCATGTGCTACCATGTTTTGCCAGAACTTTCCTTAGGACAGCAATATGCAAAGTGTGAGCCACAGGCAATCTACAGATTGGTCCAACTAATAGGCACAGAATAGGAACATGCACTGAGAAACGCTTATAGTACGTGGGCATTGCTGGGACATTCAAACTGATTTTTCTAGGAAGTTATTTTTCTTGTATCTTACTGAAGTAGCTGGCAGGCCTGGTTAGGCACATGACTGTATACTGAATTGCTTCAAGTTTTATTTAGTTCTTTCCAAAATTTGCCCGGTCACTTCTTTATATCTCTTGTCTCTTGTGGTTCTTCCTTCTACTTCTCTATGTTTTACTTATTTTATAGTCAGCGCCTGATAATTTCAGCATCTTATGTCCCTGAATAGCTACCTCTTGCAGGTCTCTGACCTCTGTGATCAGGAAAGTTTCTTCTGACTGCAATTTTCTTGCTGCTTATAGATCAAGCTCTAAATTCAACTCCCTGGATTTCAGGGGTGGGGCAAGGGGTGAGAAAGAGTAACTACTGCAGAGGACCACAGAGAAGACGCCCCCTGGAAGAAGACAATTTGCCTCTGTTTTAATTCCCTCTGCCCTACTCCTGCTACTGAGATGCACAGAGCTGATGTTAGGGAGGAGCGCTACCCCCTGGGTTGGCAGGAAGCAATGCAAACGGATCCAGCCAAGGGTGCAGCCACAGGGCTGTGTGCAGCCTGCCCATGGCTCCCTCCTGCTAAAGGTGAGCTGGACTGAGAGAGGCTGTGCTCTCGGCAGGGATAGAGCTTCTAAGAAGCAATGATATCCCAGGACAGATAAAGGCCAGCATCAGAGCTGAGGCAGCTGACCCAATTCACAAGATACTTTCTCAAACTGTGCCATGCAGATTCCTCCAAACTTAGAGGCTACCATTACCTGAGTCTGGTACTCCGGCCCCATACCTCTCTCTGCATATCGCAGAGGTGCCACTGTGCTGCCTGCCTAGCCCAGCTCACAGAATTCACATACTTCCCGCCATTCTCACAGGCACTCTACTCTGAGCCACTCCCCTCTCCATGAATTATTAAAACCCGGGTTTGACCCTGGGTGTGTGGCTTTTGATCTGGATTGGATTTAGGACCCCCGTGGCTCCCCACAATTGCAGATACATCTCTATCTCTTTTTTCTCACCAGGGGTTGCATTGGAAGTGGCAGGTCGGGATTTACTCGGAGAATTCCAATGACTCTTTCTTGGGATTATAACATATGAACTCTGGATCTTGAGGGGACGCGCGACTACATTACCCTTAAAGAGTTTTCCTATTTCCTGTGAGCCCAGAACTTCATTAAAAAGAAACTTTTGTCAAGGACCCAGTTGTGTAGCGGAAGGGCCTTTAGACTGGTAGATAGCCGGGCCTCTGTAAGCCCAGGTTTCCGGGTAACATTTCAAAGGAAAGGACACTGGCTGTAGTCTGTTCCTCGGGGGTCTTAGAGGGAAAAATTCATCACAAATTAGACAGGGACTTAGAGAATTCATCGTATGTAGCCGTGAAATCCAGGCAAAATGTAGGACAAGAAGAAAAACCCAAACCGGCTCACAAGGGCCAACTCCATATTCAGTGACAATCTGTTTGTAGCTGCAAATTGGCTGATGCTATAATTTAGGGATTTGTTCTTTTTTCCTTAGGGATTTGTTTTTGAGGCTTGGTTGTCACACATTTACCTGCCCACCTCTGGGCAAAACCCTGCTCCTGGCACGGTCCCAGCCATCCATAACCTGCCCACATGGACAACCTGGCATGAATTCTCAACTCTACTGGAGTGGCCACTGACTTGTCCCTAACAGCTGTGCTCACACTGGCCTTACTCCCCAGCTGTGCCACCCCTGTACCTGGGAACCCCGCTCCTCCACCCTCTTCCCAGCCCCTTTGAGACTTCTCCCCTCCCAAGCACCAGCTTTCTGTTGCTCACTGACTCCAGGCCACGAGCGAACCCGTGGACTTTGCCAGACCGGATGTCTATTCTGAACGGTCTTCCAGAGCTGCCTATCTTCTTCACTTTATATAAAATACATCCTGTCTTGTACAGCCTCCTCCATTGCCGCCCTGAATTTCTAGCTGAAGCATTTACTGTTATTGAGCCGTTGGCATAAACTTCATGAGTAAACATATACGTTCTTACCACACACACGAATGGTGAGCGGCAACCACTCTCTAGACAAAGTTCAAGTCTGGATGTCTATGTCCTGTGGTTCAAGGTGGCTCTCTCATCCTCTGGTGACCCTGGCTGTGTCATTAGGAGCATGGCTCCTTCCTACTAGTGTGACCCCACAGCTCACCTAAAATCTGTCAGGTAGCAAGTAAAGAAGGACTTTGGTGATTGTAGTAGATTGACAGCTTGTGATCAACTTATAACCCCCAGCTGAACTGAGTAAGCGTGGTGCTGTGTGTGGGAGGTCTGCCTGGGGACTGTTGCCAGCAGCATAAGAGGCAGAACTGGAGAAGAAGAAGAGAGGCTGTTGGGAGCTGGTAGAAGCTGTAAGGAGCTGTTGGTTCTGTTGGAGGCGCTCGTCATGCTGGCTTTCCTGATGAACTTGGCTGTTTTCATCCTCTGAGGAGCTCGGGACCTCCTTGGCACTGAGCATGGCTTCGGTTCACTTTGGGGGAGCTCTGGTCCTCACTTCGAGCATCGCTTCCTGGCTCCAGAGGGGAAGATGGTGTCCTGCTGGTCTCCAGGAGAAGCTTGCTGCGTTGGCTTCCCTGAGCGGAACTGGGCCATCTTGATCATCAGAGGAGCTCGGGACCTCACTGTTGCTGAAGATGGCTGGGGTACCTTTCAGGGGACCTCTGGTTCTTCTGAGCGTTGCTTCCTGGCTCTAGTGCAGATCCCTCAGCCTGCTAGCACAGATCCTTCAGCCTGCTGGCACAGACTTTCTAGATTCCACCACTGACCTTTGGGCCTTCCCAGTGCAGATCCGTGAAACAGGCCTGCATGAAGTATGTTGTAGGCTGTAGGCCTCTAGGTGGACTTGTGGGAGGCATTGTTATGAGCTCTAGGCCTTCAGCTGGACTCACGCAGGACACTGTCATGGGATCCAGGCCCTCAGCTGAATTCCTTAGTCTTAGTGTGTGGACAGATTTCCTGCACTCTCTTGTATATCATTCTTTGGGTGACTCTTATAAATAATCTTATAAAATATGTGTCCTGTATTATTATTGTTCCCCCTTGAAAAATAAGCCCAAACCTACACAGTGACCTCAACTAGAATCCTCCAGTCCTCCATTTTCCTATTGTTAAACTAGACCAAGTGATCTAGACTCTTACTTGGTGGTTTGAGGTCTTGAGTCCACGACATTCAAAGCTCCTTGGGGGCAGGGTCTTTTCAGAGACTTCCCTTATAGCTCAGTATAGTGGAAGAGTCCAGCTCCCATCTTGGCTTTTCAGATTTGAGTCTCGGGGCCACCACTGGTTGTGTTGCCTGGGACAAGGCACTTGACGGACAAGACAATTCAATTGGCTTCATGCGGGATTACCCAAGACCAAATCTGTACACAGCCAGCACATGGTCCGAGTTCCCTGCTCTGGGGCCTGGGTGGTCTCTGCACCACCATTCCTAGGGGCTGCAGCACTAGTACCTGGGCCCCCAGGTTCTGAGGAAACCATGCCCTCCCTCCATCCTAGTCCACTCCAGCTCTGAGAGAGACAGAGAGAGAGAGAGAGAGAGAGAGAGAGAGAGAGAGAGATGTTTTTAACACACAGTCCCTGTCCTCTCTGTGGGCTGTTTCTCTGTGGCTCCCAACCCCCAGCTCAAGCCCCCATGAGTTGGATTCTGGGGTACAGGGTCCCCAGGTAGGGCTTGGGCCAAGGCTGAAAGAGTCAAAGGGAATAGGGAATAGCCAGGGCCCACTGGAGCTGGGCGCCCCTGTGCATGAAGAAAGGCCAGGAACCCCGGGGAGCAGGGTGGACCTGGCACGTGACAGCTGAGGGCTTCTTCCCTTTTCTGCAAATCCCAAGCCACTCCCGAGAAGACTGAGTTGGTAGGGGATGTAAGAGGGCAAGGTGACCCTAAATCTACACGAGGAGCTCCTAACCGTGTGAGGTGGGGCCCACTCTGTAAGGGTGAACTCTGCAAAGGCTCCATGCCCATCCCCTGGCCACTCTGAGCCTGAATCTGCTCCCTCCCCCAGGGGCCTGGCAACACTCCCTTGCCACCTGTCACATTTCTAGGGTGGCCCAGGCATAGTCCCTGCCCTTCTGGCCGGAGGCCACAGCCCCAGACCCCGGGTTTGTATGTGGCTTTCTCTGCCTTGTGTCGCCAGATTCTGCTCTGTGACAGAAACAGGCCTAAAACTCACCCACAAATTCTGGTGTCCCAAAAATATGCTTAAATTCAACTCCATCTTCTATTTCATGAGCCAGGCCAAAGTCAATCAGCTTGATGTGTGGAATGGGAATATTCTTGTCTAACAGCATAATGTTTTCTGGCTGGAGAACAAAAAAAAAAAAAAAAAGGAAATAGTTGGTAATTAAAGTCCTGTTTTGTGTTTTTGCTTTGGGGTTTGGTTTTTTTAGGAAAACAGCACAATTCTCTTGTTTTTGTGTCCTCGGTCTTCCCGGTATGCTCTGAGACAGGAGAGGACAGAGGAAAAGGTCTGGGTTTTACCAAGCCTGATGTGCAGAGAACAGCTTTGATTTCCATTCTGTCTCCTTTAACCAGTCCCGGTTTCCCTGTATGTCAAATGGGGTCAACAGATAACTTGCAGCATTTCCTGTAAACAAAGCCACCTCCTCCATATGTGCCGGGGGTAGGAGCATTACGGCCTATTGACTTGGGGCTTCCTGAGCACCTCATTCCCCAGGACGATGCCTTCCTGTTGACCACACTTCCTCTTCCAGTCCCACTGTATGGCCTACACTTCTTGGTGTGGTCGACTGATTTTGGCCCTCAGCAGGACATGCGGGGCAGGTTTGCACCAGATTTCCAGGGAAAATACCAGTCTCCTATGCTATTTCCAGCCCAGCAAACAGCTTCTGGGTCTGACAGGACAATGCAGGTTGGTGGGGGTCCCTCGTGTACCCCCGGCTCCCAGTGAGGCTGGAACCAGTCCTAGGTTTTCTCCTCTTCACAGTGCACAGGCTAGTGAGCCAGGGCAGCTCCCCCTGCTTCCCCCCTTCTTCCATTCCCCCCCAGCTCTCCTAGATGCCATTCAAATTGGGACGCCCTTCTAGGCGGAGGGGGGCATGCGCCTGGCATCCCAGCACTCGGGAGTCTGCTGAAGCAGGAGGATTAGCAACCTAGTGAGATCCTGTCTCAAAATTTAAAAAAATGTAAAAGGGCTGGGGATGTAAAGGACCTGGGTTCAGTTCCTGGGACTGCAAGCATAAAATAAAGGCATATTCTCCAAACAGCTGCACAAAAATGTGTACATAAATATTCATAGCACGTGTATTCACAGTAGCTCCAAAGTGGAAAATGCCCATGAGGTGGCTACACAAAATGCAGCACACCTGTATGACATACAATATTCATACGCTAATTAACCATAAAAAGGAATAAAGCGCTGATCCATGTGACAGCACAGATGAGCCTTGAAAGCACTGCTTACGTGAAACAAGGGAGATACAGAAGCCCATATGTCATAAAATGTTCAGCAGAGACAGATCCCTAGCAGCAGAGAGTAGACTGGTGGTCACCTAGAACTAGGAGGAGGGAGGTAGAGGGTGACTGTTCATGGCTCTACGGCTTATTTCAGGGGTGATAAAGTTCTCTGAAAACACACTGTAAGTGATGGTGGTGTCGATTCTGTAATTTTGTAGATTGCACACAGCTGAGTGAATTAGACGGCGTGTGGATATAGCTCAGCGGATCTGTTACGTAAATCAAGTGCGTAAGAACACTGGACAGGCCCCTTGCTCAAAGCATGGAAGGATTTCCCACAACACCCCCGTGCTCCTCCATCTGGTCTACATGGAAGGCCTCGGGGTCCATCCCCATCAGGTGGAATCCCACAGAGGCCCCCAAAGCCCTTCCTCGGAGCCCCAGACCCCATCCTGCCCAGGCCTCTGTGCTTATCCGGGTCTTTGTGCAAGGACGTGTGACCTGCTCTCCCCAAGCTCGCTTGGCTGTCTCCAGTGGGAGGGAGAATTCAGGTCTTGGCATCCCTGTCCCTGTTGTGCAACCCCTGGCGGTGGCATGCTGAGCATGGATCAGAATTAGAGGACTCCCCCGCCCCCGCCCCAAGTCTCTGTGACCTGTCACAGCAGTTGGAAACTTTCACTCAAGGGAGCTGGCTGAGGCCCTCCACTGCATTTTTTCCACCTTAAACAAAAATAAACAACACATTTCCTTTTGCATTTTAAAAGCTTGTTTATGTTTCTTCCCCTCTAGAGACTACTCTGCACTTTATTTTGAAAATGTGTCAAAGTCCTTTCCCAAGGCAAAGCCTATTCTTAGTCTTTGCAGAAAGGAAAGTGAGGGCAGCAAGAGGTCAGGGGACAGGATCCGAGCAGGTGGTCTCACTCTAATATTCCCACCCAGGCCGTCTGTGGCTGCCCAGGGACCCCCAAGTGCTGGCAGCCCCTGCAGTGAGCTGCACCCTCCCTGGTAACCCCCATCCCCCCAACAGTCAGCATCTCTGCTGTTCCTCCCACCTCCCTCTGTCTCTGGCCCCAACACATAGTAAGTGACTTCTCCCAGCTTAGACACTGTCCCTTCCCTGACCCCTCCACAGACGTGGAGAATTTCTCTTCACCTTTCATGAAGACAGCACCTTGTCACCAGGTCTTTTCTGGCCTCCCCTGTTTCTGCCTGCCAAGCTTCCAAAGGGTTTGTTTCTATCATCTCCCCAGGGCTTGGGGTGGGGCCCGGAAGCTAACATGTGTTCCATCAGTGTCCCCTGTGTGAAGACAGAGGTGTCATCTATTAACTCCCTGCACTAGGCAGGACCTAGCACCAACCAAGCAGCGACACAGTGTATACCACATTCAAAACATGGAAGGATTTCCCACAATACCTCTGTGCCCCTCCACTCTCAGCCACTCACATGGGGGGTGTTGCTGTTCCTCTTTTTGCAGAAAAAGCAACCAAGACCGTAACACTAGCTAGGGAACACAGCAACGGCAGCATTTATCTGCTAGGCAGCAAAGATCGCGCTTCTACCCGCTAGACTAAATGACCCCCTTCCCCAGCTCCTTAGGGGTGGAAAGAAGTGGCCATGATGCTTCAGCAGACAACTCCACCGCAGAGCACTGGTCTGGTAACATGCTCCTACAGGTATGTGGCCTCTGGGCCCTGTGTCTGGCCCGGGCCTGTGAGCCTCAGGACCTCTGGGCCCAGGGGTCCTCATCTGAGATGAGAGCAGAATCCTCAAGAGAGATGGCCCGAGCCAGGTCTGGATAAAGGAACATGTCCTGAAGGGGTGGGGTCAGCCTGGGAGGTGGCCATGGGACAGCAGGAAGGCCCTTGTGGATGGTCAGGACCTGGTTCTTGCATCTGCTCGCTTATGGGGCCATTTGGACCAGACACCCCTGCACATTCAGGGTCAGCAGCAGACAGAGGCTGTGGCCTCCCCGCCATCAAATGACATTTCTGCTTCCTTCCCGGGCCACCGAGGAGATTCCAGGCTAGCCAGGGACTTGGACGCCTGCAGTTCCAACCTCTCCACAAATGGCCCAATGGCACCCAGGAGGCAGGGTAAGGGCCAACATTTACCGCACATTTATCAAGCCAATCTCCCTGCTAATGTATCACGTAATCCTCGGGCGCTAACACCATCCTGGGTGGTAGCACTGCTAGCATCCTCATTTCACAGATGAGGAAACTGCAGCCCACAGAGCTGCATGACTTGCCCGGGTCCCAGCAGCTCAGAGTGGCAGAGCTGGGGTGGGAGTGGTCCCTGGTAGCCCAGCTGTTCCTCTCCCCAGCATACCTCCTAGTCCAGTTAAATATTTTCACGGATTGCACTGACCACCAGAGAAAGCCCACACGCTCTGCCTGAATCTGAGGCACTCACAGCTCTGCACGAGCTTCCCGAGGCGCCTTCCCAGACTCGCTGCTGCCTCTTGCCTGAGCCTGCTCTTCACCCCCTCATGGATGTGGTCGCGCTTGGAAGGACCCCGAGAGGCCACCCTCATGCTGGCTGCTCGCTCGCCTTGCCTTCGTACTTTCACACGGCTAGGGTTAGGGACACCTCCCCTGACCCGGTGCTCGACCCCTTCATCACCAGCACTTGCCGGCAACCCCAAGCTGGAGGCTGTCTCTTGCCACTTTCCTAGGTGGTGGCTTTTCCCTGGGGAAATTCAATTCAGTTCAGTTCTTGTCGTTGTTGTTTCGTGCTGGGGATTGGATTTAGGACCTCATGCAAGGAGGGCTGTGCTCTACTGCTGAGCCACACCCCACAGTATTTTATTTTATTTTATATTGTACTATATTTTAGAGATGGGGTCCTACTAAGTTACCCAGGCTGGCCTCAAACTTGCAATTCTCCCGCCTCAGCCTCCTGAGTAGCTGGGGTTACAGGCTCAATTAAGTTCTAAGATTCGTGGCCTTGTCTATGGTGTGTTGCATGCTGCACGTTCCACTAATCTTGCAGAAACAAACGGAAAGGCTCAGAACCGGTGACCCCACGGAAGCTCTTCACCACCACTAGGGGCGCTAGAGCGCATCCCTCCCCACAGGGCTGAGAGGCTCTGAAAGCCTGCAGAGGGTCCTCAGAGTCTGGCCGTTGCCTCCCCCACCCTAAAGAGAGCAGGGCGAAACTGCAGTTCTGGCTCTCCCACCCAAGGCCTTACTTCCTCTCTCTGGGCCACCCCCCCCAACCTCTGGTTGCCATCCCAGGCCCCTCCAGGCTCTTGGTTCAGGGGTTTCAAAGTGGGATGAACCCTCAAGCTTCCTGGGCAAATTTCCACTGCTCTGGCCCCAAGGTGGGATATGAAAAGGCTGTCTCCCCTGCCAGGTTTGCAAGGAGAAGGCTGCTGTGGTCCCAGGTCTCCACAACCCCTTGTACCTTATTCCCCAGCTTATTCACCTCAGACAGGTACTTCACCCACACCCTGGGGCTCAGCTCCACCGAATCCTACCCAGAGGAAGGGATCGAGTTTTGTACATGCTGCTCCTGCTGGGGGTGGAACTGTCCTGTTTGTGGGAACAGACTCACGCAGCTTGGCACCTGGGAGAAGGCAATATGTCCCTTCAAGTCCTACAGATCTGGCCAGAGATGCCTGCTGTGGTGCCAACAGGAAGCTGATCCTCCAAGGGGTCCCTGGTCCCCTGGGCCCAAGAGCACAGCTAGGAGCTGGCACAGTATCCGCACTCTCAGGAGCTCTGGAATAAAGTGGACTTGGAGTCAGGCAGGTCTGGGCTGACGTCTCGGCTCTGCCACGCACAACGTGAAACCCGGGCAAAGCCACTGGACCTCTTGCGACCTGAGTTTCCCACCTGTGAAAGGGTGACAGCACCTGGCAAGGCCCAGGGTGGCTCTGAGGGTGTAAGAGGTGGCCGCACAGATGGTGCAGAGCGTGTGGAGAACAGGGGCTGCGCTTGCTCATTCCTTTCTGGGAGGCAGAACTCGCATCCACTCCTGGGGGCTCAGCTCGGACCCCACAGAATCCCTGCATGCAGCTGAAGAGCATGGCCTCCCTTGCCCCCCTCATGTCCTGCTTCCCTCCTATGACCCCCTTTAACCCCTCCACATTACAGAGCAGCCCAAGAGGGCAAGAAGCTGCCAAGGCCGCTGAGCAAGAAACAGAGGTCACGTCCACTGAGCCCCAGCCCAAGGCCCCTCTGGGTGTCTTCACGGCCCCCCTGTTGCTGGGTGAGGCTGCCAGCTCTGTGCTATAGGGGCAGAGAGCTGCCCACAGCACCTCAGCGACAATACAAGCCAGGCCCTGGATGGCTCCGGTCATGCTGGGCAGCCTGAGAAAGCAAGGCGGTCACTGCCAGCCATCCGTGGGCAGGAGTCCCAGGTGATGCGCCACCCTCCCCCCAGGGACCCCAGAGATAAGCCCACAGGCAGCCCCTTCCGTGAGCCTCTGTGTGGCTTATGCCTCATGTCCCCATCCGTCTGGCATTCAAGGGCTTCCTGTCCTCCTACGGCGCAACCTCTTCACCCCTGCCCCACCTGCATTTCACTCTGCAGAGAGCCCTCCCGGCCAGCTCCTTGTCTCTATGCCCAGCCCCTGCGCCACCCTGCAACACGGGCTGTGACCTGCTCCCTTTCCCACGCACAGCATCTGTTCCCACCCTGTCCATGCCTCCAGCAGAGAGCCCCCTTCCCTGTAACCCTTCCCTTCCCTGTCCTGTCCCACTGTGCTAAAGCCCTGGACGGGGCAGGAGGGCCTTGCCGCTCATTCCCATCCCCAGAACCTGAGAGAGCCTGGCGCTGTGCTGAGTGCTCGGTTACCGTACAGAGACACACGAATGAACTGGTACGGGTACATCTACGGCTCCTGCGCACCGTGCTTTTGGAGAACCCATGTGTCACAGGCTTTGGGATCTGGGTTCCAGCCCCGATCTGCCAGCTGCAGCAGCCTGACACGGGCAAGCCGTATTCCCTCCCCGCGCTTCCAGCTTCTCACCTACACACAAGGGATCCTCATAAACCCTGCCTTGAGAGGGTCACGAGGGGGTCAAACAAGGTAGGAAAAGGGGCCCAGTGCTGTTAGCATCATCCCTGTGATGGATTACAGCACATGATGGAAAACTGGTGAACGCTTACGTCTTTAAAAACTTTTATTACAGTAAAATATCCCTTCAAAATACTGCCTCTTACTTCTGACACGTTTATTTTTCCCCCCTCCCTTCCTCCTTTCCTCTCTGCCTGCTGCTTCCCCTCGACCCCTCCCTCCTTCCCTCCTTCCCTTCTTTCCTTCCTTCCATCCTTCCTTCCATTTTTTGAGACTAACCTAACCCTAGGGTGGGACAGAAACAGACAGTACCTCGGTGGCGACGAGGCCTGTGTGGCATTCAGAGGGGACAGCAGCCGGCAGCTGGGAGCAGCAAGAGGCCTCTGAGCAGCTCACAGTGAGGGCAAAGGAAGCGAGAACCAAAGAGGGACCGCAGCTCCTTAACTCTCTCATCTGTAAAATGGAGATTACATCTGCCTCCCTAGACGGAGGATGATGTGCCCCTCTGTGCACCTGCGTTTCAAACCCACACCAGTTCCTCACCCCCAAGTGCGTGCACATTCTATAGCAATTCACAATACACAAATTGTTATTATTACTGTTGTTATTCTTGTTACTCTGATTGTGATACTGGGAGTTGAACTTAAGGGTGCCCTACCATGGAACTACATCCCCCAACCCTTTCTATTTTTTATTTTAAGACAGGATCTCACTGGTTTGCCCAGGCTGCCTTGAACTTGTGATCCTCCTGCCTCAGCCTCCCACATAGCAAGGATCACATGTGTGTGCCACCACACCTGGCTATACAGATTAATGATTTTAACATATGAAGTGTGGTGTACTAGAAACAGTATAAACAGATAAGAAATTAACTGTATAAAGAATAAATGCACAGCACAGTACAGATCTCGGATTAGTTACGTGTAAAAAGCATGACCTAAGTGAGTAAGAAATGTAGATTATGAATCATGAAGTAAAATAAAAGTTGGTCACACCCAGCTTTACTTAGAGTTTCTTCTCTGACTAAATTCAAGTCTCAGCCCTATCATTAAATACCTGTGTGACCTTGGCAAAGTTACTAAACCTCTCTGAATCTTAACTGCTTTGTAGGTTAAAAAAAAAAGTGACAGGTTGGGCATAGTGACACATACCTGTAATCCCAACACTTGGGAAGCTCAGAGAGGAGGAGGATCGCTGTGAGTTTGAAGCCAGACTGAACTACATAGCGAGTTCAAAGGCAGCCTGAACTACATAGTGAGGCCCTGCCTCAAAAAAGAAAAAAAAAAAAATGACAGGAGGGGATGGAGATGCAGCTCAGTGGTACTGTGCTTAGCATGTACGAGACCCTGGGTTTGAGCCCCAGCAACACACACACACATACACACACACACACATACACACACACAAATTCCTTCTACTTAATGAGGATCAAATAAGAAAAACGAAACAGACATGCTGTGTCCTAGAAAGTGCTATATACATCTAAAGCATTATCCTTACCATTCTTATGGAAGCTTGGCCAGCTGTCCCTATCACAAGAGACACAAGAACCGCTCAAAGGATGGTTCAGGGCATCCAGGAGCCGAGATTCCTGTTTCCGAGCACCTTGCTCAGGAATTCACTATTTATATCACTGTAAAGCCCCCTCAGTGTCTTGGGATCCTGGCTTATATACAATTTTAACCATTTCTCCCAACTTCTTCTTTTTTGCTTAAAATACTATCTAGCCCTAGCCAGGTGTGGTGGCGCACGCCTGTAATCCCAGCACTCAGGAGGCTGAGGCAGGAGGATCACTGAGAGTTCAAGGCCAGCCTGGGCCACATGGTGAGCTTAAGATCACCCTGAACTACATAGTGAGACCCTGTCTCAAAAAACAAACAAACACCATCTGGTTCCGAGGGCTGCCTTCCATCTCAGCACTCTCCAATCAGGTCGGACTGGGGTACGGACGGGACAGGAGGAGGAAGACGTCCATCCTTGCGTCTCCCAGCACGAAGCCCGATACAAGCCCCCTTCACAAATCCTTTTGTTTGTGTTGGGATCATGTGAGAGTGAGGTTCCTGGCTGGTCCTGAGCCCCGTTATAACTCAAGCCAAGAGCACCTGCCCTCACCACTCCCCCCTCCCCCCGCTGCGGTGAGCTCACAGCGCCCACCAGCTGCATCTCCACTCCTTGAGGCAGTGTGGCCCTTGGAAGCCGGTCTGCGTCAGACAGAATCTGTTTTTATTTCACATGGCCTCCCTTTGGATGCTCTCTGTGCCCTGGGTAGCGGACAGTGAGCCCCAGGAAGGCAGGGACCATGCGACACTAAGAATACGGCTCAGTCTCCTCCTTCAATACGGTTCTCATCGGTGAATTGTGCTCAGCCTGCACCTGCTTTGTATTTTCCAGGTGAGGCAGGAAAGGGTCTTGGAAATCCACGAGCACATTTAGTCTTTATTGCTCCCTCTCTCCCTCTGTGCGTCCATCCGTCCATCCATCCGTCCATCCATCCATCCATCCTTCCAGCCATCCATCGGCCTAACGCAGTGTGACTCAAATGTCACGCACTGCTGCAGAAAGTGACTCACAAGGAGGAGCGCTCCCGCCAGAAACGTGTACAAGGGGCAGCAGGAGCAGGGTGGGTCGGTTCTTAGTTATGCTTCGGGGAGGTGGCGGGGATAGCAAATGCTTTCTGGAGGAAACGGCACTTCTGCTGGCCTGGAAGGAGTAAAGTCCACGGGAAGGACTGGACAGGCATCCTGGATAGGAAGGGCGTGAACAGAGGAGGCCAGAGGCCTGAACACACATCAACGGTCCTGCCGCCTGTGGCTCGGGCTTTGGGGTGAGCAGGAGGCCAGAAGCGGGGCTAAGGCACTACGGAGAAGCCCGAATGCCACACGTGCGACTGTGCAGCCTGTGAGTCACAAGGAGGCACTGCAGGTTTTTAAGCCGTGATCTGTTTTTAAAAAGTTGCTTATCTCATATTACTGTGTTCATTCACTGCTCCCCGCGACAAGGCTGGGATCAAGTCCTGAGCACCCAGGAACCTGACTGTCCCTGGCCCCTGGCTGAATGCAGGCGGAGCTCATCAGACAGCAGCCCGAGGAGGGTGAATGGAGAGCAAGTTCCCGGCAGGACCTGGAGACTATACAGTGGGTGGCGAGTTCCTGGGGCGGCCAGGCCAGGCTGAGCAGGAAAGAGTAACAGCACCAGCAGGAGAGAGAGAGAGGCCGAGGTCCCTCATGGGAAAGGAAAATCGGGAAGAAAACTGTGGATTTTAGATGGTGGGAAGCCACACGCGCACACACACACACACACACACACACACACACACACATGCACGCCCACCTTCTGGCTCCCGGAAGTGTCTTCCCCGCCATGAAGAGACACTACTATCACTATTGATCATTTGCCTAAAGTTGCCACGCTGCGCCTGGGCTAAGCATCCCATGTGTGGGGAGTGAGAAAGCTCACAGTCCACAAAAACGTCAGGCTATGTGGCAGGGGTTGGGGATCAGCAGCATCCTCAGCCTCCAGGGAAAACCCAGCCCGTCTCCAGGTCACCAGAAACGTGCAGACTGAGCCCAGGAAGCAGATACCACCCGCAGCGGCAGTCCTACGCGGCAAGCAGGCTCGGCTCTCTGCTGGGCCACACAGAACCGCACTAGCAGGCAGGGTCTGCTGTCCATCTGCTGGGACCCAGAATACTGCAACAAGAGTTGTGTTCTGTTTTTCTTCTATTCTGAGAAAAATAAAAAGAACAGCGTCTATACCACAGCACCTATTCCATATCCGGCATTTTCTCCTGCTTCTCTCTAACCCTTACGACAACTCTGCCAGGTAGCTGGTGTATTTGCATCAAGACTGAAAAACTGAGGTATCCTGGTTCATGGCAGAGCAAGGAGGGAAGCCCACGCCAGCTGATCCAAGCCAGCGGTCCCCCCACTGCAGTGAGCTGCCATAGAAGCAAAGCACACGCAGTGATCCCGAGAAGTCACCACATGCCGGTGCCTTCTGCGACTCCTCCCACCTCTGCCAGCACCTGAGAGCGAAGACAAAGGGGCTCGTGTGGAGGCGGCCTCCTGGAGCCAGCAAAGACAGAGGAAAACAGCAGGTTAGTTGTCCTTGGCATCACAAGGAAGGAGACACAGGTACAATCCAGGCAGAGCAGGAAGTGCTCGGTGCATGAGCACTCAGGTCCAAAGGCCTCTCCCTCTGCCCAGGCTTCTCCCTCCACGGCCCGATTTCACCCTGGGAAACTCTGCAAGGTGCTGTCTGTGGGAGGAATTCAAGCTACAAGACAATAGGCATCGGGAGGGGACCACCCTGGCATGGCTGCTGTGGGACTGCGGCCACACCAAACCCTCTGCGGGCCAGGGCCCCATGCCAGAACCTGGGCCTCATCCTAGCCTCTCTCTCTAGCTCCTCTGCATTGCCTCAGGCACCCAGTCAGTCTCAGGCAAAACTGCTCCTCCGGGTCTCTCTCCGTAGGCAGCTCCCCCAGGACCCGCTCTATCCACCCCGCTTCCAGACAGCAGGATCAGCTCGCCTGGCTCCCCCAGCACGCAGGGTCCAGTGCAGCCTCTTGCACTTGGCTCTCACCCCTGCGGTCTGCCTCCCGCCCGTCTCCTGGCCTCTTCTCAGCCACTCAGCGCACAGCCCCTTGGCCTGCCGGGCGCTGAATGCATCGAGCTGTTCGGGAACCATGTACACAGTTGTTTTTCTCTTTCCTCTATTCCGGGAAGGGAAATAACAAGGATGACTTCTATTACAGAGCACCCTTCTAACACTGCCCCTTCCAGGAAGCCCTGGTACTCTCATCCGACGAGAAGTTCCTTTCCTTTGGGCTCCCTTGTGCTTCCCCCATCTCAGCATTCACAGCCCTTGATTTTTCTTTTCTGTCTCCTCCATTAAGTTCCCTGGAAATAAAGAACTGAGCTCGGTTGATTTTTGTATCTCCCGCAATATCCAGGCACCTAGCACCGAGCTTGAAAGACCGCTGGGATTTCCGGACAGGAGCACAGAAGGGTCTCCTCCCCATAAACATGGGTCTGGTCATGAGTTCAGAAGACCTTCATGTGTTAGGTTTCTGCACAGGCTCTGCTGTCTGGGCAGCTGGGCTGTTGCTATGGGAGACAGTTCTTCTACCCTGACCACATTCTTTCTTCACGAAGTTCTGTGCGGTCACAGTGAACTTTCCCAACCATGACCACAAATGAGCAGTGGGCCCTGGAAGCGCTTTTATGGCCACAGCTTGGGACAGGGTGGGAGAGGGCAGACAGCGGTCCCTGGGCCCCGAGGGTTCTGGGCTTGGATGGTGCCACGCGGGGGGCAGGGCTGGGCTGGGTCTGAGTCCCCGCAGTCCTCTGCATCCGCCCGGGACTTCATTCTTCCTTGCTGAAAAGCTCAGCCCTGTAGTGTGGGCTTGGTTTCAAGTTTCCTGTCACCGGTCTACTTAAAAACTGTCCCACCTGCTCCCCGGAAGTGAGAAGGTGCCTGTAACTGATTAAGAAGCTTCTCAGCTGGGCATGGTAGTAGGCTCTGTGATTCTAGTACTCTGGGAGGCCGAGGCAGGAGGATTACAAATTTGAGCCCAGCCTGGGCCATGTAGAGATTTAGTGAGACTCTGCCTCAGAAGAACTGGGAGGCAGCTCAGGATGAAGGCGCTGGGTTCAACCTCCAGAACCTAAGCTCTGGTTCTTTTCCTTTCCTCCCCTTACTGACCTTGAGATCAAAGTGAGCAATTTTCTTTGTGTGTAGGTAGTTCACTCCATCCAAGATCTGCTTGATGAAGCTGGTGGCCTCCTCTTCGCTCAGGGATTCCTTCTGGGCCAGGAAATCAAAGAGCTCTCCTCCAGACACCCTGCAAGATAACAGCAGGGAGGCCCAGCTGTCAAGCCCTGCACATCTGAGGTCAGGCCAAGGGATGTGGTCCTATCCCCCGCCAGGCTCCTAGAAAAGCAAGAATCCCTCTTGCCCACTTGCTATCTTTTTTCTCTTTGCTGCCAAGGGCAGGGTGTTGCCAGGGGACCTCTGCTAACCCTCTAGGTGGCAGAGACCCCAATCCCCGTGTGATGGAATTAGGAGGTGGGGCCTTTGGGAACTGACCAGTGAGAAACCCTCCAATGGTGTTAACACCTGTACATAGGAGACTCCAGAGAGAGCTCATTCACCCTGCCACCTTGTGAGGCTCCTGTGAGAAGATGGCCATCTATGAGGAACAAGCCCTCCTCACCAGACCTGTTGGTGCCTGGATCTTGAATTTCCCAGACTCTAAAAGTATGTGAAACCAAGTTGATGGTATTTTATGTAAGAACCTGAATGGACTAAGAAAGAATTTGGTACCAAGAGTGGGGTGCAACTAGGACAAAAACCCAGTAAACGCAGATGTGGCTTTGGAACTGGGTAGGGAGGGGAGGATGGCAGAGTGGTGAGGTGCCTGCTGGGAAAAGATCACACTGCCCAGTGTGGACCATAAAGGGCAGTGCTGGTGGGGGCTCAGAACGTGAGGAGAGACGGTCAGTCTTCTGAAAGAACACCTCAGTGGCTGTGAACAGAATATTGGTAGAAATACGGACAGTGAAGTGCATTAGGATGAGGCTTGAGATAGAAATAAGGAACATGGCATTGGTCAATGAATAAAAGGCATCTTTTTTATAAAGTAGTAGAGAACTGGGCTAAACTGTGTTTGTGTACCAGTATTTGTGGAAAAGTGAATTCAGAAGGGCTGACACTGGATATTTGGCTGAGGACATTTCTAAGCACAGTGCTGAAGGAGTGGCTTGTTTCCTTTTGACAGCTTACCATAAAATATGAAAAGAGAGAGCCGGGCGTGGTGGTGCATGCCTATAATCCCAGCACTCCCAGCACTTGGGAGGCTGAGGCAGGAGGACCACTGTGAGTTTGAGGTCAGCCTGGACTACACAGTAAGTTCAAGGACAGCCTGAACCATGTAAAAACCACGAAAACCATGTCTCAAAAAGAACAGAAGAGAGAGAGAGAGAGAGAGAGAGAGAGAGAGAGAGAGAGAAAGAAAGAAAAGAGAGAAACAATTTCAAGATAGAATCATTAACCAAAAAAGAAGTTTGTGAAGCCTGCAATGGTGGCACACGCCTATAATCCCATCACTCAGGAAGCTGAGGCAGGAGGATTGTTGTGAGTTTGAGACCAGCCCGGACTACAACATGAGCTCAAGGCCAGCCTGAACTGCACAGCGAGACCCTGTCTCAAAAAAAAAAAAAAAGAAGTTCGAAAAGTTCTTAGCCCATTCATATTAGAAAAACCAAAATGAAAGAACATGTTTGAGAAAGAACAGAAGCACGCCCACGGGTTGCTTGAAAAGGGGTTTAGTATGGACCGGACCCTTCAGAGCAAGCCAGGTGCCTTTCATCAAGACGACGGGTAGGTTAGTCAGCCGTCTAAACAGAACCTGGAACCTCCTGTCCAAGACAATGGAAGAGTGGCCTAAAGTCATTTCAGAGCTCATGACCCTCTCCCTGGTGTGTCCACAGTGCCAGTGACAGGACAGAGCCCTACCCCAGGAATGTCCGGTGCGGCCCTCACGCTGTGGGCTCTGCTCCCCAAGCCTTATTGCCACACTTCAGCTGCACCGGGTGCAGCCTCCCCCAAGCTCCCACAGTGCAGGCTCCATGCCAAGCAAAGCTGTGGGGGTGTGGCTGCCTCCGCCTGGATTCCAACGGATGCCTGGGGGCCCAGGGCACCATGGGAATGGGCTGGCCCTGAGTTCTCAGACCTGCGCACCTGCCTCAGGGTGTGATTCCAGCCTGGAGAGCGGCAGGATGGCAACTCCAATCTGTTAGTGGCATGAGGTGTGCCTGGCAAAGCCATGGGGCAGGACATGAAAAGCCACAGGGCAGGACTTCTGCCCAGAGGGACTGAAGGGCACAGCATGAAGGGAAAACTTACTCTCAAGCCGTAAGGGTTTGGACTGACATGAGACCCGTCAGCCTGTTCTGTCCTGTGTCTCCTTTGCAATGGGAACAACAACCCTACACCTGTCCCACTGTGAGATTTGGAAACACATAACGTGTTGGACACCACAGAACTCACAGCTAAGTGCGATTTGCCTGAGAACAAACCAGACTTTGAATCTTATCCATAACTGACTTTGATGATATTGAGATAAGACTTTGGCTTTAAAATGTGGGTTTCAGGCCAGGGATATAGCTCAACGGCACAGCACCTGCCTGCTAAGTGCGAGGTTGTAAGTTCAATTCCTGGTAACCCCCCACCGCCAAAAAAAAGTGGATTTCCTATAGGAATTAGTTAAGACTTTTGGTTCTTTGAGGGTGGAATTAACGTATTTTTCTATTGAAGAGGACCTGATTGTTTGGGAGCCAAGGACAAAATGCCAGAGTCTGAACGGACTGAGAGATAACACAGAAGGAACAAGTCCTGAGCAACGTAGAGACTTAGATTTCAGCCCTGCTACTGACCTTGTAAAAACCATGAAAACCGTGTCTTGGGTGACTCATTTCCTTTCTCTAAAATGAGCAGCGTGGACAAGATGACCCCCACAGTCTCTTTTCTTTAGTTTTATAAAACACGGCCACTTCATGAGTTCAAGACACTCTAGGCACAGTCCCTCACTTAAACAGGCCAGGCGTGGTGGCACACACCTTTGATCCTAGCAGAGTGGAGGCTGAGGCAGGAGGATCACGGTGAGGATAAGGCCAGTCTGGACTACATGCTGTGTTCAAGGCAGACTTTAACTGTATAGTGAATCCTTGTCTCAAAAAGACAAAAAAACAAACAAATGAAACAAAAAAAAAAGACGTAAGACCCCGTTCATTATACAATCTCTAAAACCTACACAATACTGCTTCTGAGTTTTGATACCTTTATTTTTCACATTCTACATTCTTCTACCCTAAAGTTGATATGACAGGAAGACCCACCGGGCAAAAAGCCTGGGGCTTAGGGTGGGCAGATAAAATAGGGGATTTCGACCTGGTCAGTCTGGCAGCCTCCTGGACTTACTCATTCTCTGACAGATGCCGGGGTGGCCAGCCAGCACGTGCTGCTCTGAGGGGGACAGTGCCAATGGTCACCACAGAAAGAGATCTGAGGAATAAGCCTGAGCCGAACGGCCTGGGACATTGGGATCACCTGTGTTTAAAATGCAGAGCGCCAGGTCCCAGCAGAGACTTCACCAAATTAGATCCTCTAGCAGTAAACCCTAGGAGGCTGTATTTTTATAATACGCCCCCTGCAGAATTAGGATAGTTAATAATCAATGAAAACTTCATGTTTTATGTATATTACCTCATTTATATGTATATTATATTATTATCTCTTTATGTATATTATCTCATCACTATACCCTACAGGCTAAGGGCTATTCTTTTCCTATTCCGTGGTTAAAGAAACAGAATCAGAGAGGTCAGTGGCTTCCCATAGTCACACAGCTGGTAAGAGGTGGAGTCAGGGTTCTAATCCAGGCAGAAGGATTCTCAGTCATTATATTATTCTGAGCAAATGATTTATTTCTCTCTTCCTCCTCCTCCTCTTTTGTCTTTGTAGTCTTCTTTTTAAATAATGCTACAGGAGATTGAACCCAGGGCCTTGACTCTGAGTTGTAGCCTCAGTCCTTCAAATATATATTTTTAAATTTTACTTATTTTCAAGGGTTTTTTTTTTTGTCTTTTTGTCTTTTTGAAACAGGATCTCGCTCTGTAGTTCAGGCTGGCCTTGAGCTCACTTTATAGCCCAGGCTGGTCTCAAACTCACAGCGATCCTCCTGCTTCAGCCACCATAGCGCTAGGATTACAGGTGTGTGCCACCACGCCCAGCCTATGTGTAAAAAAATTTTTTTTTTTGGTACTGGGAATTGAATTCAGGACCTTGCACTTGCCAGGCGAGCACTGTACCACTGAGCTATATCCCCGGCTCTACATTTTTAAATTTTAAAACAGGGTCTCATTAAATAACTAAGTTGCCCAGGTTGGGCTTGAGCATGAGTTCTTCCTGCCTCAGCCTTGCAAGGTGCTGAGACTACAGATGTGCACCACCATGCCCAGCCTCAGATGATTTTAATATGGTCGGGTTGGCTCTGTGCTACACTTAATGAATTATTCTCTCTCACCTAGTCCGTTCTAAATAAAGACTATAAACTGGGCATGGTGGTAGATGCCTACAATCCCAGCACTTGGAAGACAGAGGCAGGAGAATTGCTGTGAGTTCAAAGCCAGCCTGGGCTACATAGTGAGTTCAAGACCAGCCTGAACTACATGGTGAGACCTTGTCTTTTTTCTTTCTTTTCTTTTTTTTTTTTGGTACCAGGAATCAAACTCATGACCTTGTGCTTGCCAGGCAGGCGCTGTGCTGCTGAGCTACATCCCTGGTCCCAAGACCCTGTCTGAAGAAAAGTATAAAAATCTTTTTTCTTTAGATATGTCCAGAAACATGACTGGACCCACTTGATAATTTGAGTCTCACAAAAAGTAGAAAAACTAGGCATGATGCTGTGTCACAGGAAGTAGGCGGCAACATTTGTGACATATTGTAACAAAAAAAATTGAACCTAAAGCCACTTAATGCCCTTGTGCAGTGCTATCAACAGCACTTTCTAAGTGACAAAAACATTCTAAGCATACACCATCTCATACGACTTTATCATTGAAGCAGACTGCATTTCACTTTAACCGCTACCTCACATATGACTTGAGATATTCCAGTGGTCTGAAACACACACCAGATTCCAAAGACTTAATATGGAAAAAAGAATGTAAACGATCTCACTAAATTTTTACACTGATTACATGTTAAGAAGATTATTACTTTATGTATGTTCTAAATAAAAATATTATTGAAATTAACAAACTTGTTTCTTTTCACTTATTCAACATGGCTTCTAGAAAACCCAGAATTACGTACATGGTTCATGGTTCATTTCTCTGGGCCAGCACCAGTAGGAAAGTGTGGCCTCTTGAGCTTGCTACCGATTTAGAGGGGCTACAGGGGATAGAGGAACATGTTCAACAGCACCATGGAAGGAAGAGGTCAAATCCAGACACCAGGATAATCAACAGGTCACAGGACCTAGCTTTTCCAACCCGTCAATGGCATCAAAAAAGAGGAAGGACAGAGAGAAGGAGGAAAGGGTGAGATGAAAGGAGTGTGCACGCAGCACCCTCTGCCCAGAGCACACCAGGTACCGGTGAGGGGGCCGCCTTGGAGTTGGGGATGACACTGGGGCAGTTTCCTCAGTGTCGTATGATAAGGCCATCCTGTGCCCCTCCTACTCCCCATGCCTGTCCTGCAGCAGCTGCTTCAGAGTGGCCTTGAGTCTGCTTTGCAGGCTGAGGTCAAAGGGCAGGTTGGGAGCCTGGTCCTTCCACAGCAAAGACAGCCTTCACCTTGGGGTGGGGCATGTACTTTGCTTCTTGTGAAACATGAGTGAGAAAACCTCAGTCTCACCACCGCCCTCGGGTGGGGGCGGGAGTGGGAGGTCTTCCTGTGACCTGAGACCAGAGCTCTGAGGTCCTTGCCAAGCCCTGGTGCAAATACCACCACCCCATGCGCTTTCCCAGACCTCACCTCACTGGCGCCTCACCGTGCCCCAAGGGTACAGGTGGAACCTCTGTCCCCATCTGTCAGAAGATGAAATGGAGGTTCCCAAGTGATCACCCAGTGTCATACAGTTTAGTAAGGGTGTCCCTGTCTTCATGGCCTCTCACGATGCAAAATCTGAGCTGCTGCAGAAAGGAATGGCTGAAGGGCTCGTGCCCTGTGTGGTGGTGCCTGCTCGTCATCCCAGCACTCAGGAGGCGGGAGGATCACCAGGAGCTCACGGCCAGTCTGAGCTGTATAGTGAGAGCCTGGCTCAACAAAACAACAAAACAAAACAAAACAAAACAAAACAAACAGAATGGCCCGCAGTACCCCGACCTGAGGTCAGGATCGACCTCTTCCTTGGTGTTCAGCGGTCTCTGTGCCTCCTCGCTCCAGCTTTGGGACCTGTCTGCCTCCCCAGCTACATCCCTTTTGCTTCCACAAGACCTAGTGTGTGAAAGCCATTCAGACTTTGGTGAGGAAAAGAGCAAAGGAAGTAAAACACTCAAGCTATCAATAAGATGTGTAAAAATATCAACGCAACAATCTAAGAGATCGAGAGACGGTGAAGCCTGGCACAAGAACAGCTTATCTGGAATGCTTTGCCAGTGTTCAAATCCATGGTGCCACCTCAGGAACGCAGGGACCCCAGCCCTACCCCTGTCCTTTACACCCAGCCCCAGGCCAGGTGGTAGGAGGCGGTAACCTCAGAGGCATCTCTCAGGCTGAAAGAGTAAACCTACTAGTCCTGCCTTAAATAAAATATCACATAAACAGAAAAGCTGGCAGACTAATAAGCTGCTCTCCTGTCAACCAAAGCCACTGACACAAAGCTGGGCCGGGTGAGGGCCCAGGGGGCAGCAGTGGGTCATGTGTTTGAAGGTGTGATCTGGGCAGACACCTGGGCAGACACGGTTTCCTGTGATGAAGCAAAGGACAGCCACTGTGGGCCTTGGGTCATCCCCCAGAGAGAAAGGTGAGAGGCTGCGCAAGCCGGGACTCTGGCTGGGGACAGTCATGTCAGTGCTCAGGTGCCTCTGCTCAAAGCCCAGCAAGTAGGCTGTGTTTCGTTTCTTTTTCCTAATAATACAGTTCCTTCTTTTCTTTTCCTTCCTTTTCCTTTCCTCTTTCTCTCTCAATCTCTCTTTTCTTTCTCTTTCTTTCTTCCTTCCTTCCTTCCTCTCATTTTCTTCCTTCCTTTCCTCCTTTTCCTTCTTCTAAAACAGCCCTAGCATAGTCTCTCCCTCTATCTAGAGAGGGATTTATGCTAGGGATACAGCTGAGTGGTAGAACATCTGCCTAGCAGGTACAAGGCCCTGTTTTCAATCCCCAGAAACAAGTCTGGCTGTGTCGCCCAGGCTGGTATGCAGTGGCTATTCGCTGGCACACCCCCACTCCTGATATCTAGCTTGGGCACCCACAGCTCAGTACAGTCCTGAACTCCAGGGCTCAAGGGATCCTCTCCCCTCAGCCTCCTGTGTAGCTGGGACTACAGACAACACAGTTTCCTCCAAGGGCTACTCAGTTCTAAGACCTCTGCTCAAAAGTCATTTCTCTTCTTGCAATATTCTCTTTTCTTATTCTAAATCTCTTTTGCTTTACTATGAAAGCCTGGTCCTGAGAGCCTGGCCTCCTTCTTTCTCCTAGTGGTCCCAGGATCACCCCTCCCTCTTCCCCTGACCTTCATTCCCTTGGTCCCTGCAGGCTGGTCCTCCTGCTGAAGGGTTTCTGGGATCCCCCAGGAATGTGTGTGCAGACCCACGGAGCAGGCAGTGATGGGGAGGCCTGGGCTGCTGGGCAGGGAAGCCAGACTCAGCTCATTGCCACCACCCTGCGGCACTGTGTGTGGCCTTCTCTGGAATACAACTGCCAGGACGTCACTTTCCACAGCCTCCAAGCCAAGGGTGCCCCAGAGCTATCGGGTCTGGGGGGGAGCTGTCTTGCAAGGCAGATGTACATCATTCACGGCAAGCTCCACATCAGACACAAGTTAATCCGCTGACATTTTGAATATATTCTTTCTACCATACAGAAGTCAACTTATGTGGATGACTGCAAATCCTCCCCAACTCTGCCTTCAACAGCCGTGAGGAGAAGTAGCAGCTTCTGGTAGAATAATGACAGCAGAAAGAAGCTTGAGTCAGGGCTGGGCGTGTCCTCCTAGGACTGGCCACGTGAGCAGAAACCAGGAGGAAGCCCCACATCAGACCACAGCTGCTGAGTGGGGAGCTGGGTGAGGGCAGACTCAGCCATCCAACCTACAGCCAAGCAACACCAGGTTCAACTCCTGGGCAAACCTGCTAACCTACGAGAACACATGAGGGTCCAGAAGCCAATCCCTCTTGGGCTCCTAACTGGCCCAAGAGGAGTCACCAAGTCCATACACAAAAGCCCAGGGACTCCCCTCGCAAGAAGTCCTAACCCTCAGACACTGCCCACACCTGGTTAGGCACAGTCCTGACAAACTTGGGTCTGTTTTCATCTCATAAACCCTTCGCACTCCACAGACAGGGATCCTGGGAGCAAGGCCACAACTTGGGAGTAGAGGAGACAGAAACTGAACAGAGAGACTGCAGCAAGCACAGCAGCCCAAGCCAGGTGACAACTGATGGCCCGGATCATGCACCCATCCCAAGAGGCCACATAACTACTGGCTGATCATGAGCTCTGCTGGGGGAAATGGGCTAGCACCCTACAAACAGGGAGAGCAGGCGGTTTCTCCAGCAGTGAAAACAACTCCAAATACAACAATGAATGAATTTATCACTCTAAAGATGAATGAATGATGAAATACGTTTTAAAACAAAAGACCCAGGGCTAGCAAGCCTGCAGGCAAACAGGAACACTCCTATATCCTGGGTGGTGCTGGATAACCAACTCTGTCCTTCAGAAAACAGGATATAAAGAGCCTAAAAGTGTCAGCCTTTGACCTGGTCCTCCCACTCCAGGGCATTTCTCTGAAGCAGTCAGCTCAAAAGAAAAGGAAAATTAAAAAAAAGAAAAGCGGAAACTCACGGGAAGAAAGTCATTTTATCAGTAGTAAAATCTGGAATGGCTAAGAGCTTAGAGAATAAAAACCAAATGTCCAGCGGTGGGAAATACTGGTATATAATTCAACGAAACATGATATACTCATTTAAAAGGGAGAAAAAAAAGGCTATTTGTGGAGTTTTGTTAACTTAAGGGGAAAAGTAGAGCTGCAAATTATATAAGCACAGTTGTATATAAACACGTAAGGAGTTAGAGGAACCACGGAAAAACATAAGTAGCTGTGTTTGGAGTGTATGATTATGAATACTTGTAATTTCTTGACGGTCTCTGCAAATGTTTCTTTTTATTCTGTTTGTTTGGGGGAGTGGGAGCAGTTTTGAGCACAGCCTTTTAAAGATGTAGCCCTAGCCTTTCCAGGAAGGTAGGCTTATCACTCTGCTGAGAATCGGGTGCCGACCACTGTCTCCCAGTCTCGGGAGGTGGCACTGGGCTGCCCGTCAGGATTTGTCTGGCTCAGGCAGGTGCGAGCACCAATAGTCTAAGGGGCAAGGTGAGCCATGGGAGAAAGAGGACACTAAATTCTGGACAGGGGCAGAGCAGGGCAATTCTGTGCATTTAAACATTGGGGTGGAGGATAATGTATAAATCAAATGGAAGGTATGCAAATGCCCCTCTTGCTTAAATCAGTACCTTGCCAAGATCAGGATAGTTCTCAGATTAGAATGATCCACAGGCAGATTAAAGACAGCTTGCCTGGCTACAGGTGAGATCTAAATGCAAGGATTTAGTGACTTGCTCCAGGCCACAAGATTAGGGATTGCTAAGACACCTGCCTCCTCTGCCCTGCTAACTGGCAGATGTGTTCATGCCTACAAAACTCAGGGACATTCTTATTGCAGGTCCTGCTGCTGACTGGACACAGTCACCGTGACTTACGCCACAGCCCAGCCCAGACCCTACTGTGTGCCCTCCTGCCCACCCCTGGAGATGTCTTCGGGAGGATCAACCCCTTCAGTGTTGGTGTCACCTGTACAAATTCTCCCAACTGCTGTGACGTGCCCCCAGCTGGGCCATAATAAGGATGTCCCGCCTCCTGCTCACAGCTATCTGCACAAGCCATGTGGACTTCAGGCCTGGCTACAGGACCCGACAAGTGACCTGGCCTCTTGGGTTCTGGTCTTTATGACGGGACACTGTGAGTCTCTGTGACAGCAGTGTGAGGAAGGTTAAATAAGTTGATAGCAGTGCTCAGCACAGTGAATGTAAGATAACCTCCCTGGGGTAGTAAGACGCTCCCCCGGCACAGTCCCGACAAGGGCCCAACAACTTGACAAATGTGATGCACCTCACAAATGCTTGGCTCCTTAAACAACAGTGATCAATCTCTGTGCTCACAAAGGGATCAGATAGCACAAATGCAGTGGACCGCCCCCAGCAAAGGACTCGGGAGGGCCATGCAGAGCCCAGAGGACAGCACCCGCTTCCTCCCCACAGGCCAGCGGCCCCCCCCCAATGCTGCCTCTGCTCCCCACCCCACCGCCCACCTCACCCTCCTCTCACACATTCCTCCAGCCAGGAAATCACCCAGTGCCAGCTGCCTCCTCCCTTCCATCCCCAAGGTCTAATGGCTGCCAGACAGACCGGCACCCTTTGCCCTGCTGCACAGCAAGCTCAGCCCTCCTCCTGCTGGATCCAACAGGACGATGGAGGCAGCTGAGGCAGAGGGAAACTGCCCACCACTAAGCTCAGTTCACCCCTCCCCCACGCCAGTGCCCTGCTGGCCCCTCCCGCCCCCCCACCCCCGGCCCCCAGCCCCCACTCACAGCTCAAGGATGAGCACCACGTCGGTGCGGTTCTCGTAGACGTCGTGCAGCGTGATGATGTTCGGGTGCAGCACCTGCCGGAGGATGCTCACCTCGCGCTCGATCTCCTCCCGGCACACGCCCCTCCGGCTGGCCCGGCTCTGCCGCTTCTTGATGAACTTGGCCGCGAACTCCAGCCCTGTGCTCTTCTCCCGGCACTTCTTCACAATGGCAAACTGGCCACTGTGGGGACACAGACCCACACGATCAGGATGTCACCGGGGCCCCTGGGGAGTGAGCCCAAGGCCAGCTACAGAGTCATTCTACTGGGACAGGAAATCGCGCCACTGACCAGTATCTCCACTGGGATGACAGTCAGTGACTGAGAGGCGATGGGTGGGTGTCGCTTTCCCCTCTGTCCATAGGAACCCTTTATCTTTTGTAGGAATGGATCTGGGGTTGATTTGTTTTGTTTTGTGGTACTGGGGGCTGAACCCAGGGCCTCCCCCCTGAGCTACATCCCAACCCTTTTCTTAACTTTTTATTTTGAGACGGGCCACTGAGTTGCCCCAGCTCACACTAGTGATTTTCCTGTCTCAGCCTCCCAGAGTGCTAGGATTGCAGGCACGCACCACCATGTCCAGCTTGGGGTGGACATTAACACTGACTCCCGTGTGCAGTGGGGTACACTGAGGCCCTGGGAAGCACTGACTTAACAAGGAGGGCACGGCATTGTTCTTGCAAAGCCTCAGCTGGAACCCAAGTTTAACCCCTAAATGAAGTGGCCACATCACAGCAGGCCTGGCTGCTGTGGTCCTGATTGGGGTGGGGGTCGGGAGGGACACCCCCTGATAAGATCAATCATCATAGTGGGAGGTCCTCACCGTGTGACCCAGAGCTGTGAGATTAGGAAACTGAGCCGAAGGAAAGGTTAGATGACTTGTCTGAGGTCATCACAATGGTAATGGCAAAGCCGGACCTCAGAGCCCGCTGCCCGGCCTGCTGTCCACAAGGCTCACTGGTGATTGCAGGAGTTAAAACCCTATGGGCACTAACGCCAGGGCTGGGCCTGAAACTCCTTAAGTCCAGGGACCAAGACAGTGACCACAAATGGTGACCCTGTTGGAGGGACAGGTGGCCCTGAGGGAAGGAAAGACCATCCCCATGGTTTCTGTGGGGTCGCTCCTCCACCCTATGCAGGCCACGAGCAGGGCAGGTCTAAGTTTCAGGACACTGTCAGTGGCCACTGCTCTGGAAGGTCCGCCTACTGTCTTTCCACACTGCCACCCCCATGTCCAGGGGTAACTAACTCAGAGAGCTTTACAAAGGGCCACCAGGCTTCAAGCTCTAGGATAAAAGCTCTCCATGGCAGGATCCTCGGGATATTCATCCTAACTTCAGAAAATGGCACTGCACCCAAAGCATTCTCTTCTTAGCATAACCCCCAGTTTCATGTCCTTCCAAACAAACCAAGTAACAACAAGGAAGTCAAGCTGAGCGAGCAAAGGACAGACACACGGAAACTCTAACAGCATTCTATGGCAGGCACTCTGCACAGGCTGCCAGACCCTGATCTGTGTATCTGCATGTCCGTTCATCCCTGTGGAGCCACTGCCATTGCTGGGCAGGAGGGGTGGGGACAGAGGCACAGAGGACAGGTGCACCGGGGCTCCGGGGAAGAAGAGGTCTGGGGACACTGGGCTGGGGAGGGAAGGCTTTCTGGAGCCTAATTCGGATCACACAGTCCAGCAACTCTACAGTTTCACTTCCTTAGCAGCCCAATACTGGCTGTGAGCTGTTCACACCTTAGGCGCTGACGCAGGCGGGGTGACGCCGGACTGTACACATTCACCGTGATCTCTGACACAGCCACTTGGAGCCACTTCAGCCTCGGGGACATCGGGTACCTGAGTGGGTGCCAGCAAACACTTGACAAAGCTCCTGGTCTCAGACACCGTCAGCCTCGGTGGCAAGGCAGTCACACTCCTCTCTTTCTGACACCTCGAGGCCCTCCCTGTGGCCCGCAAATTTCTCCGTGGCTGATGGAGAAGGCAAGGCATAAGGAAAATGGGTGGTGTGTGTGTGACGTGGCACAGGTGGTGGCATGGGGCTGGGTGTGTGAGCCAAATCCCCCAGCTCTCAGCCTGCGCCGAGTACATGAGGACTTGTGACAGGGCAAAGGCGGTTTTGTAACATCGAGCTAACATTTAGGGGTCACCTGGATGAAGCATCTCCCTCAGAGGGGCGGAGGGGCATTTTTCCACATTGCATGCCTGAAAAACTCCTCAAGCTCTCAGAAAAGCAAATGAGTGTTTGCTCTTTCCTCCTGAATTTTCTCACTGTGACAGCAGCGTGTCCACGAGAGGTGGCTGGGCCAGGCCTGACCTTCCTCCCTCATGAGGAGGTAGTTAAGGAGGTTGGCTAGGATGGAGCCACATACCAGGCACCACCACACATGGAATCCTCTGCACTCCAGGCTGCCCAAGCCCTGCAGAGAGCGCCTTCCGCCAAGCCAAGTTCCAGGTTCAGGCAGCAACAGCAGGTGTCAAGGCCAGACAGGCCCAGCCTATGGGACTTATTGATCCTTCCCCCCAGTCAAGTCCCTATCTGCACCCAAGCATCAGCTTCCCCATCTGTGTAATGGGTATCATGACTCCCTGCTAGGCTACCGTGCAGAATGGATGTATTGACAATGGTGGCCTCCAGTCAGCACTGACAACAGGCTCAGGTTAGGCTGAACAGAGGCACCAGAGCCAGGATCGCTGACTCAAAGGTCTGGAATGTGTGGCCAAGGAATTAACGTAAGTTTAACAGCTGCTTCCTACACCCATGTTTCCAGTGTATAACCAGATGTGGGAATATCTCTCTCTTTTAGGCAGTCAGTCAGCTCTAATCCTAGACTAGGCGGCGCAACACACAAGGGAGCCCCCAGGGCTTTTTGTTGATGTTGTGTTGCTTTGTTTTTGAGACAGGGTCTCACTACGTAGTTCAGGCTGGCCTTGAACTCACTATGTAGGTCACTCGAACTCTCAGTGATCCTCCTGCCTCAGCCTCCCGAGTACTGGGATTACTAGTACCACCACACCCGGATCTCCTAGGGAATTTAAAAACCACTGGAGCCAGGAGCTGAGACCCCACCACACAGAAGCCACCCAGTTAGAAGGTGAGGGGTGGGTAGCAAAGGTCACTCTGAGTTAGGACAGAGCTACTTGGAGTTATTCAAGGTGGGAGCAGAGGAGAGCTAGCTAACCTCTCACAGAGGTCACTGCCGACACTACTTCAAATATTGTGGGTGCAGGGCCGGGGGTGTAGCTCTTGTGGTAGAGCACTTGCCCAGCATGTATGAAGCCCTGAGTTCAATCTGCGCACCACAGGAAAAGGAAGTATGAGGCATGATAATACTGAGACGTTGCTACACATGTGCCAAGCTGACTGCCTCTCCACGGCGAGATGCCACAGCTAATCCGGGGTCTGAGGAAACAAAGGGAGGTCTTGAAAGGTCAGGAGTTCCACTCAGGGTCCTGACCTGCCACGAAGACACGAAGCTTGAGAAAATTTCCCGCCAGAGAAGGACAAAGAAAATGAAGGTTTCCCCTCACTCCAAATTCCCGTCTCCAGGCTGGCGGCAGAGTCCCTCTGCTAAGCAGCGAGGCCCTCAGCAGCTTGTTCAACAGCCTGGGCCTCTCCCTTGTCAAACGGGGACAATCAGGGTCAGTTGCAGAATCATGACATAATGTCCCAGAAAGGACTTTGCCATCCAGCTGCAGACAGGCAGAGGTGTGGCGGGGGAATCTGGGGCCAGAGGCTGGCTTGCAAGTCACGTAGGAGGAGGGTTTGCAGAGGGACAGTAAATCCGTCTCTTCTCTGCCGTGCCAGCGCTCCCTGTTGTGTGTCAGGAACGTGTCCCTCTTCTCAGGCTCCAGGCTCAGCTCCTTGCTGCTGGGCTCCTGCAGACGGGCTTCACCCCCGAACCTGCCTGGGCCGAGGGTGGCACCTTATGAGGGCTCCCCTGTTGTCTGAAAAGGGGCACAACTAGAACAGTGTCTCAGCGCTTGGAAATGTCCCAGGCTGGCGCCTGAAGTGCAGAGGACAGCCTGGCTCGGTGTCTTCACAGACAAAGCGGTATAACTCAGAATGACACACACGCCATGCCATGGGACAGACTTGCACAGCAACGCGGACGTTGTTCTGCCTACATCCACCTAGCTATTCTCTACAAGCTAGTATTTTTTCCCAATACTGGGGAACAAACTTAGGAGCCCAAGCTACATCCCCAGTCTTTTGTTTGTTTGTTTTCTTTTTTGTAGTACTGGGGCTGAACACAGGCCCTTCACCCTGAGCTACATCCCCTGCCCTTTTTAAATTTTTGTTTGAGACAGGGTCTTGCTGCATCGCTAAATAGCCCAGGATAACCTTAAATTTGCAGTCTTCCTGCCTCAGCCTCACTGAGTGCTGGGATTACAGGCATGCAACACCCTTGTCCCTTTTTATTTTTCATTTTTGAGACAGGGCCTTGCTAAATTGTCCAGGCTGGGCTCAAATTGGTAACTCTTCCTGCCTCAGCCTCTGGAGGAGTTGGTATGATAGGCATGTGTCACCACATCTGGCTTCATATGCTAATTTTATACTCACTCTTTCTTTTTAATACTTGCAGGCATTGTCTTAGTTCTGTTTTACCGATAAGAAAACTGAGGCTTGGAGAAGTGAAGTGATTTGGTAAACAAGGCTAGGACACAAACCCTTGTCTGCTGACCCAAGCTTGAAAGAGACTCTCAAGGTAACTAACCTATAGTGGTGCACCAAGTAGTGAGGAGAGAACCACCCCATAGGGGCGACATGCACCCCGAACCCCAGGAGGAGTATTTTATCATTCATCTTGCTTAAAACTGACTGCACATGGAAATAATAAAAAGCGGTGATTTGACTGGTTAATGGACCAATTTTCAGTACAGTTCTGGGGGTGGAACCCAGGGCTACATCCTCAGCCCCTTTTTAAGTTTTTACTTTGAGACAGGGTCACACTACATTGTTAAATTGCCCAAACTGTGCTTGAATTTACAATCCTCCTGGGCCAGGGAGATAGCTCAGTTGGCATAAATGTTTGCCTGGCAAGTGCAAGGTCCTGAGTTCGATTCCCAGTACCACAAAAAACAACAACAACAAAAAATACAATCCTCCTGCCTCAGCCTCCCGAGGGCTGGGATTACAGGTGTGCGCCACCACGCACAGCTCCTTGCTTGATCTTAGGTGTTAAATTCTCAAAAAACAACACAGCTCTCATGGCCTGTGCATCAAGGAGGACCCCTTCCATTACCCCTTGCCCCGTAAGCCACAGCCAACCAGATTTGTCCTGTCACCTCCCAGGGCTCAGCCGCTGAAGCTCTGTAAGGTCTTAGATCTTTCTCAGCCCCTTTCCCAGTCAGCTCTAAAGCTCAAACTGAGAGGGACTTGCCTCATAGCCAGATTTATCTAAGTGAAGGCACACAGAGCCACACAGAATACAGGGACCCATGGCAGGGACAAGATACCCCACGAGGTGAGAGGTGTCAGATGGGAAGCACTCCAAAGAGAGGGATGTGGAGATGGCTTCCCCTCCCACTTCCCCACAGAGGCCTCTGGAGTTCCTCTTCTCACCCAGGAGAACAATGAGCCGCAATTCCTCCGGAATTACCCTGTGAGTTTTCAAGGCCATAGGGCAGACAGAATGCTAGGGGTTTCCAGGTGAGGCTGTCCAGATGCAGCCCACAGGACCTGCAGCCAGTATTGGTCTCAAAGGCAGGAGCAACTCACATTTGCAGGGCACAGGAAGCAAACCAGCCTGATCCAGAGGGCTCCAGTCTGGTCTGGAGATAATTCCTGGAGGCCCTCTCCTCTCCTCTCCTCTGCCTAGCCAGGCTCCATGTGGACCTCTGTGGCTGCCCCTTCCAGTCCTCCCCAACACGCCCCCCTCTAGGCAGCGGACTCCCAATCCCCACAAGCAAGGCCTCTCTCCCCTTCTTGCCTCAGCGCTAACCTGTTTCTGCTCTCATACACCCAAGTTCAGAATTTAGAGTCAAAACACTCAGGTTCTATTACCAGCTCTGCCACTGTTAGCGAATTCTATGACAGCCTCAGTTTCTTTGAGCCTAACACAGGTGTAAGACTATCCCAATCTCAGCCCAGTAAGGTGGCACAGGCCTATAATCTCAACACTCTGGGAGGCTGAGACAGGAGGACTGAGAGCTCAAGTCCAGCCTGGGGAACTGAGTGACTCAATGAAACCCTGTCTCAAAGCCAAAGTCAGTAGACGATACTGAGGAGGACCATGGCTACTGATCCCCCTTGGGGGATCAGGATCCAAGAAGGGAGGATGCATTATCCAAGCATTACCCAGAACGAAGGCAAGCAGGAGACTAGAGAACTAGGAAGCCAAAATACAGTGAAGAAATATTAGTTACCAGAAGTCAGAGCAGGAAGCAGGTCAGGATTCCAGGCCAGAGAGACAGGGGAAAGCAGCAAGCCCTAAAGGGGCTCCCTGGAAACCCCCAAAGCTCCAGGGAACCCAGTTTGATAAGTACTGTTTGATGGCATGGACACAGGATCTTACATGATCCCAGAGCAGGCTCAAGCTGTAAATGAAAACCGTAGAACACAGCGCCTTGATGTGCATGCAACCGGAACCAAAGCTTTCTGCTTCAATTTGTGAACCGAGGCACCAGGTGTAGTTGATGCTTTGCAAAAACTATTATCTAGTCTTTCAAGAAGTCATTCTAACCCACCTCCTCAAGAAGGACAGTATGGAATCCAGGTAGAACAAGGACCAGGAACCAAAAGTCTCCAGGGACCTGAAGCCCCATCTCTAAATGGCCCCTGTCCACAAAGTCACAGGTGTCTGCTCTGCGGCCTTTGGCAGCTGTTCCACAGCTTACCTCACTGAACTCCCTGGGCCTCCAGCCCGACTTCCTTCCTCAGTCATTGTTTTAGGCGGGGAGATGAGTTGTTAGAAAAATCTTCCGAAGCACAAAAGGAAGGAATCACGGAGCAGAGCCAAGTCAAGCTGAGGGTCAACTACCTCCTGGAACCTATTTTTAAGTACATTTTATGTCATCAAATGAACAGGTCTTATACCTACAATAAATTAAGCTCCATTTAAGCTATATTTAGTCACATGTAGAACAGTTTTCACTTGAAAACACAGCTCCGTGTCCATGGATATTTCCCTTAGTCTAGATTGCTGCTTGTGATGCAAGTTACTATGGCAGAGGACATCCTGGAGGGTCCCATCCCCTCAGGCATCCACTCACTGCCCACCCATTGAATTTCCACTCATCCACCCATCCATCCATCCAATCCATCCATCCATCCATCCATCCAATCCATGTACTAATTTTTTTGTTGTTTGATTTGTTTTCTGAGACATGATCTCACCATGTAGTTCACGTGAACTGACTATGTAGCCCAGGCTGGCCTTAAACTCACAGTAACCCCAAGTCCTGGGATTACGGGTGGGTGCCGCAACCTGGCATTGGCTAATTTACTCCTAATTTATGCATCATTGTCCTGAGTGCTATAAAAGGTCATACACACAACTTAAAGGCTCAGACACTGCAGAGATCAGACACAAGCAATACAGGAGGGGTGTAAAAGGGCCACAGGCACTGGAGACACAGGGAGTGACACACAGGGCTGCATTCTGTGAGCCCCCAAGCCACCATCTCTGTCCCACTTCTTCCCTGTCACAGGGCGACTTCCTCTAAGACATACACTGGGAAGCTAAAATTGTCATTCTCTTCCTTGTGGGAGTGGAAGGAAGCAGAGAATGGGAGAGTTATGACTTCCGTCTGGATGACCCCACAAAGCTGCATGCGGTCAGAGGTGGGGCTTTTTCAGAGGTGGCTGGGTCTAGAGTGTGTGGCGCTGGGATGGATTCATGAATCAAGGGCGCTAGGATTAAGGGTGTGAGTGTTACTCTCCCTGAGTAGCCTGGATAAGATACAAGATGGAAAGAGCTGTCGTTGTCTGTGGTTGCTCTGCTGCCTTCTGCCTTCCATGAACTGCTTCTCCTCTGCCAGGCCACCCTGCCTTGGAGCCAGACGATTATAGATTGAAACCTCTAAAACTGAATGAACCTCTTCCCCCTTTAACTTTGACTGTAGAGTATTTTGTCTCAGCAGTGAGAGGAAAGTAAAACGGGGAGATCAAGAGGTTGACTGTGCTCACTTGTGCTGGGCGCCCCGCTGTCAGCTGAGTTTTATTTATTTTGTAAATATTACCTATGTTGTAAATGTTTTCCCTAAGCTAGGCATTATCCTACAGGCCTGCAATCCCAGCACTCTGGGAGGCTCGGGCAGAAGGACTGCATATTCAAGCTGAGTGCAGGCAATTTAGCAATTTAGCAAGACTCTAAAATTAAAATAGACCTTTAAATTTAAAATGAAAAATTGACCGCACATGTGCTAACATATTTTCTCCCTAGTGGGAGAAGCTGACAAAGTAAATAAGATCCCAAATGTACTATTAATTTCTCTTAGTCATTCATAAGAAAGGTTTGTGCTAATACTGTTTTTTTGTTTGTTTTTGTCTTTTTGAGACAGGGTCTCCCTGTGTAGTTCAGACTGGCCTTGAGCTCACTTTGTAGCCCAGGCTGGTCTCAACTCAAAATGATCCTCTTGTCCCAGCCTCCTGAGTGCTGGGATTACAGGCATGTGCCACCACACCCAGCCCACCTCACCCCACCCCCCTGTACCAGAGATCAAACTCAGCACCTTGCACTTGCCAGACAGGCACTTATTCCACTGAGCTATATCCCAAGCAATATTGTTTAGACAATTACATGCTTGTATATTGTACTAACTAATTTAGAGATGACAATATGTAATGTATTAACCATTGTTACCCTCCTACTATCTTGTTTTGAATTTTTTGGGTTTTTTCCCTTAAAAAAAAAATGAAAAGCCTGGGCTCAATCCCTGGTACAAAGAAATAACCAAGTCCCTGATGTGCTCGTGGCTGGATCACCACAGGTCTATCTATCGCCTGTAACGAGCTTGAGGTCTTTCTCAGCAACACGATTCTACTGGCGTTTCCCCCTTTTCCTCTCTCTCTGCCAGCCTGTCCCTTTCATCACACAACTGCTGTGCCTGAGGGTCACTCTTTGGAGCCAGCAACTGTGCCCTAGGAAGACTCCTGACATCGTTGGGCACCTGGCACTCCTTTCAGGTTAGTTTTTGGGCATAGGGTATCCTTCATGGCTCTTGGCTCCACGCCTGGTCTCTCCATCAGAGTCGCTACACTCTGCCAATGCCAACGACCCTCCTATTGAGTGAAGGAAGGGCAGACCCCAGGGTGAGCTGCCTGTGGCAGAGTGCCGCGGCCCAAGGGCAGGCTATAGCTGGGGGTTGAGGGAGTACCTAGCACCGCGGACCCCTTTAGAGATGCAACCTGCTTCCCCTGCCCCCCAGTTCTCCCTCACACTCCGTAGGGCCCCAGGTAAGGGGACTTCCACAGTGACTGCCTCTCTGAAACTACCAGCCTGAATTTGTCTGCACTGAGACACTGACGCTCTTCCTCATTTCAGACAGTGAAGTCTATCTTATTTCGCTTCTGTTGTCCTGGTGGTTGATGACAAGACTCTGGTGACCTAGGTCTTGGGTGAGTTCCTTCCTCCTTTCTTTGTACCAGTGGTTCTCAAATGTGGGGCTGTACTGCAATCATCTGGGGTGCTTGTTAAAATGCAGATGCCCAGGTCTTACCACAAGTTTGCAAAATCACAATCTTTCAGAGGACTGGTAGCTTTTGATACACCTTTACATTCTCATTCTAACTAGGTGCCTCATTGTAAGTTGACATACATGACACATTCCCTGTCCCCAACCTCCATGGCATTTGACTTTAGATCCACACCCAGCTTCCCCTTGCTGTGAGCCTGGAGGCTGGGGTGAGGTAGAAGGACCGGATCAAAGTCCTCTTAGAAGCCAATTTCCCTCCAACCTCTCCTCCCGCCCGCCAACTCCCAGCTGCAGTCAGGGCCTCTGCTGGGGGCAGCCTGCCATCTCTTCTGTCATCACGGCTCCCAATTAGCAGCTCCCCGGCGCCTTCAGGGCTGCCACTCCCGCCTGGTTCCTCTAACTCCACTCTATCGTCACAGGCTCTGACCCTGCCCGGCAGGCTTCTTTCAAGCCTAACTGTCAGGACACGCGAAAGGTCTGTGTCACAGCCAACATGATTTATTTTTTTCTCTGTCTACCGAGCTGCACCCAGAGGGTCCCCCAGCCTCTAAAGTAGCCTCCTTGCAGCCACCAAGCTTGCCCACGAGCCACATCCTGGAGTCAAGGAGGGGCAGAGGTTGAGCAGCTGCAGTCCCGGGGTGGAAGGGGCTTGATCTGGGAAGGACCCCGGGCCCGCTGCAGCCTGCTTCTGTTACTTGGCTGGCGGTGGGCCCTGGGGCAAGTTTCCTCATCATCAAGATGAGATGAAGCCGTCTCACAGCTGCCATGTGGATTAAACGCACTGATGGGGGTGGGTGCCCAGAGCAGCTCCTGGGAGGAGGGAGACGCCCGCGAACATTTTGTTTTTTCATTACTACGTGTTTGCAGCACATAATGATTACAATTATTACGGAGAGTGGGGACGTGCGTGTAATATATCTGAATTCCTTTTTTTCTCTTTTCTCTCCTCCCCTCCCCAGGCCTCCTCTCGAGGGCACCTCTTGCCACGCTGGACCGCCCCCCTGCTTGTCTGAATCCTGCCCTGGGCTGTCAACCCGGAGAAGGCCACCATCGCTGTCTTGTTCTGCGTCTCGGATGTTCCCTGAGTTCAGCTAAGAGTCGTGAGTGTAGACACTGGCAACACCAAGGGGCCGAAGCCACTGTCCCCCACCCAAGGGAGAGGGCAGCCAGCCTGTCCCCCCGGCAAAGCTGCTTTCTGCTGCACTCGGTGCCCCTTGTCCTTGAGGCCTGTCTGCTGTGATGCTCCTGCGACCCAAGGATGCCCAACCTCACGCTGGGTCACAGCAGGCCCTGTGACACCACAGACTCAGCTCAGCGGCGTGGCCCCTAGGCCTCCGGGACCGGGTGCACTGAGCTCCCTCTGTTGTGACAGGAATTTTCCTGTGGCTCCCAGAGGCCCAGAAGAAGCAAAGTACTATAATTTGGTGAAAATCTCCCTCTTCCTCTCCACTCAGGAATTCTCTGAAGCGAGACGGGCCTAGAGCCAGGCTGGATGTCAGACCCAGGTCATTTCAGGCACAGCAGGGAGTGGGAGGACAGTTCTGCCCCTGACCTGGGGAGGACCCTCTGCCCTCTCACCTCACAGCTGCACAAAAACTCGGGTAGCTGGCCAAGGTGACGCCCCGGTTCACAGCTGAGCCACCAAGACCTCAGGCACTCTGACCCTGTTCCTGTGTTTTCCTCAGTGGCAGGGTTTCCCACCTCGTGCTAGCAGCAGAAGGATTTTCCTTTACTTCTTTACCATTTTTAATAGCAAAGTAAGACACATGCTAAGTTATTGTGCGGGAAACCTTGCTGCGGAATCGGGGACTTCACCTGACTCTCACCTGCCGAGCTCTGCTGGACAAAGGCAACCACTTCCAAGCTTTCTTGTGCTTCAGAAAAGTTTCTCACCTTCCCCCTAGAATATATCTTTTCTTTTTTGTTTTATTTGTACCAGGAATCTAACCCAGGACCTTGACACTTGCCAGGCAGTGCTATGCCGCTGAGCTGTATCCTCAGCCGCCCCTCAAATCTCGCATAGTTTAAGGTGCAAGACAGATCAAAGCAAAGGTGCTTTGGTTAAAAGGGGAGGACACAGAGGTTGCTACACACACACACACACACACACACACACACACACAGCAACGGCCCTGGGGACTGAGGGCTCCTGTCACAGACTCCTGCTTCAGTGTGACCTGGGACGGAGGCACGCATGACCTGTTCCCACAGTTCCCCCACCCCAGACTCGCGAGACAGTATCATCATCTACAGCAAACTTCTACAAAGCCACAGGGCTTCCTAAGGCAGAGGCTCCAACTGGGAGGCCCGTGTTGTCTATACCCTTAAGACTGCAAGTAAGCAAGTGCTGCTTGGTCTAGTTGTCATATGTCCCTTAGTGTGAATTAGCTGCAGTAGGTCACTTTCCTGCCAACTGGCAGAATTCCCTTAGGTTAGGAGGAAAAGAGAAAGTTTGCTTCTGAGAGAAGAGACAGGGACTGGCTGAATTGTCCGGGGGCTGACCTCGAATTTATAATCCTCCTGCCTCAGCCTCCTGAGGAGCTGGGATTACAGGTGTTTGCTACCACCCCCAGCCCAACAGTGGAAACGATGATGAGGGGTGTCTTGGAGGAGGGCAGATGAGGTACTTCTAGAGAGCAGGATGAGCTCTGCAGAGGGGATCTTTGGGGTTGCAGAGGACAGCATGTGGGCACCCGGAGCCTGACAAGAGCAAGATGTGTCAGGAATGCAGCGAGATGGGGGAGACTGCCCCTTCCCCAGTCCTCTTCCTCAAGCCCTGCAGCCAGCCTCTCTGACCTCTGAACTTCAAAGCCAACGCACAGCCTAAGAAGTCAACAGCTCTTCCCATCAGCTGCGGGCAGCAAGGAAGCGGGCACTGGGCAGAACCAGCGTTCTCCCAGGCTCTTTCCGGAAGCCTCTCCTGAGGCTCCAGCAGGGTGGCAGTGCACAGCCTCCCTCCTGGGCCCCATGCCCTCCTCTTGTTTGTTTTGGGGTTTTTGGTACTACTGGGGACTGAACACAATGACTTATACCCCCAGCCCTCTTTCATTTTTTATTTTAAAACAGAGTCTTGCTAAATTGTTAAGCTGCTCAGGATGGGCTCAAACTTGGAATCTTCCTGCCTCAGCTTCCCACAGACCTGGTATTACATGCATATGCCCCGTGCCTGGCATGCATATGTGCTTTAACAAAATACTTTTCAAAGATAACCAAGTCTTGAAGGTCTTACAGTTTCTCCTATTTATCTTTGTATCTTCCAATAGTGTCTGCTGCAGAAGGACTCTTCTTTAAAACCTATGACTACAGTATCTACCACGCTTTCAAAAATAATCAATTGTTCTTTAACATGAACAGCATGCAGATCACCTTTTTCCAATTGTCTTAACCTTTTTTTTTTTAGTTTGCTTTGTCAAATCAAGACCCAAACAAGGTCATACACTCCAACTGACTGACAAGTCTCCAGGTTTTCTCTTTCCCCATTCCCTCTTCATTCCTCTATCCCTCTCTTTTTCTTACAAATCTTTTATCTAAAATCCCAGGTCTCACCAGGGATGTAGCTCAGTGGCATGGTGTTTGCCCGGCAAGCATGAGGTTCTGAGTTCGATTCCCAGTACCCCCCCCCAATTACCCTAAAATCCCAGGTCTTAGCCAGGCATGGTGGCGCACGCCTATGATCCCAGCACTCGGGAGGCTGAGGCAGGAAGATCGCAGTGAGTTCAAGGCCAGCCTGAACTGCACAGTGAAACCCTGTCTCAACAAAAAAGCCCTTGGTTCTTTCGACCTCTATAGTGTCCCACAGTCTGGATTTAGCTGATCATCTCCTCTTTGTGTTATTCACATGCTCCTCGGTGCCCTTTTCTCAGATTTAAGTGTGACTTTATGGCAAGATTCTTTCCTACTTAGTGCTGAATCCATTCACTATGGGGTACATGACACTCACTCTAGGTTTGACGATCCATTCTTAGACCTATTAATTCAATAGGGCCCCTCAGCTTCTTTCAGAACAGCCACCCTCATCATCCAAGGTGGTGCCACCTTTGCTGGCACAGGGCAGTTCCGCTTAGACAGCAAGAGCAGTCTTGGGGGTTTGGGCTGCTAGAGGGACTGGGCTTCCTGAGGCGCTCCTGAAAGGAGCGGACCCAGGAGGTGTCAGCTGGGCCTGCTGTCTGGGGTCTCCCCCTCAGCCTGCAGCACTTCGACTGCACATGGGGCCCTCACTTTGGCAGTTGGTGGGGCAGTTACAGGCCCTGGAATCACACGGAATGCATGTGCATGCGCGCACACACACACATACTCTAAACGTGCTGCACTGCCTGGGTTGGCGAGGAGCATAACCCAAGGGTATTCTGACCCCCACAGCCACACTCTCCCTTCCAGCACCCACCGTTGTGTTTTGATCTCACATTCCCAGCTTCTGTGCCCAAAGCAGCCAACACTGACTCCTCTTTCCTTTAGAACACCGATTCCTCCTCCTCCTCCCATAGCGCCTCCTAGATAAGATTTTCAGAGCCTTGAAAACGCTCCTACCTCACCCTCCTGGCACAGCAGTGCGGAAAGAAGGTGACTGGCTGACAGATCCCACTTCCCAGATGAGTTGTGGCCGGTCCACCAGCTTTGCCAATGTGGCTTCAGGCCCAACTTAAGGGTGCAAAACTGTGCCTACTTGGGACAAAGGACACCTCCTGAGTGAGCCTGATCTCATCCCAGCCTCTCCTCACCAGCAGCACCCAGTGAGCTCTCTGTAGGGCGTCCTACCTCGACCTTCAGGCTCTGCGTGAGGCCGTGTCTTGGCCAGAGACTGAGTCACCACCGTCATCACAGATACTAGACACAAGAGGAGTGGATCCCTATTTCCTTCACCTAAATTCCAGAGGCCAGAGAGAGAGTGTGCAGTTCAGGGACCATGAGCTGGAGAAGAGGTGGAAAGAGGTTCCTGAAGCCATGGGAGGGCGGGTGGCCTCCGGGGATGGGAATGGGCTGGTGCCAGTCTCCCAAGTCCCTCCTGCTTCAGGCCAACAGCAAACACTGGGAAACAGATGGTCAAGGTGGGGGTAGGAGGGAAAAAACACAAAACCGTCTTGCCTACAAAGGAGAGGAAGTAAGTCTCAAGACTAAGCCCCGGGGGCTGGGGATATAGCTCAGTGGAATAAGCGCTTGCCTAGCAAGCGCAGGGTCCTGAGTTCGATCCCCAGTACCACACACACACACAAAAAAACGACTAAGCCCCGGAGTACAGCTAGATCCAGCCCACGTAAAACTTGGAGCCCTGGGCAAAGCCTGCTGGCACGGCTCTCCCATGCCAGTGGCCAGCGCCCCAGCATTTCTGAGGGGGCTCTGGAACAGCCCCCTTAGAGTTGCCCCAGCCCGTGACTCTGGTCCACCCACCCCTCCAGGCCAGCGTGACCTCTCCACTGCACCAGCAGCATCTGCCACTCAGGTGTGGACCCATTCAAGTTCTGGCACATGGGTGAGGCTTTTTTTTCTTTTTTTGGCGGTACTGGGGATCGAACTCAGGACCCTGCGCTTGCTAGGCAGGCGCTTATTCCACTGAGCTATATCCCCAGTCCCGGGGTGAGGCTTTTTGGCAGTTTACCAAAAAACAGGGTCTGTGCCTGCCATCAGGGCCAGAGGCCTCCCAGACCCCCCACCCCAGCCAGGGAGGAGAGAAGCCGAAGTGACATTTCACTCCCCATGTCATGTCCTGATCTGTACAGGAAATGTCCAGCCCTCAGTGGAGGATGTCCCGCCTCATCACGGACATTAAGATCCTCAAGACGAGCAACCAACTCCCTCACATCCATCCTACCTTGGCAAAGCAAGGCAGAACCCACTGATTAGACTTGGCAAACTTCATGGAACTGAGGAAATAAAGGGAACTCCTCGCCAGCCCTGGTGGGGAAACTGAGGCCCAGTGAAAGGAAGGAACTTGTCCTGATCACCCACAAGTCCAAGCAGCAGCAGACGCAGGACCAGACAGGTCCCCTGTCAGGCTGCCCGGTTTTCTTTCCCCTCTGGCTGGCCTCATGTTTCAGAGAGTTCAGCCTCGCTGCCAACGTGGGGAAGGGCTGGCAACCGGAGAGGAGGAGGCCAAGTGCAGATTACCTCACTCCCCAGGCGGCCAAGGAGGAAGTCTGCTCTACCCTCCTGCCCACCGGCAGCCCGGCTTCAGGACACTGGGAGTGCAGGGAGCCCTGACCTCACTCAGGAAAGCCCTACTGCTGCAGAAGGAGCGAGGCACAAGGCAGCAGGTGACCCACCTTCATGTGTCATGCATGTACCTACCCAACCCTTTCTCACCTATCCCCAAGAGGCTGGAAGGCACTGGACCCTCAGCCTGGATTCTGTTCCCACTCAATTTCCAAGGTCCCCACTCTTCCCTCCTTCTGCCGTCATGGCCTCTTGCCGCTGGCTCACACCTGCCCAAGGTGTCCGCCTCCTCCTGCTCCAGACAGAGCTTTGTAAGCTCCAAGAGCGACACTATCCTGTCTCCAATGCCCCTCCCCTGAGCTCCCAGACCAAGAGAGAGCTGGGAAGCGGGCAGAAGTCTCCTGGGGGGTGCTCTCTGCATGCAGATTTCTCACAATCCGCGGGCACAGCTTTATGACGCAGCCCAAAACAGTTACCCGACTTCAAAAAGGACCAAGAGGTCTAGATTTGAACACATCAAATAGTCTGGGGCATATGGCAGTGTTGGGTAGGTGCCATTTGGCCTTCCAGCTCAAGAAACTTACAGCCTGAGTGTCCATCAGCTGATAAATGGATAAGCAAAACGTGGTATATCCATTCACAAGTGGATTAGTAGTATCTGGCAATGAGGAGAAATAAAACACTGTCACATGCTACAGTTAAATGAATACTGAAAATAATAAGCCAAGTAAGAAGCCAGGCACAAAACACCAGGTATTATATGATTCTGTTCATATAAAATGTCTAGAGCCAGGCATGGTGGCACACACCTGTAATTCCAGCACTCAGGAGGCTGAAGCAGGAGGATTGCCTCAAGTTGGAGGCTAGCTTGGGCTACAAAGTGCCCTGAACTACACAGTGAGACTCTGTCTCAAAAAACCAAAATCAAAAAATAAAATGTCTACAACAGGCAAACCTATATAAATAGAAGGTGGATTAGTGGTCCCTAAGGGCTTCAGGGGCTTGGGGCAAATGCAATTACTGCTAATGGGTGTGAAGTGTTTGTTGTGGGGCGATGAACTGTTCCAAAACTGATTATGTAATGGTCACACAACTCTGAATGCACTAACGGCAATGAATGACATACTATACATGGGTGAATTATATAACATGCGAGTTTTCTCTTTAGTAAGAAAAAAGAATCAAGTTGGGCATGGTGGTGCACACCTGTCATCCCAGCACTTGGGAGGCTGAGGCAGGACGATCATTTCAAGTTTGAGGCCAGCCTGGGCTACAAAGTAAGTTCAAGGTCAGCCTGAACTGCATAGCAAAACCCTGTCTCAAAAAACAAACAAACAAAAAAAATCATAAAAATACATGCTTTAACCAGGTGATGTCAACTGTACCTTAATACTGTGCATTACGATGTAGGGTTTTTTAAAAAAACAATATTTGGTGGGAATGAACCCAGGAAGCACTAGACTACATTTCTTTCTTTTTCTTTTCTTTTCTTTTCTTTTCTTTTCTTTTCTTTTCCTTTCTCTTCCTTCCTTCCTTCCTTCCTTCCTTCCTTTCTTTCATTTTGACACAGTGTCCAGCTAAGTTGTTGAGGCTAGAAGTTGCAACCCTCCTGCCTCAGCTTGCTGAGGAGCTGGAACTGCAGATGTGTGCTGTCATACCTGGCTAATGTGTAGGTTCTATTAAGCCCTTCCACATAAATTGGCACCAGATCAGGTCTGAATACCTTGCATAATTAGTATTAACCCCACTATATGAAAAAGGAAGTTAAGGCTCACAGAGTTAAGGTCACAGAGCTACTTTGTCACAAATGTGGAACTTAAAATCAAATGATCTGATTCCAAGAGCAATGTGTTTTGGAAATTTAGCCCACAGATAGACTTCAACAGAACACAGCTCCACAGACAAAGAAAAGCCGGAAATAAGCTCAGTAACCTCTACTAAAGACCAGCTGTGGCAATTAGATGGTCTGAGTGCAACAGGTGATTACAAAAACATTAAGCCGATAACTGTGAATATCATGAGGGACACGTTTATGAAACAATAATAAGTAAGCATTTATGAATGATAGACATGGTTTGACTCAATTTTTGGTTTGTTTTGTGAATATTCTCATGTGGCCAAAAAGTAAGTATAGAATGCAGATGCCAAAGAATCTGAGGAGGATGAAAAACTGAGTGAAACTTTTCTTTTCAAAATTCCTGGTGTTGCTTTAACGGGGAGGGAATGAGAGAGAGAGAGAGAGAGGTGCGCCGGAATGGACACACCCCTGGCCAGGGTGAACGAGGGTGAACCAAGGGTGAATGAGGGACAGGCCACTGGGCCACAGGGTCACCAAAGGCCCGCTGGACTCCAGAGGAAGAAAGGCCAGGATCCCTGGTCAGTCTGCAAACTTCCTCTTTGTCAAAAGGAGACCTAAGAAAGTTGTCGGCCTTTACTGGTGTATCACCGCTGATCTGTCCTTTGAGCCCAGACCCAAGGCCACCTGTGCTTCCCCTCCCACCCACTTCCGTCACAGCACTCAGCACATTTTACTGAAGTTCTCTCTTCCGTACAGAATTCGTCCTCCTCGCTGGTTGGTGAGGTCTGGGTAGTGCCTGTAATCACCTACCCTTGTGCTGCCAGGCACCTAACTCAGTGCTGGACACGGAGTAGGTCTACAGCACATGCTTTCTGCATGGAACTGGGCTAGACACTCATTACCTGCCACCCACTGGGGCCAGATGCTCCCAGACATCCTGATCAACCTTCCTGCCCCCCATGAAGCCCCCAGTGCATCTTCCTACAATGCTGCTGTCACCACACTGGCCTCTGCTTCAGATGCTTCCCCTTCCCATCAACCTCTTGGCTGGACCCCAGGAGCTTTTCATCACCTGGCCCCACTCCACCTGCCAACTGCACACCAGCTTCCCAGCAGGCACGGCCCAGCACACTCATCTCCACGTCAGGTCTTCTGCTGACCCTGTTTGCCCATCCCAAAGGCCTCCTGCCCGCTCAAGTCCTACGCCTGCTTCAGTTCAAGTTCCAACTCCTTCTGGATGTCTTCCTGAGACCACGCCAACCCCCAGGGAGCCTCGCCTCTGACTGCACCAGCTCCTACAGGTGAGCACACCTAATTATCTTTTTGTGTTCTTCTCATTGCTGTATTTATCTGTCCCCCACCCTGAAACTAATCTGCTTATGGGCGGGACAATGTCTCACACAGCACCTGTAACCCACCACACCCACGTAAGACAGGCGCATCATAAAGCTCGAGACTTACTAAATGGTTAGTATGGGAAAATCCGAAGCACAGTCATGATCAGAAATGACAACAGCACTTGCTGGACAGTATAGAGGCAGCCAGCAGGGTTGGGGCTTGCTAAGAAGGTTTGTGAGAGGGGCACAAACTTTGAGCTTATGCCCCTGAAACTTAACATGTGTCCTCCTTAGCAGTTGACGGTATGAACCAGGGGTTCTCAAAGTATGCCTCCCAGCTGAGGAACATCAGGACCCCTGGGAACGCATTAGAAATGCCATTTATCAGCCCCACTGCCAGCTACAAATCAGGACCTCGGAAGGTGGCTCTCGTGTGCACTGAAGTGTGAGAACCACAAGGATAAGCACACAGCAGGAATATCCAGGTGTACCAGAAGGAGGAGATTCTTCTTGAATGGAGCTTCTTCTTCTTCTTCATCCCTCTGAAGACGGCCTGTGGGTTGTAATTTTTAATTCATGTCTTTCTTTTATTTTTTGCTACTCCTAATGCTTACTAATAAAAACAGTGAGCATAGCAGCAGTTAATGACTATCTAGTACCCTGCCAATTTTCCAAACTACGGTTTTCATGTGTAAGAGATGAGTGGAAGGCAGAACTTACGAAGAATGCCCACACAGAGCTAATCTCTTGGTCTGGGGGACAATGTGGGAACAGAGACCTGGAGCTGGGTGGCGGAGGGCCCTGCTCACAGCAGGCACCAATCTATACCCTCTGGATCAGCCCGTGGGCAGCACACGGGCACAGAGAAAGCCCTACACGAAGGGTTCTCAGGCTAAGTGGAGTGGGTGGCAGGGGAGAGCACGCTTGCGGATGACCGGCTTTTGGATGACCAGCTCTCATCAGGGCTTTGTGCTACCATTTGTGACAGCAGTAGCAAGTCACCTCTCTTGCCTGCAAACCGCACCCTTTCCTAAAAGTTAAAAAGACAGATGACCTCAAAAATCCCTTCCACAAACTTGTGTTTAGGGAAAATATGACAGCACAGTCTCATGGACCCTCTAAGTTGGTGCAGTGGATGATACAGATACCCAGTATCCGCGTTACCCGGCGCGCTGCTTGCTGCCTGCCAGCCAGCATGCAGCCACCGAACACCTGAAGTGCGGGCAGTGGGAAGGAAGAACCGATTTGCAGTTTTATTTACTCTAATGAACTACTTCACATTTAAAGTTAAGTAGCCATAGGTGGCCAGTGGGCTACTACATTGCACAGTGTAATTCTAAATGAATTTATGAAATACGAAGTCCTTGAGAATTGTCTCCATACAGCAAGTGAAAAGATAAAAGCAACTTTTCTTCCAGTTTGAAATGCTTTAGTCTAAAGGATAGAAGCTCTGAGCAATCCTTGAAGAAGTCCCGGGAGCCAGGGCCCCTGTTCCTGAGCCCTCAGCCCAGCTTTGTCCCCAGCAACCGTCACAGGCAGCTAGGAGAGCTCCCAGCCGCAGTGACTGTGGGTACCACTGCCTGAGGCCTCAGTATGTGACCCTTTAACCACTCAGCAGGAGGCTGGGCAGGAATAAGGGGAAAGACAAAGCTTCAGGCCTCCCACGGATTGATCCAACCTTCAACCAAATATTCTGTGTGGCTTACATGCTGCATACAAATGTGTGGCAAAGCCATTTACCAGTAACTCCCGAAACTACTCTGACAGCGACGCTGGCACAAGGGAGACAAGAATTTGTCTTGTTTACTGCTGAATTCTCAGCGCCTATAACCTTACTTTTTTAAAGAGAAAAAACAATAAAAACAATGATACAGAACTTCAAAACAACAAAACAGGAGGTGAACAGTGGTCAATATAATGTGTATTGTTATCTTCAAAGTAGTTGTTCAGTTTACAAGGTGAAAAGTTGATCAAACGATGTAGGCACAAACCTTTCTTTTCAATGAGCTGATAGAAATTAGTAGTATAATTATCTGAGCTGCCTTATGTGTGTGTATATATATATTTTTTTCTTTTCCCTTCCTCCTTTTTTCCTTTCCCCCATTCCAGTTGTTCTTTCCTTTTGAGCAGTTTCTTCCCTTTTCACTTTTTTTTTTTTTTTTTTTGGTGCCAGGAATCAATCTCAGGAACCAGCACTTGCCAGGCGGGCACTACGCTGCTCAGCTACATCCTCAATCCTTCTTACGACCTTACTTGGCAGATAGGATGTGAATGAACGAGGCATGTGGATGGCTAAGAAAATGCTCATTTCAGTGACAACCTAAGCGTCCATCAACAGGATACTGGTTAAATTAATTATGACCCACCTGTAACTGGTAATCTATGAAGATGTTTAAAAGAATGTGATACACCAATCTGGGAAAATGTACAAGGTTTAAAACTCAAGCTGCAGAACATTTTGATCCTACCTATCTGAACCCACGTACATTTTTAAAGGTACAGAATATGTATCCCCAGGGTTCTGTATGCATAGACAGTTTCTGGAAGATATACAAGCAAATCAATGAAGGTGACTTCTAGGGATTGGGATTTCTCAGGCTCAAGAGGATGGGGGGAGACTTTCAAGTGCATTATTGTTTTTGTTATTTTCTAGTTTTCTTCTTTTATAATTACAAAAGTTAAACCGCGGATATAATTCATCAGCATAAGCGCCTGTCTGGCAAGCACGAAGTCAACAGTTCCATTCCTGGTACAAAAAAAAAAGTAAAGAAAATATTTTCTCTACAACTATATAAGTTAAGCCTTCTCATGTTAAAAATTCTATCTGGAATATTACATGGCCAATAAATATATTTATGGAGGGGTTAACAGAGAAACATGTTTATACTATAATGTAATAGACCAAAGGAGAAAGCTCAGAAGCAAGTCTGCAGCTGTCCCTACCAGGGCAGCCCCTGTGAGGAACCTGAGATCCCTGCTGCACCTGACCCGCCACCCCCAAGCCGCAAGGTGGCAACCGAATCATTAAGGAGCCCACTGATTCCACAGCCAGAGTGTGTGAAGCAGCCACAGTGACGCTGTAGATGTCCTGTAAAGTGAGATGGGTCCGATTCCCTCCTGCGTGGGATTACAGAGACAGGGTAAGCCTGCCGTGACCTCTAGGGAAGGGCTGAGACCTTGCTCTTCGTTACTGTGATTTTATACCAGGAAGCTGCAACTTGAAGGACATGAAGCAAAGCTGTAACCGTAAGATCCCAGGAACTCACATATTAGACTACATGAGGTGCCCTAAAAATTTACTCTAATTAGGCAGTTGGCCAGGTATGTGATAGTGTACGCCTGTAATTCCAGCACTCAGGAGGCTGAGGCAGGACGATCGCCATGAGTTTCAGGCCAGCCTGGGCTATACAGTGAGTTCTAGGCCAGCCTGAACTAAATGGCAAGACATTGTGTAAAACAAAACAAAACAAACAAATAAACAAAAAGAGATATACATAATAACCTTTATTAACAAAAAAGAACCTAAAGGCTAGAAAGGCCCTGAGGTAACATCTTGCCCAAGCCCTAGTAGCAGGGAAGAAGCTGAGGCCCAGATAAGAATGCCTTTCTTCTAAAAGACCACAGCCCCAGGAACTGGGCTGTTAGCAAGTGACCAGAGTTACAGGTTTCCTGGTGGCAACTCGGAAAGCAAGCTGGATTTGTGCAGTGATTGATTCTGAGAAAGAGTCAATCAAAAAAATCAATTGATTTGGAAAAAGACAGTGAGCTTCAACATCATAAGGAAGCCACGAGAACAGGCTCAGTCCCTGTACGCGGTCCAGGCGCACACAAATTAGTCAGGGTGCCATTGGGCACAGACGAAAACCTCCCGCTTTGCTCTAGCTAATTACTTAGTCTTTTCACTTAGCAAACGGGAGAGACTTCACTTTTTTTGGGGTGTAGTTGACAGCTTGGCAGGAGGTTGGGCCACACTGAGTCCCTGGGGAGGCCGCTTGTCCACAGGAAGTGTGGCTCTCACAAGGTCCGCTTTCCAGAGAAAAGAGGGTTCCCTCCTGCAGTTTGCTTTTCAGGAACACTCCCCGTGGAGGCGGCATTGCCGGGGCCATAGGCTGGGCAACAGGGATCTCTGCCACAGGGAGCACATTCATTTTGGCCCGGCCCCCCGTCATCTTCAGACACGAGCCCTCGGGTCCCCAAGGGCTGCTGGGACAATCATACAATGTTCAACCTGAAAGGGATCTTGGAGAGAATCTAAGAGTCCACCACGCTGGTTTACCAGAGGAGAAAGAACTCAGGAAGCTGGTGACGATTCAGTGTCACTTGACAATGTAGTAACAGAGACAGGATGAAAGCAAACACATCTCTATTCCACAAGAACAGCCAAGGGGACAGTGACAGGTATTTACCAAAGACCCTGTGCCACAAGATACCGCTGAGAGCAAACGTCTTGCTGAAAAAGCAAGACCTGCTCCCTCAGATAAGATAATGCTATCAAACACAGCCAGGCATGAGGCAGCTGGGAAGGAGAGGCAAAGCACCAGGGGCACAGCACCGGCGACCAAGAGGTGGGCTAGAAGCCACAGTCCAAGAGCAGTGGCCAGGGAAGGATGGGGGATGGGCAGAAGAGAAGAGCAGGCTCTTACCAGGCAGCACATAAAGGTCAGGCAGCAGAAAAGGGATCTGGCTGGTCAGGGATCCGCGCCACTGCAGGCTGGCAAGAGAAGAAACAGCCCGGCTGCCCTTGGGGCCCTCCCAGGCCAAGGGTACCTTCTCACCTGCCTGTGAGCTCTGTATATGAAATCCTCACATTGCTGGTCTACAGGAAGCCAGCATCCCCTTGAGCATAAGGCTCAGGATGTGCTAAGAGAAGCACACCCAGGGCCAGCCGCCTGCAGTGAGCACACTGGCCCCGAGGTCTTGGGCAATTGCAAGAAGAAACGGGTGGGCAGGGATCACAGGCTGAGCAGTAGCTGCCACACAGATATCGTAGGCCTGGAACATGTGAATCCAACCCTACTTGGAAAAAGGGTCTTTGTAGTCGTAATAACAAGAATCCTGACATGAAATTGCCCATATTACCTGGCTGGGTCGTAGATCCAATGACGGGTGTCCTTTTAAGGAGTAAGACAGAGAACAGTTAGACGAGGGAGGAGGGAGAAAACCATGGGAAGATGAGGGGCAGCAGATCAAGGGAGAAGTCCACAGACCAAATGCAGGTGATTTTCACAACAGTCAACACCAGGTCCGAAACCAGTCACCTCCGTGTGAGCGCCAGAGGAACATAGAGCCCGGGGCCCAGAGAAGGAGCACAAACACACACATACACACACACACACACACACACACACACACACACACACACGCTCCTTTCAACTTCTGCAACTCTGAAACCTTCCCTATCAAGTTGCAAAATCCTCATGGCTCTGCCAGGAAACCAAAAATCTCCTAGCCACAACCCCAAAAAACACTCTAACCACAAGATGAGCCATTTCTCATAATGGGTGCTGCTGAGCTTCCATCAGCTCAGAGGCTTAGGCCAACAAATAGTTGTTTAAAAAAACAAAACAAAGCCACACAGCATTAACCCAGCCTCTCCCCTGAAGACAAATCCTTTCTCCTAAGAAAATAAAAGTGGGAGCCAAGTTTAAGTGATAGAAGTCAGCTAGGAAGTGCTGGTTCTCGGAAGGCAGTCCCGGCCTGGGTGATGGGGGCAGGAGGCCATTCTTGAGCTACGCGTTACCTCTGCAGGCACAGAGTGGGAGAGGATGAGCCCCAGCCAGGCCCAAGGCCTCCGAGGATGGCACCTATGCACCCAGAGAGGCAACTGCTGCCTTGGCCTCGGAAGTTGGCTCCGCTCATGCAGCTAAAAAGCTAAGCAACCTTTGCTGGGTGTTTTCACCAACCATGTACAAAAAAGCCTGATGTACAGACCAACCTCTCAGCCATGGGCCTGGATACAACAACCCCACACTCCCTGCTCCTGCACGAATCCCTGCACAATCACGGCAAAGTCAGCAGAAGAAAGGCCCTCCCAGGCCAGCCACAGGAACCTTGGAAGAGGGCTAGGGATATAGCTCAGTGGAATAAGCGCTTGCATAGCAAGCGCAGGGTCCTGAGTTCGATCCCCAGTACCGCAAAGAAAAACAAAACAAAACAAAGGAACCTTGGAAGAGGCCACCTGATCCACATTTCTTGTGGCTACACAGCCAGGCCAGCTGGCTCCCTGGAATTATCTGGGGTTGTTCTGGGTGACACAGCCAAGATCCTCCCTGCAGCTTGGCCCTATTTTTTTGTTTTGTTTTGTTTTGTTTTGAGGCAAGGTCTCACTATGTAACCCAGGGTGGCCTCAAACTCACAGCAATCCTCCTGCCTCAGCCTCCTGAGTGCTGGGATTACAGGCGTGTGCCACTACACTGGGCTCTTGTCCCTATTTTATACTCAGGGATGCCTCATCCTCCATGAGGCCTGTCCTGGATGCCGACACTCCCACCCCCTCACTCCCCACCCCGCACACTCATGTGTTAACTCACACCCACTTCACAGGTTCTGTTCTTAGAACAAACCAAAACTGCCTGAGAAATAGCTAGGCCTGGGACACAGAGACCATGCTCTGTGATCAGGTTTGGATGAACGGCCTACTATTTACCAGCCCTAGAGCTCTGGAGAAGTGACTGTCCTGTCTCTAAAAACTACCAGTGCCCATCGCACAAGGTCAGTAACAAGATATGGAAAGCTCTGGGCATACCATGGAAGTTTTCATCACTGGAAATTATTATTTCAACACCCACACCCACCATGCTCCGAATTCTGAGGCTGGGTCTCTTCTGCATCCTGGGCTTGTCTCACCCCCGGCTCCCACATGACCACTTCCAGTGGGTCCTGTCCTCGTCCCTGCCCAGCTCTGGGCCACACTGGCCTTTCTGTGGCAGAGCACAGAGCTGGCAACCAGAAAGTACTTGAAGAAGTTAAGTGTCTGTTTACTTAGGAAAAAACCCTGAAATGTGAAATGACGGGAACTTTTCCCGCCACATTCTGCCTTTATGCTTCCTAGTCAATAAGGAAACACGCCGGGGTCAGGTTTATTCCGAACAGTAACTTCTCTCCTGTGGACTCTTCTTTTGCTGGCTATGGAATTACAGTGTCCCACAGGCAAACCACAAAGGTCAGAGAACTTTGGACAATTCTGAAGGTTCCTCAGACCCTTCAAGGGCAATCATTTCATTTTTTTTTAATTAAAAAAAAAATAAAAGTACAAAAACATATTAACAAACAGACACCAATTAGCATAAAAAATAGTACAATCACAACTAATCTATAGACAAGGTGACATGGTCTCAACAGTGGTTATTGCTTTATCCATTGGTATCTTCTAAGTGTAAATATATGTACGTTGTCCTTTTCAGACCGTGAAAGTAATTATGCGATCATTTCGGATAGCGGAGAAAACAGAAAATGTCTGGAAGGAACAGACCTAGGGCAATTTCCAGAGGATGCTTTGGTTTCTTCCTTTCCAGTCTTTTCTCTATATGCCTCTTTATTTTCTACATGACGTTCATTTAAAAACAAATAAATGAATAAGAGATCCAGCTGGTACAGACAGCCGCAAGCACATCCTGCCCTGTGTCCCCTCCTCCCTGCCCCTAAGCCACTTATTTGCGAGCGAAAAGCTCAGCCCTTTGTTGCATAACTCCATCCCTGTCTTATCAGGGCTGGTGAACTTCCACCCTCTGAGCGAGTTAACCAAGTCATCTCTGCTTTCCATTTTCATGCCACAGAGTCAATATTTACTAACCATGTTGCTAAAACAGGCACCGGCCAGGGACGCAGTGCCAAGAGGCCTTCTCTAATCTCAGCAGCGACAGTCTCAATGGCACCTGCAGGCTTTACTGTGCCACAGGCCAGAGCTCTGGGTGAGTGATTCCGGCCCTAACTGAGCAGGAGGCCTGTGGCCCAGCCAGGATGCGTCTTATAATCATGGCATTTCAGGAGGCTAAGTGCTGGAAGGCAATTAAGAGATGGGGAAACCGAGGCTGTGCTGGGGAAAAGATCTGCGTAAGCACATGCAGCCCTAGGACCAAAGCCCTGAGCTCCTGCATCAGGGTCCTCTCTCACTGTAAAGGAGAAACAGCCAAGAAAACCATGGGAAACAGACCTCACCTGATCGGGGTTGGTACTGCTCTGGGAGGGTCAGTTTATAGAAAGATTCTCCCAAGAGAGGCCTGCTCTCCTGATGAAAGGTTACAGCGGCCCCTGGCACCATCAGTTTTCCGGCTGGCTTCCATGCATAGGACACATTTTGCCAAGGCTCCAACCATGGAAAAGTATGACTTGCTTTACCAAGGCAGCACCATCTTGCCCACCTCTCCTGGGAAGAGACACATGTGGGATAATCTGAGGAAGTCTGCGCCTGGGAGGGAAACAGGAGAATCGTGGTTTGGGGTAGCGTGGTGACAGCAGGCCTTGGGAATAAAGTCCCTGCTCCCCTCAGGGCAGCGTGAATACCAAAAGGGACAGTCAAAAGGAAAGGTGAGGTGATTTGGCGGGGTACTGAATGCCTACGGTGTTTCTGTGGGGTACAGGAAGGCTGAAGAACCTGGACTGTGGGGACTTGTGTTCAGGTCCCATTTCTGCCACCAAAATGCCACATAACCTATGGGGGGGACGGTGCCGTGTCTAAGGCCACACAATATGTTGAATTAGGTCCTTCAGATGCCACAGATGAGCTGAGTTTTGTTATTGTTATTGTTTTTCTAGTACTAGGGATTGAACCCAGGGTCCCTGCACTGAGCTACATCCCCAGCCCTCCTCCACAATCCTTTTATTTTTTACTTTGAGACAGTGTCTCACTAAGTCACTAAGTTGAGCAACTGGGCTCAAACTTCGGAATCCTCCTGCCTCGGCCTCTCAGAGTACTAGGATTATAGCCCCGTACCACCACATCCAGCCCAGATAGGTTCTTCAACTCCCTTAATTCTTGGCCACCCCAGAAAAAGCCACAACCTTCATCTGGAATTTCCATGGGAATCAGACTTCTCTTCATCCTCCTGCTCAGTTGAGAGGAGGCCTTGCCCACAAGGTGTGGCCCTGGCATCTTCTCTCCCCAGGTATAGGGCACTCCAGATAGGTCCAGAGACCCAGGCTCAGTTACTTCTTGGAAAAGCAAGCACAAGACAGGGGCATCAGGGTCAAAGTGCGGCAAGATGTGATGCTTGGCCTGACCCTCTTCCCTGCCCACTGCAGGGAAGAAGGTCGGATGAGCAGAGCATGCAGGAAAATGCTACCTTTCTATCTTCAAGAGGCCTTGTAGTTGCAGACTCAGACCCGGGGGGCTCAGGGCCAGCTAAACATGGCTTCCAGCCGCGCCAGCCCCTGAGTGGGCATCTCCTCCAGGTAGTAGGGACACCAAGAAGGATACAACTTGGCCCTGTGCTCAAGGAGTTTGTAATCTGACCTAGAACACAAACTGAGCCTTCCAGAAAACTTTCCACTTCTGAACAGGCATGTGTGAAGCATAGCCTGGGAAGGCAACAGACCCAGATGCTCCAAGCTGGGGAGGCGGGTGGGGCTGGGGCCCATGGAAAGCCTCGGACAGCAAGGGGGATTCCCACTGGACTTGAGCAGAGAAAAGATGTGGAAGACACCAGGGAGATAAGTGAGAAGGTACTCAGAAGGAGGCAAAGAACATTTTAGGAAAAAAGGGGAGAGCAGCCAACGTGGAGAAAGGTTGGCAAGTCCTAGGTGCAGAATTTGGGTAGGGGCTGGGCGTGGTGGCGCACACCTGTAATCCCAGCATTTGGAGGCTGAGGCAAGAAGATGACTGCGACTTCGAGCCATATCCTTCAGTTTAATGCATCAGCCGCTAACTATTGATTCTATATATGGAACTCCTGGTCTGGAAGCACTTACCCTGCAGAGGAAACTAAGGTGGCAACAAAACAGGAAAGCAGACTCATTAGAAGCTCATCCCTGGAGGTATAGAGTGCATTTTCACAAGGGAAACTGTCTAAATGCTGGCTGATGTCAAGAAGGGTCAGCTACTGTCCACATTGTTGCAGGTGCTGGCAACTGGGTGATCTTGCAGACACAGAGAGACATACACAGCCCTGTGCTCACTTTCTGAGTACCCTGTCATTATACACAGAGGGTCCATGTTCTGTTCCCAGTTAGACAATGACTTTCTTCAAAGCAATAGGAGAAGAGTACTTTCCCAGACTTACTGCTGAGAAGAGCTTCCTACAGGCAGTGCCTGCTGGAATTAGGGCTTGAGCTGTAATACCCACAAGTGTACTCAGCACCAGCCAAGAGCCCTAAGTGGACATTTTCAAAATCAAGTTATTTTTTTCTTCCAGTGTCCAAGAAAGACTTGTGCCTGGTGAATACTTCTGCGGAGGGACACACTACTTAAATCTTAAAAATAATCTTAAATCATTTGTGCCGGAGCACACCTGTAATCCCAGCAGTTCGAACGGCTGCAGCAGGAGGATTGTAAGTTCAAGGCCAGCCCGGGTGATTTAGCAACTTATCGAGACCCTGTCTCAAAATAGAGAATACAAAATGGGCTGGAGATGTGCCTCATTGTGAAGGCCCTGGGTTCAGTCCTTGGTCCAACAAAACAAAACACAACCATAAGGAGCTCAAAGTTCATTGAAGGGGTTAGACCATCGGTACCAGGCCAAATTCTAGGACGGTGTGATGACCAAGAGCTCTCCCCAAACCCCAGGAGAGTCGCTGCCAGCGTTTTTCTCACTATAGATACAGGAGTCTCCCTCCAGGTACCAGTGCGCAGGCCGCACCATCTCCTGACCTCCCCTTAGCTGCAGCCATCCTAACCTAGCAACCGTTCAGCAAGTGTTCACCCAGGTTTTTCCCTCTGTCTGAAGGACACAGGACAGTGAGGCCTCCACCCTCTCCTGAGAGCTTCCAGGCTCTCCGGTCCTCTACAGTGACTCTTCCTGCACTGGCTCGTGCCTCTCTCCCTGCAGCCCTACTAACCTTTCTTCCTCACAGTCAGCCCTTCTCAAAACCAGCAGGAGGGCTGGGGATATAGCTCAGTGGAATAAGCGCCTGCCTAGCAAGCACAGGGTCCTGAGTTCAATCCCTAGTACCGCCAAAAAAAAAAAAAACCAGCAGGAGGTCCAAACCTCTCAAGACCTCAAGACCTCCTGTAGCAGGTGACTCCTTAAGTGTGAAGTACTTAAAGAGCAATTTATTTGTTCTATGTGGCACTAGAAATGCATGTTAAGGCAGGAGGATCATTGGGAGTTTGAGGCCAGCCTGGGTTACAAAGTGAGCTCAAGGCCAGCCTGAACTGCTCAGGAAAACCCTGTCTCAAAAAGACCAACAACAAAAATAAAAGGCTGGGGATACAGCTCAGCAGCATAAGCACTTGTCTGGCAAGCCTGAGGTCATGAGTTTGATTCCTGTACCCCCCCCCCGCAAAAAAAAGCATGTTAAATGTTTTAAATTTAGAACAAACCCACTTATCCATCCATCTTTTTATTTTTTTTTTTGTTTCAAAGTCAAACTCAGGACCTTGTACCTTCCAGGCAGGCCACTGAGCTATATCCCTGGCCCTAGAACAAATCCACTTATAAAGTCTAAGTGAAAAGGTTAAACCATCTACAGTCCCACTCCTACCCCTGCCCTCCCCTCTGACAATATCAATACTACTAAAACTTTAAAGGCTATGAAGAAGGGTAAACTTGAGGAGTCATTTGCAGGAGAATGGGTGCACCTTGAGACCATAATGTTAACAAAATAAATCGTACACATAAGCTTAAGTGCCATATACTTCCTCCTATTTGAGAAACTTGAGGTATAAAGGTTTGGACCTCCTGCTGCTTTTGAGAAGGGCTGACTGTGAGCAAAATGAAAGAGCTAATAGGAAGTAGGCAACAGATCTTCCTTCATGAGAAAGAGATAGAGAGAGAGAGAGGGAGAGCTGGGGATATAGCTCAGTGGAATAAGCGCTTGCCTAGCAAGCGCAGGGTCCTGAGTTCGATCCCCAGTACCGCAAAAAAAAAAAAAAAAGAGAGAGAGAGAGAGGGAGGAAGAGAAGGGGATTAAAGAAGAATTAAGGGGTGCTACGGACACGCATCAGCCCCCACAAGGAATGTAATCATTACACACGGCAAACACAGACTCATAAAAACAACTGGAAACAAACGCTAATGGCCAGGAGCTTGGCCTTTTATCCAGCTTCTGCTTGTTACTCTGGACTCATCCTCTTGTCTTCTTTCTCTTCCCCCGGGCCCCTTCTGGGGCCTCTCAGTGTATCTCCTACCCAGCATGAGTTTGCCGGGTGTATCGTAGAATCATGGAGTATCAGAAGTGAGGAGATCCTTAGCTCAGTCCCTTTGTTGTACACAAAAAAGGAGCTAAAGACCACTGAGAAGGAACTTCTCACCATGGCAAAGGTGGAATAGAGACCATGGGGGAAATCAACTAAAACGGAAACTCTTCTGAACATTTACTGGGCACCTACTATGTGCCCACGTTGTGTAAGACCCTAAGAGGTAAAAGAGTGGCCTCCAGCTCCTCTGCTCAGAAAGCTCACTGGACTGTGAGTTGCTTTGGGGGCAGTTCTTTGGCAAGGACCAGTGCAGAAGGGGGTGGGAGTAGCTCCCAGGCAAAGAATGACAACACAGGTTTCTGCGTCATGCTGTGGGACCGAGAACAGGGACAGGCAACTGCAGGCTGTCCTCAGGGCAGGCTTCCGGGAGGAAGCGGAACTTGAATAGGACTCTGTTCTTTGGTGAGATCAGCTGAGCACAAGGAAAGTGTGCTATTACCCAGGCTCTACCCAGGTTCTCTGAGGAAAAGGTGGCCCCTGGAAGGATGTGCTGAGCAACGGAAGTAGAAGAAAGTGGTTGTGACATCAGTGCATCTTCCCTGGCTGTTCTCCTTCTCCTAATCTGCATCAAGCCCCAGAGAGGGGTCACTGCATTGGATTCTGCTAGTTACCATGACACCTCATGGGCAGGGCTTTACCAGCCATCTCATAGGCTATACAGTAGCCAATGAATGCATCACTCTTGGGTCAGGTGACTTTCCTCTTCCAATGAGGGATCACTCCTGTAAGAACCCACCTAGCTCCACTCATGGGGCAGACTCTGTGGATGTGAGGAGAAAGAGGGCAATTTTAGCAAGAAAGGGATATTCAGTGCGGCCAGCACCTACAGCAGAGGAGGCTGGGTCCCAGGAGCTGTTTAATGTGAGCAAAGCCAAGGAGGGACGAACAATGTAGACAGAATAGAGGAAAATAAAACCATTTCCTCATTCAAGCAAGAAAGGAAAAAGCTAACATCTCCAAGATGTGTTTTAAGCAGCATTCTGAAGAACTGTTCTTGGATCCAGTTGTCCCTTCTGCACTATAAAAGACACTGATGAGGCCACAGTCTCATTTCAGACATCTACATTTGAGTCCTCTGGAATTCAGGTATATAAAGGGCCGGGGATATAGCTCAGTAGCACAGCACTTACCTGGCAAGCATAAGGTCCTGTATTCGATTCCCAGTACCAAATAATAATAATAATAATAATTCAGATATATATCCTGTGATGACAACCACTGTGCTGAGTGTTTCTACCATAATCTCATTCAGTTCTCTAGTCAGAAAAGCCCTAGCTTAGTAAGGAGACAACATATTTTCACGCCACAGGTGACAAAATCCAGGCTCAGAGAGAAGTAACTTGCCCAAGGTTACACAGTCTATAGTACAGCTGGGATTCATACCTGGGTTTTTTTGCTTGAGCTCAGGGGAAAAATGATTGGGGGTGGGCAGTCCAGGCTGGCTCTGGACTCACTCTGTAGCCCAGGTGGCCTCCAACTTGCAGCAGCTCTCCCTCAGCTTCCTGAGCGCTGGGATTACAGGTGTGCAGCACCACAGCGGGTTTGAGGGACATTCTTGGTGATGTACTGGACAGGGTAGCCCAGCTGCCCCATAGAGGTGGCTCAGCCCATGGACAATGCCTGAGGGAAGCGGCTCTAGGAACTGCAAAAGAAGGTGGTGGAACCAGGGCCTGACCGAGTGCTCCTAGCGAGCAGGGAGCTGACGTGGTCTCAGAGGCGTGGGCTGTCAAGAAGGATCCTATGCCAGGGTTCGGATGAGCTATCAGAAGGAATTTCACGTCCCTAAAGCCTAGAAATGCTGCAGAGCGAGCTGGCTCTGAAGTGGGTCTGAAAATCTCTTTAAGAAATAGCCAGGTGTTAGGTCCATGGCTGTAATCCCAGCGCTCAGGAGGCCAAGGCAGGAAGACCAGCAACGCCAATGCTCCTCCTTCACTGAGACCCACGTCTATCCTGGGCCCAGCCCATAACCATCCACTCTGAAAACTTCCACCTCTTAAACCATAAAACTTGCTGAACATAAGCAGTAGACTCAGACACACATTTCCCTCAAGGGGCCAGATGATAAATGTTTGAGGCACTGAAGACTAAAATGTAAAAATCTAAAATATTATGTAGATACTCACACAACAAGAGAAAAAATGAAATTTCCATGAGTTTTTACTTGATAGGATTCAAAATATAACAATAATCAGTTTTTTTTCTTTCAGGGGAGGGTAATATAGGTGTTCCCATCAGAAGAATGGAAATGTGAGAGAGGGGGCACGCAGCATCTGGCTTAACGGGGACCCACAGTTAGTGATCCCCACGATCAAACCTATTGGAAACGGTCATCTGTAAAACCTATCCCTATTCTGGGCCAGCCAGGAGTGGTGACACACACCTGCAAGCTCAGCATTCAGGAGGCTGAGGCAGGAGGATTGCCGTGAGTTTGAGGCCATTCTGGGCTACACAGTGACATCGAAACCAACCTGAACTACCCAGCAAGACCCTGTCTCAAAAAACAAACAAACAGACAAATAAAAAATACCAGTATACTTGGCCAAATTTGAGCTGCAGAGCTGTCATGTTCTGACCTCTGGATTAGACAAGGCAGGAGCCTTGCAGAGTAAAGGTCTAGGCTTCCGACACCTACTGCGGGGTGCTTTTGGGGGGTTGTCTTTTGGGGGTGATTAGAAGAGAGACAGCAGCAGTCACCTCTTGCGGAAGGCCCTAGCGGCTTCAGGGTCTCGTGGGGCCTGTCCTACACTGACTGCAGAGCCCTGTGTGCCTTAGGACAGCTGAGGGGACAGCAACCCCACAGCCTCACTCTGGCTTTCTCAGCCAAGAGGTGAACAAGAAGTGGCTCCTAGGCCCCTCAAAGCACCCTGATCCCAAGCACCTTTCTCTCAAGCACTCTCACAGAAAGCTTCCCAAAGGGGCAGCTGAGCTGCATCTCAGACAGCTTCGGGAACTCATGAGCTACTGCCGCCGACCCCCCTACACATGAGCTTGGGAACCAGGTAAAAACCTGGATAGTTTTAGGGGCCTGGGGTCCACTCCCCACCCCGCCCCTCCTCCCTGCTTCCCCCACTGGAGCTAAGCTGCATCTCGGACTGCTCCAGGAACTCCAGTGAGTTGCTACCACCCCCTCCTCACATGAGCTTGGGCGCCAGGCAGAAACCCAGACAGCTTTAGGGGCCTGGGGTCCACTCCCAATCCCTCCCCTCCTCCTTCTTCCCCTGTTGGAGCTGAGCTGAACCTCGGACAGCTTGTTGAACTCCGGTGAGCTGGCCCCACCTCTGCCCCACCAGCTTGGGAGCCAAGGGGAGCCCCAGACAACCTCAAGGGTCTTGGGTTCCTCTCCCTGCCCCCACCCTGCACCTTCAGGGAAGCTAAGCTGAAACTCAGACAGCTTCAGGGGCCTCAGTGCACTTAACCCCCTTTGGTGTGGGAACTGGGCGGGGTAGTGGCAGTGTATGGAGACGCGGATACCATGACCCACCCACTGCTACACCCCAGTGGAAACAGGGCTGAAACTCCAACAGCTTTGGGAACCCCTGAGTAAGAGCCAAGCTGAGTCACAGACAGTTGTGGGAGCATTGGGATCACATCCCGCCTGCGCGCGCGCGCGCGCGCGCACACACACACACACACACACACACACACACACACCACTGAGGGAGTCACAGTGAGCACCAGGGATCATTGGGTCTTGCCCCACTACTCTGACATTATCCTGGGAGTGAGGCTGAGCTCCAGGGAACCTCTGCATCTCTGAAAATGACAAAACAAAGGAGCAAAATGCAATCTCTGACCTCTACCCCACCCACAACAAGTCCAGGAGATATCGACACAGATGAGCTTGGAAGTCATACACCTGAAATTTCTGAAATGATAGTAGCTGAAGTAAACAAACAACTCCATCAGGCTGTAGAGACATCAGATCAGAAATAATGTCTGAGGCAAAAAAAGAAATGACAACAATAATGAAAGAATTGCTTAGCACATCTAAAGAAGACACAGAAAAAAATAGATGAACATAGTAAATTCATGGAAATCTTGAATGAATAGTATAGGAAAGAACTGGAATGCATGAAACAGATTCAAACAGATATCCAGGAAATTAAAACTTCCACTGAAAGCTGGCAAAACTGCTTGAATGAAGCTGAAGGCAGACTTGCAGACCTTGAAGATAGCATTGCTGTGAATGACTGTGAAAGGAAGGATCTCTTAAAAATAACAAGAAACCAAGAAATAACAATTCAACAGATGCAAGACAAAGCGAAGAAAAACAATGTAAAGTTAATAGGTATCAATGAAACAGCAGGTGTCAGCACAAATGACATAAAAAGACTATTTGCAGAAGTAATAGCAGAAAATTTCCCAAGTATGGAAAAAGAATTGGATATCCAGTTAAGAGAAGCATACAGAACTCCAACTAGCCATAACCAAAATAAATCTACACCCAGACATATAGTGATCCAGATCCCAGAAATTCAACAAAAGAACAGAATATTAAAAGCTATTAGAGAAAAGAAACAGATCATCTATAAAGGAAAGCCCATCAGAATCACAGCACATTTCTCAAAACAAACCATCAAGTCAAGAAGAGCTTGGAATGAAATATTTCAGGTCCTGAAAGAAAACAACTTCCAACCCAGATTGACGTACCCTGCAAAACTATCCTTCAAAATTAACAGAGAAATATTTTCACAATAAAGATCAACTGAAGAACTTCATAAGTGCCAAACCAACCCTACAAAGAGTACTAAAAGATATTCTAGAAAGAGATAAAAAAGACCACAACTTTAAGAACAACAAAAGAAAGGAAACACCAAGCAGAGCAAGAAGTTAAATAGACGCATACAAGAGGAACCAACAGCAGGAAAACAACGTGACAAAGATAAGCCAGTACATATCAGTTATAACCATAAATGTAAATGGAGTTAATTCACCAACCAAAAGAAGTAAACTGGCAGTTTGGATCAAGAAACAAAATCCAACAATATACTGTATACAAGAAACATATTTAACACAAAAGGAAATTCATAGACTGAAAATCAAGGGATGGAAAACAATACTCCATATGACAGGTATGTAGAAAAAAGTAGGTGTAGCTATTCTGTTTGCAGACAATGGAAACTTCAAACCAAGAACAATTAAAAGAGATAAAGAAGGTCACTACATACTTGTGAGAGGAAAATTTCAAGAGGAAGAGATAACAATCATAAACATCTATGCACCAAACACAAGAGCACTCAGTATATATGACAAATTTTAACAGACATGAAAAATGAAATAAGCAGCAACACAATCATATCAGGGGACTTCAATACCCCATTGTCACAAAGTGATCGATCAACTAGACAAAAAATCAGCAAAGAAATAACAGAACTAAACCAAACTTGTGAACAAATGGACTTAGTAGACCTGTACAGAGTGTTCCACCCAATAGCACCAGAATCCACATTCTTCTCAGCTGCACATGGAACATTCTTTAAAATAAATCACATGCTAGCACATAAAACATGCTTAAAGAAATGCAAAGGAGTTGAAATTATCTCATGCATACTATCAGACTATAGTGCAATGAATTGGAAATTAATGACAAAGGAAATCGCAAGAACTCCAAAAACACACGGAAATTAAACAGCACCCTCCTGAACAATCAATGGGTCACAGATGACATCAAAGGAGAAATTAAACATTATGTACAATCAAACGAAAATGTAGATACAACTTACAGAAACCTGTGGGATGCAATGAAAGCCGTCCTCAGAGGGAAATTTATAGCAGCAAATTCCTACCTCAGGAAAACAGAATGAGCGCACATAAACAATCTTATGCTGCACCTCAAGCTTCTAGAAAAAGAAGAACAAATCAAACTGAAAGCCCAGAGAAGGCAGGAAATTATAAAGCTCAGGGCAGAAATTAATGCAATGGGTACCAAAAAAAAAAAATACAAAGAATTAATTAACCAAAAAGTTGGTTCTTTGAAAAAAATAAATAAAATTGATAAACCCCTAGCCAACCTTATTAAAAAGGCAAGAAAAAACTGAAACACATGCAATAAGGAATGAGAGAGATGAAATCACTACAGATCCTGTAGAAAACCAGAAAATCATGAGTACCTACTTTGAAAATCTTTACTCTCACAGGATGGAAAACACAGAGGAAATGGACAGATTTCTAAATACATATGAACTAGCAAAGCTGAATGAAGACATAAAAATCCTGAACAACTCAGCAAGTGCAATTGAAAATGTAATAAAAAAATATGCCAGTGAAGAGAAGCCCAGGTCCTGATGGATTCACAGCTGAATTCTACAAGAAATTTAGAGATGATTTAACACCACAACTTCTCAAACTCTTTAAGGAAACTGAAAAGGAAGGAATTCTCCTCAACTCATTCCTGGAGGCAAGTATTACCTGATAATAAAACTAGAGAAAGACTCAACCAAAAAAGAGAACTACAGGTCAATCTATCTGATGAAGATAGATGCAAAAATTCTCAATAAAATACTAGCAAACAGAAGGCAACAAATCATCAAGAAGATTATACACCATGACCAAGTGGGATTCATCCCAGGAATGCAGGGTTGGTTCAATATACACAAATCAATTAATGTAATACACCATACCAATAGAGCCAAAGACAAAAATCACATGATCATCTCAACTGATGCAGAAAAAGCTTTTAATAAAGTCCAACACTTATTCATGATAAAAAAAAAACCATAGAAAATTAGCATACATGGACTTTACCTCAATCTGATAAAAGCCATCTATGACAAACCAACAGCTAACATCATTCTAAATGGTCAAAAACTGAAAGCTTCCATTTCAAAATCAGGAACAAGACAAGGATGTCCACTATCACCACTCCTATTCAAAATAATTCTGGAAATATTAGCTAGAGCAATTAGACAAGAGAGAGAAATAAGAGGAACAAGGACAGGAAAAGAAGTGAAATTATCATTATTTGCAAATGATAGGACACTCTATATAAAGACCCCAAAAACTCCACCAAAAGACTTACAGATTTAATAGTCAAATTCAGCAGCATAGCTGGATACAAAGTCAACACTGAAAAATCAACAGCATTCCTGTATACAAACAATAAGCAGACTGAGAGAGAAATTAGTGAAACTACACCTTTCATAATAGCATCTAAAAAAATGAAATACTTAAGAATCACCTAACAAAAGAAGTAAAAGATGTATACAGTGAAAACTGCAGTACTCTGAAAAAAGAGATCAAAGAAGATTTCACAAAATGGAAAGATATTCCTTGCTCATTGATAGGAAGAACCAACAGTGTGAAAATGGCCATACTCCCAAAATTGTTGTACGGATTCAACGCAATCTCAATTAAAATTCCATTAGTATACCTCACAGATCTAGAGAAAACATTCCTAAAAATTCATCTGGAACCAGAAGAGGCCTAGAATAGCAAAAGCAGTCCTGGGAAACAAAGGAAAGGCAGGAGGCATCACAGTCCCTGACTTGAAACTGTACTACAAAGCTACTGTGATAAAGTCAGCATGGTACTGGGAAAAAAACAGACCTGAAGATCAATGGAACAGATTAGAAGATGCAAACGCTACAAACACACTCAGCCACCTTATTTTTGACTAAGGGGCGAAACATGTTCACTGGAAGAAAGATAGCCTCTTTACCAAATGGTGCTGGGAAAACTGGCTTTCCACATGTCAAAGACTAAAACTAGACCCATGTCTATCACCATGCACTAAAGTCAAAATGGATCAAAGATCTAAATATTAAAACAGAAACATTAAATCTGCTAGAAAAGAAAGTAGGTAAAAATCTCAAAGACATAGGGGTAGGTAGAGAGTTCACGAACAAAACCAAACTGCATGGGAAACACTTCAAAGAATCAACAACTGAGATCTCATCTTACTGAAAAATTTCTGCACATCAAAAGAAATCACCAGCAGAGTAAAAAGAAAACCCACAAATTGGGAAAAAATTTTATCCAACTGCCCTCAGACAAAGGACTTCTATCTATAACACATAAAGAATTTTTAAAAATCAGGCCCCAAAAATTCAAAGACCCAATCCAAAAATGGGCATCCGAGATGAACACACACTTCTCAGATGAAGAAATACTAATGGCAAATAAATGTATGAAAAAATGTTCAACATCATTAGTCATCCAATAAATTCAAATTAAAACAACACTGAGATCTCATCTCACCCCACAAAGAACGGCTACCATTAAGAAATCAACCAATGGCAAATGCTGGAGAGGCTGTGGGGAAAAAGGAACACTTCACTGCTCGTGAGAGTGTTGATTGGTGAAACCACTGTGAAAATCAGCCTGGAGATTCCTCACACAACTAGGATTAGAAGTCCCACTTAACCCAGCTATTCCCCTTCTGGGTATTTTTCCAGAAGAATTAAAAACGTCATACCACAGTGATATATGTGCACCCATGTTTATAGCAGTACAATTTGTCATAGCTAAATCTTGGAAACAACCCAAATGACCATCACCTGAGGAACGGATAAAAAAGATGTGGTATTTTATGCAATGGAGTATTACTCATCTATAAAGAAAGATAAACTTGAGGCTTTTATAGGTAAATGGAGCAACTACAGACCATACTCATAAGTGAAATAAATGGGACCCACATGTGTAAACATCACATTGTCTCCCTGATGTAAGAACATGAAAGAGTAAATAAAACCCAAGGTGTACAATAGATAATGGGAAAGGGAAAGAAATTGCCCAAAGGAAGGAAAACTGGGATGAAGGACAGAAGAAAAAGAATATTTTTTCTTCTTTGTCACTATATGCATCAGTGGCATAACTGTACTGCTGATGTCTGATTGTTTGTTGAGGGGAACAGTTAATGATTAAAAGGTTTTTAAAAAATATTTTGACCAAGTTTGCATGCTTGTATCTGGTGATCTGAGCAATTTATGAGATGACAACAATTTGCCATATAACAACCATTGGTGAACTCCTACAGTCCTGTCTAGTGAAACTATGCTGCCTCTAATGTTCTTCTAAATTATTATTTTATTTCCTTTAATGATTTGATCAACCTTCTATTCTTGCATCCGGTAACTGGAGCAACTTCGTTGAAGATAACAATATGTAATATAACAACCACTATTAATCCTGATCATTTGGTTTGAAACCCCACGTCATTTTTAATGTCCTTTGCTTTGTTTTGTTTGTATTTTGCTATTGTTCTTTTTTTTTTTTTGTACTACGTTCTTCAAAATAAAAAATTAAAAAAGAAAAAACCAGAAAGCTTCCCGATGGAACCCTCCCAGTGGCTTCTACAGCAGGGACAAAGAAGTGGCCCCTGGGCTGGAGTCGTGGGGGCCCTGAGGACCAGGGGTCCCCTTTGCTTCTGGAAAGAGCTCTGCTCCGGTCCTGACCGGCCTGGCTCAGGCAGCCTCGGAGCCTCATGCTAAGAGAGTTACCGGTGGTCTCTGCTTTGCCTACCCTGTGTTACAACTGGAACTTCAAATCATCCATGGACAGGTAAGGAAGTGAAAATAAGACTTAAGCAGCATGAAAATAAAGTAAAGAAGCAGAGAGAACAAGGTTTGGGATTAAAGCAGAAAAGCTTCAATTCCTGTAAATCTCCCTGTGGCAAAATAGCAGTGTATCTTTACAGAACACTTAAACTTCGAAAGCTACACCAAAAAGTGAAAGGTATTGCCAAGCCCACGAGGAGGTACGTATATGCTAGTGCCTGGCCATTGGCCTGGGAGTTTTAGTTTCAACCAAAAATCAGTCCGTTGGCCCAGGGTCCACCGCTGGCAAATGCCAGAGAGAAATAATGCAAAGGGAAGAAATCAATCAAATGTGTTTCCAGAAGTGCAACTGCGTTTAGCAATGAGAAAAACAAAACAAAGCAGAGGAAATTTCAGTTGATTGGGAAGGCCTTACACAGTAGAATATTACAGAGTTAACAAGAGCCTACAGGTTGTATTTTGTTCTTTGTTTGTTTTGGGTTTTGTTTGTTTGTTTGTTTGTTCCAGGAATCAAACTCAGGACCTCGCACTTGCCAGACAGGTGCTGTGTCACTGAGTTACATCTCCGGCCCTGTATTTTAAACCCCGGTATTCCTCAAAAATGTCGGTGTCGCACAAACCAAAAAAAACGGTGGAGAAACTGTTCTAAACGCAAGGAGGCGGAGAAGATAAGACAGGGAGATGCCACACACGATCCTACACCCAGGTCTCACACCACGGGGAGAAAACCGCTACACGGAACAGTCACAGGGAAACCAACAAACCTGGAACACTGACAGCGGAGATTAAAATATCCCATCGGGGCTGGGGAGACAGCTCAGCAGCACAAGCCCTTGCCCGGCAAGCGCGAGGTCCTGAGTTTGATTCCCGGTACCAAAAATTAATGAATAAATAAGAGATCCTGTCAGTATTAGATCTTTTCAGCTTGAGAATTGTACTGTGGCGATGAAAGAGAATGTCTGTATCCTTAGGAGACCCAGTGAAGTATACCGCAATAAAGAAACATCACACCTGCACCTTTCCATCAAAGAGACCAGAAACGATGCCAGACAGACGGACTTAACCACGGGGAAAAAAGGAAGAAGTCAGGGAGACAAGGAGGAAGAGGAAAGAGAGAAAAAACAACAGAGGGGGAAAAAGAGAAAGCAGGAGAAGAGACAAAAAGCGCTTTAAAAAGCGTGGTGCACACCTGCAATCTCAGCACGCAGGAGGCTGAGGCAGGAAGATCCTAAGTTCAAGCCCAGCCTGGGCCACAGAGTGATTTTGAGGCCAGCCTGAACCATAGAGGGAGACCCTGTCTCAGACAAAGAAAGAAAAATCAGTAGGTCTAGCTGCAGAGTACGTGCAAGTTTTGTTACTCTTACAGCTTTTCTGTTACATCTGAAATTGTTTCAGAACCAGAAAACAGTACCTATGTGAACGCTGGGTACGTGGAAAGGTATAATGAAACACAGCCTGAGCCAAAACTCACAGCCCGGGATTTCACCCTGGCCGTCAACAAGCAGAAAAGAAAGCAGATCAGTGGATCCCAGTAGATAAGGCTTCAGTGCCACCCACACACACAGCGGCTCCCCACCCCTTGAGACAGCAAGCGCCCACACAGGCCCGCAGGCCGCCCACTCAGCGCACACCTTGCCCTGGGGCTGCGCCTCCTCCGGAGGACAGCCTGGACAGTGCAGCCACTTTGTCTGAGTGGCTTTGTGCTTTGTTTTCCTAACAATGGGTGATGAAAGCGCCTCCCTGCCTCCCTCCTCCCCGGTTTCTGTCACCCAGGGCCCTCTGCAGCCCGCTGTGCCCCAGCAGCTCCTCTCTCACACTCTTACCCAAGCCCAGGGCACTTGCTCAAGTGGCCGCGTCCTCTCCCGGGTTAGAGTGCGAGGAGCTGCCCTCCCTGGGTCACACTTGTGCCTCTGAACTCCTGGCTGGCGCTTCTGAGGCCTTCCACTGGCACACAGTCTAGTCTACGGGCTCATCCCGTTTGCTTCTGGGGACAGTAAGCCTGGATCCAAGTGGACCTTAAGTTCTCACAGGCAAAAACTGACCCCTAAGTCTCCTCCACCCGTTGTGGGGCCCAACACACCGTGAACCATTTGCTGCTGGCTATGACGGTGACCCAGAGTACCGATGTGTGTGCGCGCACCTGCCATCGTTACAGGACCATGGGCTTAGTTATCCAGGGCCCAGGCCCCAACTCGAGGGACCAGGAGCCACCATGGCACCGTGCCGTTTTGCATCCATCCGACTCACCCAGCCCCCCACCCCTAGGAGGTCAGAGTTCCCCAAGACTCCAGGGGAGGGCCAGCTCGCTCTGACAGAGCGCTGCAGTGGTGCAGACAGGACTTGAATGGGTGGAAAGGTCACATCTATGCTTCCTGATGTGGGGGGGGGGGGCTGCTGCTGGCTCCCCTGACCCACCTTTCCTGCTTCCGGCCACTGTTCCACTCTGAGCTGGGTCACAGCCCTGGGGAGAGAAGGCCTGTGGCTAAAGAACCCCTTCCAGGCTGTGGTCCTCACTGCCACCTCACGCAGAGGACAGTTATATCTTCCCGGTCTTTCCTCCCCTTTGTAGCTCGTACTGACGAACCCCTCTGACCCACAAGTCCCTCAGCCACCTCCACTCTCGCCACCCTGAGCCCTGGCCTCTCCAGGGCTGGGTGGCCTCTGAAGACTCTCCCAGGCCGACTCTGATTATGGGCTTAGAAGAGAAATGGTACCATCTTTCTGATGGGAGAGACCTCAGTGGAAACCCGTCTGCCCTTTGAGACAATGCGAACACAAACATGTTACTGAACCTCCCTGAGCCGCCTCTGCCTCACCCGCCAAATGGGAATGCGATGGGAAGGACATGGACTCGGCACAGCCGTCAACAAGAGAGCAGGAGATTCCCAACACGCCAGTCGTTTCCGCTTCCCTGGAAGCAGGAAATGCCAACCTGTTTGTGCTCCAAGAGGCACAACCATCCAGGTCAGCCTGAGGGACAGGGCTCTGTGCAGACAAGCCTGCGGCTTTTCTCTCTGGGATTTACTGTGTCACACAGAGTGGAATTTCCCACTCAGCTTCTCTTTGATAAGGCAGGTCTATATTTCTTCATCCACCAGACAGGAGTTACTTCACACGATGTTATAAAAATTAAATACAGCAGGGAAGAAGCCATCCAGAGAAGAGGAGAGATGCAGAGCTGAGAAGATGGCAGAAAGTAGAGAGTAGAATCTAAGTGGTAAGCGGTAAGTTTGTTGTCCAATTCCTTTGACTTTTATTAAAAAAAAAAAAAAAAAAATTGAAATTTTTCATTATATAATTTTGGATGACAAAGAAAAAATAAAATAAAAATTAAATGCATCAGGCCAGGCGTCATGGTGCATACCTGTAATCCCAGCATATGGGAGGCTGAGGCAGGAGAATCGTTGCAAGTTTGAGGCCAGCGTGGGCTACATAGTGAGTTGAAGGCCAGCCTGAATGCCAGAGAGACTCTGTCTCAAAAAAAAAGGAATTAAATACAACAGTGTGTGTACAATAAATGGAAATAACTTTCATGTTGTTTCCTACTTTCTTGATCAGCCCTGGCCATCTGTAGATTCCAGAAGGGTCTCCGTGGCTTCCTGTATTGGAACAATCTCAGTCGGTTCCAGATCCTGCAGTTAGGTTGTAGGATCTAGGGGTGCTGAGCACGTATCAAGGGTGAGTGGCCTCAGAGGGGCACCATAGCGGGAGAGGGATGGGTAAGGGCTGAAATGCAGAGGCCCAGTCCACAGGGACCTTTAGTCAATGGGATGAGGACCAGGCAAAGCCTTGTGAATGGAAGTCTGATGCCGTCAGCACTTAGTAGCTATGGGGTCCACAATCAGAGGTAATTCAATCCAACAGAGGATAGGATGGAATGGGGAGGGGGTAGCAGATTCCGAGGGCATCAGCATTTGATCTGGAGCTAAGGGGAAACTATCATTTTCTAGGAATGAGAGGAGCAGCAGGGGCAAAGGTAAGTCCAGACGTTTTCAGGACCACGGACCTCAGTCTTAGCGATGTGGCATTGCTCAGAGCAGGAGAATGGCTGTGCGTGATCCTAGGACAAACATGAGCCCTCCGGGGCTGTCAGGGCCAGCACTGCCCCTGTGGCCTCCCCAAGCCCCTGGCATCTGTGGGAATGTGAACTCAGTGCAAATATCCACACTTCAGGGGGACAGAAAAGAGAATAGGAAAGCTAGCCTTGAAAATATTAGAAGGACTCAAAAGTAAAATAGCTGTTGGGTTCATGCTGGTGGTCTCTTGTTGGCTTTAAATCACCTTTTTTTTCTTGAAGATAACAAGGTCTTGTTATGCTGTCCATACTGGTCTTGGACTCCTGGCCTTAAGTGGCTCTCCCGCCTCAGCCTCCCAAGTGGCTGGGACTCGGCTGCACACTTCCACAAGTGGTGCCAGCTAAGTGTTTGCGTTTGTATGTTCAAACCAATGCGTGGTGGCTGAGAAGTTTCCATCTTAGAGCTCTGCCCCTACATCGCTTGCTCTTTGACTTTAAACAAATCACCTGCCCTCCCCAGTTCTCTTCTCCTGTCTATGAAAGGGGGCATTTGGATTAAGCTTTTATTGAGATCCAGGTTAGCAGGGACACTTTAGGATTTTACGGTAGTATCCTAATGTTAGTAGAAGAACTTTTAAGTAAAGAAAAATAACCGAAGAATTGGAAACAAGAAATCACTGATCATCACGTGTCCCTTACATTAAGTTACTTAATCTCCTTAGGGTCACAGTAGATCCCACTAGAGGTCCCTGAAACCATCCCTGGTCCTATCTACCAGCACCTCCTCCCAGAGAATGTCACAGCTTCCCAAAACTCACTCCCCTAACTCCACTCTACCCTCAAATAGAACAGAAAAGACTAATCTACTTTACAGCCTCCTCTATTCTCCAAAAGCATTGAAATTAAAGGAAAAGTGATTTTGTGTTTTGGGGCTCCTTATGGCATGACACCTGTACCCTAAACCGGGAGTCAGAGCGCTGCTGCCCACCATGGTCCAGTCGCCGGTTCACCGTGTGACCCTGGACAATCTTGACCCTGTCTACAAAATGAGAGGTTGAACGGGCTTCTGCTTATGAGCCCTGATCCAGTAGGCTTTTGCTCGCTGTGCAGGTGCCTACCGAGGCTGCAAGAGGCCAAAAATCTGCAGGCCCACATTCTCCAAAGAGCACAGAAAACAGCAGAAAACTTCAAGCATCCCAAGCAGGTTGGTGCCCAAACTGGGAGCACCACTAGGACCCTGCACTCGGCTCTGGGGGCCAGAAAGCAGGCAAGAGACACAAGGCCAGGTGGGCAACTGGCAGAACACAGGCCACTCTGGCCAGGGAATGCTGCTCCAAGCAAGGCTTCTTCACAGAGATTTCCTCTCTTCCTCCTAGGATAAGGAAAAGCAGGCCTCCGAGAGAATCAGAAACATGATTCTGCAACAAACCCCAACACAGAGTGGAGCTGAAGGCTCCCCGTTAGTACCGTTTGGTTTGGCTATGACATACGGGCAAGTGTCCACATACGTGGACATTGTGATACGCACTCACGAACACCTCTGTGAAACAAGTACCCAGATCAGGAAACAGAATAACACCTGCACCCTAGCATCCCCTCCAGGCTATTTTCCCGCCTCCAGTCCCCTGGGCGCAGCCTCCCAACACCATGGATTCATTCTGAGCTTAACCTCCTTTGTTCACCTGTGTGCTTGTGAGTGTCACCCACCATTCCAAGCAGCAGGTTGTAGTCACCGGTGCTTCTGCACAGCATGGACTCAACGAGGAGTGAAAACCGGCAAGATGGCCCCGGCGGGGGGTAGGGGACTCACACGCAGAGGAAGTGAGTACACATAGAGACCCCAAAGACCCAGTTGACCCCCTGCCTGCTTCCTGCAAAGTCTTACACCTTCCTCCTGGGGGTGCAGAGGCGGGGGTAGCACCTGGATCCGCCACACTGACTTCACAGGCAGGCCCATCATCCAGACCGAAAGTGGCACTTCAGACCACAGCCACGAGGTAGCTACCGTCATCAGCCTCATCTTATAGACGAGAGAACTGAAACTCAGAGAGGTTCAGTAAACTGCTCTAAAGTTGTCCAGCAAGGAAGAGGCCCCAGTCCCCAAGACCTGTGACTTCAAGGGCCAAATCTCTCGATCACTCTGTGCTGGCAGGGGGGTTGCCAACTGAATTGGCCCCTACCTACATCTCCAAACTCACCTGGCACTGCTTGGCCTTGGCTCCATTTCCAAGGCCACCCTGGCCTCCTAATATCAGATCCAGGCTCTTCCTGCCGTGGAGTCACCCCTAGCACTTTGTGTGTGTGTGTGTGTGTTTAAGACAGGGTCTCACTATGCAGTTTAGGCTGGCCTTGAGCTACTTTGTAGCCCAAGTTGGCCTCAAACTCACAACGATCCTCCTGCCTCAGCCTCCCAAGTGCTGGGATTACAGACATGTACCACTACGCCCAGCTTGCTAATGCATATTTACCCTAGCGTTTTCTCATTGACAGCCTTGCTGGGCACATAACATGGCGTTGTAATCCCAGCTCCTCAGGGGCTGACACAGGCTCAAGCCCAGCCTGAGTAACTTAGTGAGAACTTGTCTCTCAAAAGCTAAGAAAAAAACACATAGAAGAAATCAAACTGGCCTTTCACACACCCTGTGTCACCCTTCTGTGTTCACTTGTGTCGTGGCTGCCTCCACCAATAGATCACCCACTGCAAGGGGACGGGAACGACGGGAACAATGGTTTTGCTCACCACCACATTGGGCAGTGTCTGGCACACAATTGATTCTTAATATGTTCAGTGAAGAAGCAGGAGCAGGGGAGAAGGGTGAGGCTATCTCTGCGGAGCCTGACTGGTCTGAAGGCAGCTGCAGTTCCAGCTGTTCTACAGCCTTCCCCTTCCTCACGCTAAGCCTTAGTTTTTACAACTGTCCAGCGAGGATCTTGGAAGAGAGGGCCGCCAGGGCTCAGCTTCGCTGACCTCCAGACCACAAATCCTAGTACTATCTCCAAAGTGCCCAGGCCCCCAGCCCTCTGCTCTCTCTTAACTACCTTTTGCCTGGTTAGCACTTTGTTAGTTTTTTTGGGGACAGGATCTCCTTAAGTGGTTCAGGCTGGCCTTGAACTCACTGTGTAGCCCAAGCCTGCCTCAGACTCACAGTGATCCTCCTGCCTCAGCCTCCCAAGCGCTGGGATTACAGCATGTGTCACCATACCTGGCTCTGGTTAACACCGTAGACAAGTGGAGAGACAGGGAACCCCCGGCTGGGCGGTGCATGGGCCCTTCCCACCGGTAGGCCAGGAGCACCAGGACACGGGAGTTCTCCAGTTCTAATAGTGCATGTCTTTCACACACCAGAGTAGGTGAGAGACAGGACAATGAAGGAATAATTCACAAACTCCCCAGGAAACTGCCTCTATTTCCTTCTTCAGAGCCCTGCCCCACTGAACTCTCCTTTTCTCTACCTCTCCCTTCCCGCCGCAAGCCTAAGCCAACTCTGTCCTACTACTGCGCGCGCTGTCCTACCGCAGGCTGGCTCTGCTGGGCAGACTGCATCTCACACATCTCTGAACTTAGCACCTACATCCAGGACATGGCCAACGAGAGGCCGCCAAACCAAAGGCCAGAGCCGGGGCCTGTCCAGATCAGCTGCTGCTGCTGAGGACTCCTCTTCCCGAAAGCAGAGGGTCCTGAGCCGCAGAGCCTGGTCTCCCAAGCACCCAGCCTTTGGCCCCCTGACGTCCCAATGTCTGTGTGCAGCGAGCCCCAGAGCAGTGGCCGCCAGTCTCGCCCCGAGAGGCGTCACCTGCAGCCAAGGCCTCCACCCAGCCAGCCGGGAAGGCACAACGTGAACCACCACACCTGCCACCTCCCACTTTCCTCGGCATAAGGTGCGTCTGGCTTTGAAGATCTTTCTGTTTGTCTTTAAAAATAAAAGAGGGAAGAGAATGAATCCTCTGAAGGGAATGGGCCTCCTGCTTGGCCTGTTCCACACAGTGGATCTCAGCTGCCAGCATGTGAGGGTGAGGCTGGGCGCCAGGTGGAGGTGTATATAAGAGTTGTGTTCCTGAGAAGTGTGCTGGATGGGTGTGCAGATACAGATGGGCAACCGGAGCGCCAGCCGCATCGTTTGCTGCCTCGGTAACTTTGGGCAACTTAAACCGTGGGCCACAGCCTCCTCTGGAAAACCAGAGTGAAAGGGGTCCCTATCTCACGTACTGTTTGAGAATCACACTTCAGTATTGGGGTTTTATAACCACTAAACACCATTTACGAATAAGCAGTTGTTAGAAGAAGGCCAGGCCAGGTACGGTGGTGCACATCTGTAATCACAGTACTTGGGAGGCTGAGGCAGGAGGACTGCTGCAAGTTCGAAGTCAGCCTGGGCTATACACATAGTCTAAGGCCAGCCCAGATGACATAGCCAGACCCTGTCTCAAACAACAACAACAAAAAATCATTAAGATTTTCACAGGTTTCAATGAGGTTATGCTGAAAACACAGATCTCAGTAATTCTAGCCCCTTCTATCTTATTTCCAGAGAGGTGACTATGTGCAGAATTACCCACAACAATGACGAGTAAGCCCTGGGCTGTTTTTAGAGCCACTCTGGACCTGTGATGAGTCCACACCTTACAACACCGACTGACAGCAACCAGGAGAAGCACAGCCAGCTTCGTCTGCCCCCCACCTCCCCTCCGCCTCTTACCTCCCCAGTTCCTCTCCGATGTCATAAAAGTCCTCCACCTTCTGTTGCTTGAACGACTCCATGTTTGGGCTCCTCATGGAGGCCTGGATCCTACAACCCTGAAATGGGGAGAGACTTGAGGTTAGGACACCATGGAAACACACACAAGCTTGGGGGGGGGTGCCTGCCTGTAATCCCAGCACTCAGGAGGCTGAGGCAGCAGGATCGCTGTAAATGCAAAGCCATCCTGGATTATATCGTGAGTTCAAGGGCAGCCTGAACTGCATGATGAAACCCTGTCTCAAAAAGACAAAACCAGAGCCAAGGATATAGCTTAGGGGCCAGGGATATAGCTCAGTGGTACAAGTGCCTGCCCAGCAAGCACAAGGTCCTGAGTTCAATTCCTAGTACCCACACACACACACAAAAAGACAGAACAAGCACAACCCTAAAGTCACAGGCCAACACCACCAAAACTGCTGTACAGATTCAATGCAATTCCCATTAACCTACCACCAACGTACCTCACAGACCTAGAGAAAACATGCCTTACGTTCATCTGGAACCAGAAGAGACCCAGAATAGCAAAAGCAATTCTGGGACACAAGGCCAAGTCAGGTGGAATCACACTCCCTGACCTGAAATCATACTACAAAGCTCCTGTAATACAATCAACCTGGTACTGACTCAAAAACAGACCTGAGGACCAGTGGAACAGACTGGAAGGTACAGCCACAACCACAAACACACTCAGCCACCTAATATTTGACAAAGGGGCCAAACAAGCCCACTGGAAGAAAGATAGCCTCTTCAATGAATGGTGTTGGAGAAATTGGCTCGCCACTTGCCGAAGACTGAAAAATAGACCCAAGTCTATCACTATGCACCAAACTCAAGTCAAAATGGATCACAGATCTCAATAGTAAAACAGAAACACTGAATCTGTTGGAAGAGAAGGTAGGTAAAAATCTTGAAGACATAGGAGTAGGCAGAGAGTTCATGAACAAAAATGAAACTGCAAGGGAAACACTTCAAAGAATCAATAACTGGGACCTCATCTTACTGAAAAGTTTTTGCACATCTAAAGAAATCACCAGCAGAGTAAAAAGAAAACCTACAGATTGGGAAAAAATCCTAACTGGCTGTCCCTCGGACAAAGGCCTTCTATCTAGAACATACAAAGAATTAAAAAACATAAACCTGTCTAAATTCAAAGATCCAATCCAGAAATGGGCATCTGAGATGAATACATACTTCTCAGATAAAGAAATACAAATTGCAAACAAATATATGAGAAAATGTTCTACATCTTTAGTCATTCGAGAAATGCAAATAAAAACAACACTGAGATTTCATCTCACCCCAGTAAGATTGGCCAGCATCAAGAAATCCTCCAATAACAAATGCTGGTGAGGCTGTGGAGAAATAGGAACTCTGCTGCACTGCTGGTGGGAATGCAGACTGATGAAACCACTGTGGAGATCGGTTTGGAGATTCCTCAGCAAACTAGGTCTGGAGGTTCCACTCAACCCAGCTATCCCCCTTCTGGGGATTTTCCAGAAGATCTGAAAACAGCACATCACTGTGATATATGTGCACCCATGTTTATAGCAGCACAATTTGTAATAGCTAAATCATGGAAACAACCCAAATGTCCATCCACAGAGGACTGGATTAAAAAGCACAATGGAATATTATTCAGCTGTAAAGAAAGACAATCTAGGGGCTTTTATAGGCAAATGGTCACAATTAGAGACCATACTCATAAGTGAGGTAAACCACATGTGCATGTGTAAACAGCGTATAGTATCATTAGTGTAGGAATCTGGAGGTGAGGATATAGATTGGGAGGTATAAAGGGAGACTGCTCAAGGGTAGAGAGCAATCGGGATGTAGGGAAGGAGAGGAGGAAGAGGAGGACAGCTGAGTAGGTGTGTATGTATGTGCGGGATGGCTGACATGGTTGCACTGTTGTCTCATGTCATACTGATGTGGGAAACAATCAGTGATTAGTTGTTTGATCAACCTTGTATGTCTATTTGTACTGTCCTGAGTATACACTTAGCTTCCAACGTGTAATACAACAACCATGGTCGATCCCCTGCCACCTGTAGTTCAGTTTTTGTACTGTTCTTGTGCTACTGTGTGTATGTTTGTTAGTGTTTTTGTTCTTTTACTTTTAAAATTAAAAAAAAATAAAATAAAAATAAAGTCATAGGCCACAGGCAGCTAATAATTTCACCGTAGTCCCCAGCCTGGTTCCTTCCACAAGAGCCGCCCTACTTGGGCGACTTCTTGTCTGTGGCCAATGATGTTTAGTTCTTATTTGATTTCACTTACTATTTTTTTTTTCACTGTTAGGGACTGAATCCAGGGCCTTGAATTGCTAGGCAAGCCCTCTACAAACTACATCTCCAACCCATTTTAAAATTCTAATTTTGACACAGGGTCTCACTAACTTGCTCAGGCTAACCTTGAACTTGTGATCATCCTGCCTCAGTCTCCTGAGTAGTTGAGATTACTGGTGTATATCACTACATGGGGAGTCAAATCTGTTAAGTGTATGCATGGCCAAAGCGAGCATAAATTTATTAAGGAGAAAGAAAAGAGCCCTCTTTGCATCTTTAGTTCTGTCTGCAGAAGTTCGTGGAAACAGATCCATGGCGAAGTTCAGCTATGTGCTCCCATTAAATTCAGATACACTGGGAAGAGAAGTGGCCGAGTTTCAGCAGCGAAAGCACTCATCTTTGAGTGTGGAGGCCCAGGCTCAAGCCCCAGCTTTGCTCGGGTGAGACAGTTAAGCTGCCAGTCTTAGCATCCTTATCTGCACAATGGAGTTAAAATACTGGAAAAGTCAAGCCCAAGTCCTGAGATTGTTTTGTAAAAGATTAAATGCTGTGAAAGGCGAGGGATTATATGACCTCAACCCCCTTCAGGATTGCAAGTCTGGACAGATTAGTAAATGCTCTCTCATCACCCCAAGATGGGCAGGAACAGCGTGACTGTCTAAAGCACTCAGTTAAACCTCCAGATTCCCCAAGTTGACACAGTATATCAACCATAACAGTGACAAACTTCAACAGGTCCCGGGAGGCAGGAGCCTGACGGGTGCTTCCTTCTTTGCCCACAGCGTGCTCTGCAACCTCATGGCTCGCTGTGGGATGGAGTTAGCTCTGCTGGCCTGGGGCACCTCAGGGAGAGGGCCTCTCCCACCCTAGGAGCTCACCGTTTCCTGGGACAGCCATGTGCCACCCCAGCGGCTTTCTGGGGTCAGTACTTAGCAAAGACCTCTCGGAGCCCACCTGGGCTGCCACGGACAGCTCGTTTTCTGCCTGACAATCAGATGCCAACCACGCCCAGGACCCAGGAGCCCCAGAAGACTATGATTTACACCAGGCCCGGTGGAGGCACCATTCCCTAAGGACACATTGCCAATGGCTACAGAGTGTAACTCCCTAAGGACAGACACATTCTATCCCTCCCTCCACCTTGGTCCCCCACAAACAGATGCTGCCACCTTCCTCCCTTCTGCAGAGGCACACACGTCCCTGAACACCCCCCAGGCAGAGAACTGGCCAGGGCCGGGCCACCTCACCTGCCAGTCTTGGTACACATGGTCTGCCATGCACCCATCTCCTCGCTTGGTCCCACTGGCCTGGGCACGTATGCGACACTGGAAAGGGCTGGCCCAGCAGCCCCACTGTGGCCCAGAGCAGGCTGTCACCCTCTCTGGGCCTCAATCCTTTCCTCTGTCAACAGGGTGACATTCCCCACATCACCTGTTCACACCCACTTCCCAGTGGGGTTCCTCTGTGATAAGGTCAGAAACTGCCCTGTATAAGGAGCAGGATCGATATTTGGTTCATCCAAGACCATTGTTCGGGTCTCTGCTTCCTACACTGCTGAGAAAGCCGATTCAGTTCCTTTCTCAGGAATCAGTTTTAAGGTTCCTCCCGCAGGTCTGGCTTCACCAGAACCAGAGATTGGACCAACCCTCCCCCACCATCCTGGCAAAGCTACTTCTGAGACTAGAGGAAGGGAGGCACTGTTTTTGCTGAAAAAATTCTTCTGAAGGAAGAAACCACTGGGGTCAAGTATACCAATTTCACACAGTCACCAGTAGAGGTAAGCAGAAAACTCCAAAATATATTTTGTAGGCAGATACCTAGGAACGGCTAAGGTCTTCTACCTGGTGAGAAGCCAGTTCCATTTGCCACTGGGAGGTGCGCTGCAGCCAAAGCCCAGCTGTCCAGTAAATGGTTCCACTTCCCAGCTAGCCAGGGGCAGGGGTAAGGGAGCCCCAAAAGGACAAACTGAGCCCAGTGATTTGGCCTCGTCTCACCTGTCCAGCCTTAGCTCCCTCTCCCACACAGCCTATTTTTGTTTTTTTGTTTTGAGGCAGAAGCTTGCTATGTAGTTCAGACTGGCCTCCAACTCACAGTGATGGTCTTGCCTCAGCCTCACAGGGATCACAGGCATGTGCCACCATGCCCAGCTTCCACATATGCTACGCTACAACCAAAGCAGACCTTCTTCACTGCCCCCAAATATCCATCCCTGACCTGTCTCAGCGCAAGCAGGACCCTTTCCAAAGGAAGCCCACCGGCAAAACTACTTCCTCCCATGAGGCCCAGCCCCAATGCTACCATCTCTGTGAGCTCCGTGATCCTTTCTCCCTCACCACAGAAATTCTCTCCTTCTTTAAACTCCTGAAGGGCTCTTCATACACTTTTAGGATCAGAACTTTTCTCATCTGCCTCTTAATATAATTTATGTCTATGACTGTGTCTATGTCAACCGCAAGGGAGAGAGCACAGGTTCTGCAGTCACAGGGTCCTGGGTTCGAATCCCAGCTCTGTCACTTAGGGGCACAGTCCTTAGTCATACACAAGTAACATTTCTGAGCTTCACATTAATTCCATGCAAGAGGGCCCCAGACAAAGCCCTGCTGTTGGGGAGGAGGATCACACACTGAAGAGAACTATGCTGGAAAACTGCTGTATAAACCGAGAAACGTGTGGAGCGGTTTTCTAGAAGGCTCTGTGCTGGAATGTTCACAGCAACCCTCTTAGTGATAACTACAAACTAGAAGCAACCAAATGACCATCAGTAGAAGAGCGGAGAGATCAAATGAGGTCTAGCCACACGACAGAATCACCACACAACAAGAATGAACAAGCTACGGCGCCGGTACCCAGGGGTGCGTCTCACTAACACAAACCTGAATGGAAGAAGGCAGATGCCAAAGATCACACAGCCACATACTGCAGGATTCCACAAGCCTAATCCACGGTGTTGGAGTGAGATCAGTGGTTCCCACAGGTGAGGGGTGGTGACTGGGAAGGGGACACACGAGGCTTCTAGGTTCCAGGAGACCTGTTTCTTAATTTCAGGGGTTGTATCCTAGATACATGGGCTATATGTTTATTTTATATGCAATCTATGTAATTTAAAAGTCAAACAAATAGCAACCTTATGAGACACAGAAGATAATGTGGAAAATGTTTAAATGAGTCCTAGATACTATGGTTTAGGTTTAATATGCCCCTCAAGCTGGGTGTAGTGACACACACTTGTAATCCTACCACTCTTGGAGGCTGAGGCAGGAGGATCACAAGTCTGAGTCCATCCTGGGCAATTTAGTGCTTAGTGAGACCCTGCCTCAAAGCAAACAATAAAAAAATGGGCCAGAGGTGTAGCTCAACAGAAAGGCAATGGGTTCAATCGGCTCTACCACAAAAAAGACCCCCAAAGGCTTCAGAGGTGCGGCTTTTAGAAGGTGACTGGGTTACGGAGGCACTGTCTTCATCAACTGATGAATTCACAGCTGAAGGGCTCTCGGGAGGGGGACCTGCATGCAGGAAGTGGGTCAGTCACTGGGAAAGTGTGCATCCTGCCCCCCCGCCCCTTCCTCTCAGGCTCCCTGCTTCTGACTCCTCCAGGATGTTGTGTCACCACAGGCCCAGCAACAATGGAGCTCAGTGACCATGGACTACAATCTCCACAACCGTGAGCCAAAGTGGACGTTTCTTCCTTGAAGACGTTCAACTCAGGTGCTTTGTCCTGGTGAGAAAAAGCTGACTCCCACAGCGGACAGTTGCAGTCAACGTGGGTTCCTTCCCTCCTGCCTGTTGTCTTGGGGCCCCACGAGGACAACGATCACATTCTCACCCCTGTCCCCTTGTACCAGGTGGCACAGAGCAGCACTCTGGAAGTACGGGCTGGTCTGCAGTTAGCGCTGAGCCTTTCTCAAGGCCGCACTCAGAGACCTCCTGAGGTAAAACATCCGGCAACAGTTGGAAGCTCCTTCCTAACAGCCACCCCCCCCCCCGCAATTTCTACTTGATCAGCTTACAAACATGGAAGTGAAGAGAAGCAACGCCAAGGTGGAGCTATAGACTCCAACCAGGACCCAGACAAGGACCGGGGGCAGAGGCACCCCTCTGGCCCTAAAAAGCCAACACCCCCTGGGAGCCAGAGGAGGAGCGGGCCATCAGCTCCAGATCTGCTATCTTGACATCTCTTAGAACTCTTCGTGCTCCATGCAGGTGACAGAGACCTCCTCGGACCCACTGTTTAGGGATTTGGAGACTCTGCTTCAGGAGCCCAGGGTGAGAAAGGGCCAGACCTGGTCCACACTGGCCACAGTGCATGCTGGGTAAGAACTCACAGTGAAATAAAAGTTGGAAACCACAGCTGTTCAGCGTGGCCCAGATGTCTGACAAAAGGAGGAAACTGAGGTGCAGAGGGGAAGGACTTTGCTGACAGCCGCGGAGCCAGCCCAGTGAGGGCCCAGGCTTCAGCCGCAGACACCCCACCCCTTCATGGCCGGCGCAAGCTTGGGAAGTCAGCTGTCTCCTGGGGGACCGCGGGTGGGTGGGGGGTCCAGGCCAGGAAATCACCCCACAGCCACAAAGCGCTCGGTGCTGGTCACAGCTCGTTCTGCAGTGCAGCTCTCGAGTCCCTCACACACCTCGCCCGGGGTGAGCCGGGCAGCGGCCAGGGGCAGTGTGGGCCAAACACACGAGGCCGCCCGGCATGCGCACCTGCACCAGGGACCGTCACAGCAGTCTCGGGGACACTGCCGGCAGCAGGAGGAGGCCCCGGCATCACAAGGCCGAGGGCCAGCCCGGGGCTGGGTTGCCACCATCCCCGATGGGCAGCTGGGGCTGGGGAGCAGGAGAGCCGACAGGAGAAAAAACCAGCTCCTTTGCGTTCACCCCACATCTCCCCAGTCGGAGGCCGTCAGGAGTGGCTCAGGGCTCATGCCGTTGGCCAGAAACCTTGCCCGGGGACAGCACACCCTCATCTCCACACCCGCGCCCCGGCCAAGGCCCCGGGCAGCTGCTGGACTGATTATCAGTGGGGTCCCTGCGTGCCGAAGATGAGTTATTGGGGAACAGGTAACAGAGAACCAGCCCCGGTACCAGCCCGCTCGGTCAACAGGACCCCCCGGAAATACCTGCACGGAGGCAGCGGGCGCACAGGGTCAAGGAGCAGCGCGGGGGCCCCCACTGCTTCCCGGGGGCTCTGGAGATCGGGCTGCTGCTGCCCAGTGCGCAGCCCTCTCTCGCCACTACCTGCGCTGCCTCAGAGACGCTCGCCTGCCTGCGCTGAGAAACTTACTTACATGTTACCGAGTTAGAGCGGGGTCCGCCACCCTATACTCGCCAAGGTGCACCCCACGTCCGGCCCAGGGCCCCGCCAGGCGACGCACACCCCTTTCGGGGCCATCACGACGCCCTTCTAAGCCCCAGCCGCAGTCCGCAGGGACCAACCGGTGCCCTGCGCGCCCCAGCGCTGCCCGCACCCGGCTCCCGCGGCCGGGCGCACGGCTGCCCAGGAGGCGCACTGCGCCAGACCCTGCAGTATCACCCGCCGGGCAGGGCCGGGACGGGAGCAGAGTGGCGCCAGCAGCCGAGACCCCAGGCCGCCCTCCTTGCGGGGAAACCCGTCCCCGCCGAGCGGGCCTGCGGGGAAGTCTGGCTCCCTCCTCCGTCCGCCGCCCCACCCCGCCTCGGAGGCAGCGAGGGGCTGCCGCGCGCACGGGCGACGCAGTCTCGGGACAGAGCGCCCCGGGCTCGGCACCGCGGGTCCCCCAGCCGCCGCCGTCCGCGCGCCCCGTCCCGCCCGTCGGGTCCCCGGGCCGCGCTACTCACGGCGGAGCCTGCGCTGCGACGGCCGCGGCGGGGTGCGCGGCGCTGGCCCGAGTCCCCGGCCGCAGAGCCGCGGGGCGGCGAGGGGCGGAGCGGTCGGGCCGGTCCCAGGCGCCGGCTGCACGGGGCTCGGGGCGCCCCCTGCCGGAGCCCCCGCGGCCCACCCTGGCGCGCCGCCCCGCGGCCGGGGCGCGGCCGCCAGGACAGCCTAGCGCGAGCGCAGCGCGGGACCCCGGCGCCCTTTCTGCGGCTCCCGCGCCGCGCGGCCTCGGGCAGGTCCGCCGCCCTCTCCGAGCCCCGTGTGCTGACTTACGTGGGCGCATCCGCGAGCTGTGCAGCCTGGCACCGATGCTCGGATAAATAATGCTCCCGCGCCCTTTCCTCCACGCCCCACCCCGGGGGAGGGCGCGCGACCCGGAGCAGAGCCTGTCCCCCCCAGCCAGGAAGCGGGGAGCTGCCCGCCTCGCCCCGCCGCCCGGCATCCCAGTCCCCAGCGTGAGCCTCATCTCCCCAACAGCCCCTTCCTGACAAAGGACCAGGGGTGAATTCTTCCTCCCCTTCCTTGGCCAAAAACTCCCGGCGGGGGGGGGGGGAGAAGGAACTAGAGCCGAGGAGGTGATGGGGGGCCTTGGCCGAGTGTCGTCTTCTTCCAATTCCAGAAGCCACGTGGGGAAGGAAACCAGGGCTCGGGCCCAGAGATCCCCCCGCTGAATCCTGGGCTCTCAACCCCGGGGGCGCGGCCCGGCCAGCCTCACCATGCAGGCGGGACCCCTCAGGGAGCTGCGAGGGGCTGGCTGGGAGATGCCCCCAGGGCAGCGCAGCCTTTCAGACCCGGGGTACTGCCCCATATAGAGGGAACCCCCACTCCACCCCAGGGCAGGGCCTGTCCTTGAGGACACCCTCGGGCAGCTCCCGAAGTTCCAATACCCGCCCTCAGAAGCGGCCGAGGGGAACGAACCCCTCGCCAGCACAGGCCCAGGACTTCTGCTGGGAGTGACTGCGGGGACTTGGGTGGCCCGGGTTGGCACCAGCCAGCACTTAGTTTCCGGGCTGGACAGAATCCGCGCCTGCTGCTCAGCACCTGGTCGCCTCTCTCATGCTTTCCCTGAGCCCCATGGTTCAGACCTCGTTCTCAGCAGCACCCTTCCCTTGCCTGAGTCAGAACACACATTCCCGCTGGTGGTGCCTGGCAAATTAGAAAACACCGCAGCTCAGTGGATCATCACAGTCAATCTGGTCCTTTCTGAGGTGGGGAAATTGAGGCTCAGAGAGGGAAGTTACCTGCCCAGGGTCACAGAGCTGGTGAAGAGCTAGGATTAAAATCAAGTCTCCCCGGGCCGGACGTGGTGGTGCAAGTCTGTAATCGCAGTACTCAGGAGGCTGAGGCAGGAGGATCACTGTGCGTGCAAAACCCCACCTGCACTACAAAGTGAATTCAAGGTCAGCCCGAACTGCATAGCGAAACACCTTCTCCGAAACAAAACAATACCCAAGTCTTCCTGGATTCTCACTCAGCTCCAGGCCCTTTGTGGCTCCCACCGTTGACCAATGCCCCTGCTAGCCCATGAGGCTCCTGCTTCGCCTTGTTGTGTGCACATCTGGTTTGTTAGGAGGGATGTTAGGTCAGACTCTTCTGCCTCTGTGCTTTGGTTTGAGCGATCCCCTTCCCCTTTTCTCATCCCATTCTGCAGAGTCACGTTTGTCTCTCAGGTTCTCTGCAGGACCGTGGAAACCTCCCTGAACTGCCTCTACATCCCTCTTGCTCCAAACCCCACCCTCGGGGTTGTACCCATGTTATCCGTTCCCTTCTGTTTTTGCCTGGACTGGTGTCCACTTTTCCTCAGGAGCAAAACAGTGTGGCGCCCATCTGGAGTACAGTGCCAGATACCCAAGCCCAGCGCAGGGCTGGTGAACTGAATTGCTAGAGTGGAGCTGCCCCAGGGGAGGGACCGAGACTATTTTGCTTTCTATGGTCCCCGAAGGGGGCCCAGAAGCCTGTAACCTCACTTCGGAAGGACACGTGATCAGCTACTTTCAGTAGCTGCCCTGGATTACATTGCTTCTACCGTGTGCCTTCCTAGTGCTTTAACTTTACTACAAAGTGCTTCACAGTGTGTGTGTGTGTGTGTGTGTGTGTGTGTCTGTGTCTGTGTGCGCGTGTGTGTGTGTCTGTGTGCACGTGTGTGTGTGTGTATGTGTGTGTGTGTGTGTGTGTGTTTGAGACAGGGTCTCACTATGCAGTTCAGACTGGCCTTAAACTCCCTTTGTAGCCCAGGCTTGTCTTGAACTCGGAATGATCCTCCTGCCTCAGCTTCCCAAGTGCTGAGATTACAGGCATGCACCACTATGCCAGGCCTGTAATTCTTCATATGTATCTAGATTTTTATATATTAGATATTAGTCCCATATCTGAGGAACAGTTGGCAATTTTTTTCCCACACTGTGGGTTGTCGCTTCATTCTGTGGATGATTTCTTTTGCTATGCAAAAGCTTTTAATAACGAGATCTCAGTTGTTCTCTGTAATAGTTCCTGTGTGATCAGGGGTTTTATTCATAAAGTCTTTGCCTATACCAATGTCTTCCAGAGTTCTACCTATTTTATCTTCCAGCATATTTAGCGTTTCTGTTTTAATATTTAGACCTATGATCCATTTTCATTTTAGGTTAGTACACAGTGAAAGATATGGGGCTCATTTTAATCTTTGGCATGTGGAAACCCAGTGTTTTCAGCACCATTTATTAAAGAGGCTATCTTTCTTCCAGTGAGGTGTTGGGCTCTTTCAAATAGGGTGGTTGAATGTGTTTGAGTTGTTTCTGCATCTTTTAATCTGTTTCATTGATCCTCTGGTCTGCTTTTTTGCCAGTACCATGCTGTTTTTATTATAGTAGCTTTGTAGTATAATATTAGGGATTGTGTCGCCCCTGCTCTGCCTTTGTTGCCCACAATTGTTTTTGCTATTCTAGGTCTCTTCCGGTTTCAAACGAATTTTAGGGTTATTTACTTCAATTCTGTGAGTTATGCTATTGGTATTTTGATCAGGATTGCGTTTAGTCTGTGTTACGATTTGTTCTAGATGTCCCCCACAAAGCCTCATGCACTTTTAGATGGGTCTTTTTTGGAGGTGGATGAATCTAGAGTTTGTGACTGATTCATGGTTCAATGCTGGTATTAAGGGTGCCGGGATTAAGAGTGAGCGATTGCTGAGTCAGTCCACTGATTGGGTTGGTACCGCCCTAATCCCAGTAGACTGGATCCAATACAAGGAACAGAGAGGCTTGTCTCTCCCTTCCCTGGCTTGCTTTTGCTGTCTTCTGCCTCCATGAACTTTTTCTCCTCTGTGATGCCCCTCTGCCAAGCCACCCTGCCTTGGAGCCCACCAGTGGATGAGAACCACTACAAACTGTGAGCTAAATAAACTTCTCCTCCCTTAACTGTGGGTGTCTGGTATTTTGTCTCAGCAAGGAGAGAAAAGTAACTAAGACACTCTGTACAACAATTTTGGGAGTAGGGCCATTTTCACTGTACTGGTTCTTCCTATCCACGAGCAAGGGGTAGCTTTCCATTTTCTGATGTCCTCTTCCATCTTCTTTTTTAGAGTACTGTAGTTTTCAATGTAAAGGTCTTATACTTTCTTTGCTAAATTGATTCCTAGGTTTTTTTTTTTTGGATGCTATTGTGAAAGGTGTTGCTTCTGATGTTGTGGGGTAGAACAACCTATAGACATCTACTAAGTCCATTTGTTCAAAGTTTGGCTCAGTTCTGATATTTCTTTGTTCATTTTTTTGTCTAGTTGATCTGTCCACTTGTGACAGTGGGGTAGTGAGGTCCCCCATTGCAATTGTGTTAGTGCTTTTTTGATTTTTCATGTCCATTAATATTTGTTTTGTACAGTTGAATATGCTGATATTTAGTGCCTATAATGTATATTTATGATTATAGTCTCTTCTTCTTGGACTGTTCCCTTTGCAAGGATGGAGTGACCTTCTTTGCCTCTCTTAATCTTGGCTTTAAATCTGTTTTGTCTGCAAATAGAATAGCTAATCCTGATTTTTTTTTCTGGGTTCCTGTCATAAAGAGTATTGTTTTCCATCCTTTGACTTTCAGTCTATGAATTTCTTTTCAAATTAAATGTTTCTTTTTTTTTTTTTTTTGGTACTTGGAATCGAGCTCAGGACCCTGCACTTGCCAGGCAGGTGCTTGTGCCACTGAGCCATATCCCCAGCCCTAAATGTGTTTCTGATACACAACTATTTGTTGCCTCCTGCTTCTTGATCCATTCTACCAGTCTGTTTCTTTTTATTGGAGAATTGAGACCATTTACATTGATGACAGGAGGGAAAGAGAGGAGGAAGAAATAAAAAAAATAATAATAATCTAGAAATAATGTTCACACTCATAAAAATAAGAACAAACAATCAAGAAATAAAAACAAACGAAAACAAAAAAGAAGAAACGGCCAAATGTGGTGGGGCACACCTGTATTCCCAACACTCAAGAGGCTGAGGCAGGAGGATTGCCATGAGTTCAAAGCCAGCCTGAACTACTAGCAAGACCCTGTCTTAAAAGAAGAAGAAGAAGGAGAAGGAGGAGAAGAAGGAGAAAGAAGAGGAGGAGGAGGAAGAAGAGAAAAAAATGTCCACTTCAGGGCATGTCTATGCTGTCACTGGTAGACAAAGTGCACAGACAGAGCCCAAATCCCTGTTGATTAATCCCAGCAAGCCCTGTAGATTTACAGCTGGGTAGTGGATAATCCCAGCAAGCCTGCACCTTTAGGTCCACTCAAATTCTGTCTGGTTTCTGGCTGTGAGGCTGGAACTCAATGTGTTTAGTCTGCAACACTCTGTGTGCTTCCTGCCGGCTTGAACTTGGCTCCTTGACCACCTGCAGACTTGAACTGGGTTCCACCTCACCCTGACACTGGGAGCTGCCACACAGAGCCAGCCGGAAGCTGCTGAGTTCTGAGCTCAGCTGGCCCCTCTCCAAGATGGCCGCCGGCCAGTCGCCCTCTTCTGGGGGACATCTCAACCAGAGTAACTCACCAGCCACTTCAGTTCTCCGTGTCCACTGCTCCGTTTCATTGCTGTGTTTCTCCGTGGAGGCCTCTGGGGTCACCAGTAGTCATCTACAGGTTCCAGCCACCCCTCCCACTCAGTGAGTCAGGGCCGGGGGGAAGTGCCGCTTGCCACCTCCTATTTCTGCACTGAGGTCTCTCTCTTCACTTTCCCTGTGGGCTGCAGTTCTTGTTTCAGCTTCTTCCTGGGTCCCAGGGACCCACTTCCCACCTTCTCTTCATGTTGCTATATTCCAGCATCTGGACACCGAATCTCAGAAAAGCCATTTCTCTGCTGTTCACCTCTCCACCTTCTTCCCAGAAGTCTTCCTTTTTTGGGGGGAGGGGTGTTGAGATAGCATCTATGTAGGTCAGGCTGGCTTTGAACTCACTATGGATCCCAGGCTGGCCTTAAACTCAGGGCAGTTGTCCTGCCTCAGCCTCCCCAGTGCTGGGATTACAGATATGCACCACCAAGTGCCAGTACTTTACAGTGGCTGCTTCTCTTCCCTTTCACAGATGAGGTAACTGAGCCCTGGGGAAGTTGACTTACCTAAATTCACCAGCTTATGCAGTTGAATGGTGGTGTGAATCTCACCTGTCCATCTGCAAAGCCAGGCTCTTTCTGGCTTTCACCCACTGGCTGCCCTCAGTTGAAACTTCAAGGTTTCTACAAGAGTTTTAATGCAGGGGCTTTTCTAACTTCCCGGTGCTCAGACAACACTCTACATCAATTACATCAAGACCTTTAGGGGTACCTGGCTTCTGTTGTTAAAATTCCCCAGGTGAGCCATGAGTACAGCCACGCACACCTCTAATCCTAGCGCTGTGGGAGACCGAGGAAGGAAGATCGCATGTTGGAGCACAGCCTAGGCGATTTAGCAACTTTGTGAAACAGTCTGAACAAAAAGAGGTCTGGGAATGCAGCTCAGCTGAGCTTAATCCCCCAAACCACAGAAACAAGTCCCTATGTGGTTCCACTGTACAGGGGGCCGTGGGGAAATGAAAGCATCCTCCATCACTCAAGGACATCTGAGAAGCTGCTTGGTGGAGGACACACCAAGAACTGTGAAATGCAGCAGGGCAGCTGGAGCTTCCCCCGGATGGAGGGAGACCAGAAGGAGGGGAGGAGAAGGAGAAGTAAAAAGGATTAAGATGCAGTAAGATAGCCAGGTGTGGTGGTGCACGCCTGTAATCCCAGCACTCGGGAGGCTGAGGCAGGAGGATCACTGTGAGTTGGAGGCCAGCCTGGGCTATAAAGTGAGTTCAAGGCCAGCTGGAACTACATAGTGAAACCCTGACTCAAAAACAAACCACAATGCATATGTATACCAATTCTCCTTAATGCATGTATTCATTATGCACAAATGTGTGTATATTTAATAAAAATCCAAGCCCACAGATAAAGACATAACCAGAAGACAGGCACCAAAAAGCAACAGCAGTGGTGACAGCTGTCCTAACGCACACCCTGGCACCTGGAGGGTCTGCAGAGCCTAACGCCCTGCCCAGCAGTTGGCAGAGCAGGGACAAAGCTGCTGTCTGTGAGGGCCACAGCAGGTAGCCATGGGATTGGCAGAGAACAGTGGTGGCGAACCTACGGCACACGTGCCACAGTGAGCTGTTTGTTATCACTGAAAGCTCTAAAAGCTTTGCCGTCACTGGCCTAGAGGACACAAAGGTGAGGGTTAAGGTGGCCTGCAGCTTGCTTCCTGTGTGACCAAGGGCAGGCCACCCCTCTCTTTCTGCCTTGTACCCCCAGCGGCCAAATGCAGCTTGCAAGAGCATTTGTGTCTCGGTTTGTGGCAAAGGTTCAGTGAGTTACCTGTGTGTGGGAAAGGCTAAGATGGGTGTGTGGCCCTTGCTAAGGTGCTCAGCAGCAGGAGCTACTTTTGTTTTCCTTTAAGTATCTGGCATGAGGGGCTGGGGATATAGCTCAGTGGAATAAGCGCCTGCCTAGCAAGCGCAGGGTCCTGAGTTCGATCCCCAGTACCGCCAAAAAAAAAAAAAAAAAAAAACTAGTATCTAGCATGAACTCCTCTGGAGAGACACAGCTCCTGCTCACCTCCACCCCTCACTGCCTGGGTGGGAGGAAGGTAGGAAGCCCCTTCTCCCACAGGTGACCTGGTGGCCTGGCGTCCCAGCCCTTCCCAGCGCTGCCCATCCGGCCTGGTGCCCGCTGCACTCCCGCACCCCACCTGCTTCTGGCCGAAGCTTCAATCTGCCCCAGGGAAGTGGAGGAGGAAGGAGAGGAGGCGGTGGGCGCTGTCTCCCTGGAGGACCGGAATTTCCTGCCCTGTGTGCTTGCTCATTCACTCTGCCGTTCTGTACTAGCACCCTTAGGCGCTGGGCCCTGGGGGAGGGGGAAGGGTCAGCTCTCCCCTGGGGGTGCCTAGACAGCAGGGAGAGGCTGCGTCCAGTTGGCTGCAGTGACGGCAGGGAGGACCAGCCAGGCACGCGGTATGTGAGGGCAGCACAGGAGCTGGGCACAGCCATGTGGAACGGGTCTGGGGTGAGCAGCCACCCTCTTTTACCTCCTGAATGTCCCCCTGCACCAGCACAAGTCACACTGCTGGATCCCGGCCCCGGCCAGTGTGGCTGTCTCCTCGCTCAGACGGAGGCTGGTGCTTGGCCAGGGCTCCAACCTGTGCCCACTTCCAGGGCTACCAGTGCTGCTCGTGAAATGCTCCAGGCTCAGGAATGAGACAGCTGATCTCTGTCCCTGCTCAGACATGCGCTGGACGAGTTGCTCTCCCTCTCTGAACCTCAGCAGCCTCATCTGTAAAAGTGCATTATTGCGCTTTCCGGTGCAACATGAGGACCAGACTCGGACACACTGTGAGATATCTGAAAAAGCATTGGCACGAAAGGCTTCCCTCCAGACCAGCCGCCCGGGGGCTGTCTCCCCTTCCTCTTGCCTGTCTCTGAAACACTTCCTCTCACTCCTTCGTCTTCCCTGGGTCCGCAGACCCTTACTGGCGCTCGGTCTGGGCCCCGCAGGCTGGGCCTTCAAGGAAGGGAGCACCCACCCGGGGCCTGCAGGAGCTCAGCACCAAGCAGAGCTCCCTGGGGACAGACGCCAGCTGCGGGGTTTTGGGGCCAGGCCCTGTGGGGATGAGGACAGGAGAGGCCGGGCCCCAGGAGGGGGAAGCGGTGAGAAAGGGAGACCCCAGAGGTGGGGACTCTTCCAAGAGCTCAGTCTCCTCTGCCAAGATGAAGATGGTTTCTGGTTCCCGGGGTCACCAGCTGGCCCTTGAATGACTCCGGTCACCCTTCCCGTCCTGAGCCAGCCGCCTGGTGAGCCCACGAGAAGCCTTCCTCAGGTCAGTATGGGAAGCCCCGGGGCAGCATTTCCCCCCCAGCACCCTGGCCAGAGGCTGCAGGACCAGCCCCGGTCCCTCTGCAGGAGTCTCCTTCCACCAGCCTGGGTGACCTCGCTATCCCTCTCCCAGAGAGACCCCTCCTCCGCCCTCCTTGTGGGCATGGGGTCTCGGTCTCCACACAGCCCAGGACAGACAGCGACATCAGGAAAGACAGGCCCAGGAGCCAAGTCCAGCCGCTGACCACGGCTTCTGCCCCGAGCAGGGCTGGGCTCTGCTGCACCGCCTTCAGACCTGTTCTCAAGGCCAAGGGGCCTGGGTTCCCACGGCTTTTCCCTGGCCTGAGATTCTGGCCTCTCACACTTGACTTCCTGACTCGATCTCCATAGAGCATTTCCATCCTTCTACTCAGGTCACAGGCGTGGTCTTTTGTAAACCCCGTGCCCACGCTGTGGGTTGAACCCGTCACCGTGGCCAGGAAGCAGAGACAGGTGGGAGGAGACAGGAAGCGCTCAGAGCTTCTAACCAGACCACCACTCCTCATAGCACGTTTGGCTACTGAAGTAATCTGGGGTGAACCCACTGACGAGGACAGCACCCCCCAGATCCAAACACATGGGAACTGGGGGCCATCACAGATCTCACCCGTCACTCGCCAAGTGCTCTGCCACTGCCCACACCTGCCGTGCAGGCCCCAGTCTTGTTACCCACTGGACAGATTCTCACTTAGTTCCTGGGCTGGCCTTGGACCTGGGCTCCCTCTGTCTCCTAAGTAGCTGCGATCGCAGAAGTGTGCTGCTCCGCCTGGGTGACCTCTTTTAGTTCCCAAACCGAGCACCTTTTTCACACCGATGTTACCGATTTTGTTATTATATAGGTGAGGAAACTGAGGCTGCAAGAGTGCAGCAGATATTTGCATTTATCTGAGCCATCCCAGCTGCAAGGCCCCGTCCTATTTGGGAGCAATGTGGGGGCTGCCTTGGGGTGCCAGTAGGCATAGGTACCATCTCCCACCGCCACAGCTGAAAGAAGATCCTCCTCCATTAATCTGTGAGGCTTAGCTTGGGCTGATAAAGCACTGTTCAGTACTTTGAATCCCAAGTAATCCTGTGTTTCCCCGAAAATAAGACCTAACAGGAGGGCTGGGTGTGGTGGCGCACACCTGTAATCCCAGCACTTGGGAGGCTGAGGCAGGATTGTTGCGAGTTTGAGACCACCCTGAGATACCGAGTGAGCTCAAGGCCAGCCTGAACTGCGTAGTGAGACCCTGTCTCAAAAAAGACCTAGCAGGAAAGTAAGCCCTAGCTGGCCATTACAATGGTGATGGCCCATGCCATTCAGAAGATCATACCTCACTCTTCTCTTGCTTTAGGGCTACTCTGTAAGGGAGGTAAGGCCAAGATAGGCTGATCAAGGCTGGCATTTTGGGTCTTAGTTTTCAAGGCTGATGGGTCTTATTTTCAGGAAAACACACTGCCAAGATGTTTACCCCGGGGCGGACAGCAGTTAGGGAGCCTGGATGGATTATGTTCCAGCCTCTGGAGCACCTTGGTCCCTGCTGACTCACTGATCCTGAGTCCCTCTGGACCTCCAGCAAAGCCTACTGTACTGAGCTGGCAAAATGCTAATGCTGCGGGACGCAGGAATGTTCACCCTGAAGCCAGTAGTCACACATCTCTTTCTCCTACACCCAGTTCCCCACATCATCAGGAGCTTCTGGGCTCAAGGGAAGGGAAGCGCAAGGGCGACGGCTTGCAGGAGGCCTCGAGAGCTGGCAGACCAGACCTAGCTGGGACACAGGGTCCTCCAGCAAAACAGGACACGGGTACATCATGCAATGTGGGGGCCTTGAGGGGAGTGGGGATCAAACCTAGGGCCTTGTGTACTCTAGGCAAGTGCTCTAGCACAGGACTATCATCCACTTCAAGCAAGGTATGTGAATCTTTGCAGTACAAGTTCAAAAATCAATTCATTATAGAAAAAAACTTAATGCTATAAAGAGTGATTATTAATCTTACAAAAACCAAACAGGTGTATAAATCAGGAAGTGTCATCACAATACACCATGGCTCATCTTGGCCTGCGAATATTTATGGATCATTATAATGGGAGTGAAAGATTTTTATCTAGGTGTAATCCCAGCACTTAGAGGCTGAGGCAGGAGAATCTCCAGGCCAGCCTGAATTACAAAGTGAGTTTAAGGTTAGACCGAACTATATAGGAAGACTCTCAAAAAAACAAAAATGAGCCGGGCATGGTGGCGTACGCCTGTAATCCCAGCACTTGGGAGGCTGAGGCAGGAGGATCATCTTGAGTTTGAGACCAGCCTGGGCTACAAAGTGAGCTCAAGGCCAGCCTGAACTGCACAGTGAAACTCTGTCTCAAAAAGACAAAAAAAGTAGTGGACTGATAACTGGTGGTTAACTTATTACCCCCAGCTGAACTGAGTAAGCGCGGTGCTGGGTGTGGGAGGCCCAGCTGGGGACTGTTGCCAGCAGCATAAGAGGCAGAACAGGAGAAGGAGAAGGAAGGCCATTGGGAACTAAAGAGGCTGTGGGGAGCAGAGAAAGCCTGTTGGAGCTGAAGGAAGCTGTAGGGAGCTGTTGGTTGTTTTGGAGGCGCTCGTCCTGCTGGCTTTCCTGATGAACTCGGCTGTTTTCATCCTCCGAGGAGCTCGGGACCTCGTTGGCACTGAGAATGGCTTGGGTTCACTTTGGGGGAGCCCTGGTCCTCACTCTGAGCATCGCTTCCTGGCTCCAGAGGGGAAGGTGGTGTCCTGCCCGTCTCCTGAGAAGCTTGCTGCGTTGGCTTCCCTGGTGGGGACTCAGCTGTCTTCATCCTTTGAGGAGCTGAGGACCTCACTGTTGCTGAGGATGCTGTGGTACTTTTCAGGGGAGCTCTGGTTCTTACCCTGAGCATCGCTTCCTGGCTCCAGTGCAGATCCCTCAGCCTGCTGGCACAGATCCTTCATCCTGCTGACACAGACTTGCTAGACTCCACCACTGACCTTTGGGCCTTCCCAGCACAGATCCGTGAAACAGGCCAGCGTGAGACGTTGTTGTGGGCTCTGGGCCTCCAGTTGGATTCATGGGAGGCATTGTTATGGGCTCTAGGTCTTCAGCTGGACTCATGCAGGACATTTCCGTGGGATCCAGGCCCTCGGCTGGATTCCTTGTCTTAGTGTGTGGACAGATTTCCTGCACTCCTTTGTGTATCATTCTTTGGGTAACTATTATAAATAACCTTAAAAATATGTGTCCTGTATTATATTGTTTCACCTTGCAAAAATATCCCCCAAAAGCAAGACACAAAACAGAACCTCTTTTTTAAGAGAGAAGGGTGGGGATAGGGAAAAGTATAAACATTAAATCTTCACCTTGTAATAAGAAGTCAGTAGGTGTATAAAATTAAAGTCATGAACTAGTATTATAATAAAGTTTCCTGAAAATGCAATGCTAAATAACAGAAGACATGTTTTGCATGTTGAGATTGGTGGCTTCGGAGCATAAGCATGGGCCAGAAAGAGGCAGGGCGTGATGGCTTTCAGTTAAAGTTTTTGCTCTTTAAAATAAAATAAATACGTTACTTTGATAAAAACTAAAAGAACAAGAAGAAAAGAAAAACAGGTAGAAAATAACGCAAATAGTGGCACAGCTCAAGAAATCAGGCAGCAGCCTTTATAATCACTGAGAGTCACTGAGCGTAACTGAGAATAATCACCGCATCCACTAACAGGTGAAAGAGATCACAGAGTTGACACATAACAGGGGCAGGACGCGAACGCAATGACTCCTATGCTTGGATCAAGCCAAGCCCCGAAGCTGCACACTCTGCATGGGGCCTGAGGAGCTCTGCACTGGGCAGCAGCAGCCTAGGGCTGGCAATGGCCATCGGGACAGAGTTTAAAGTGCCATGTTGGGCATAGCAGGCCCAGTGGGCTCCTCTCCCTGTTGGGGACGGAGGCCTGGCAGATACGGGCAGCTCCAGCTAGAAGGGAGACATCAGGGTGCACCCTGCTCAAGGTACAGCTCTGGGTTGGGAAGTCTGTCTCCAACCTGCGCGTTCCCCACCCTGTCTCCAACAGGCAAAAGTCTACTGCACCCAACCCCCTCCACTCTGCAGAGCTTATAAACTCAAAACTAAACCTCCCCAAAGACAAAAAGGTGAGACAAATGGAGAAAAAATTCATAGCATAGAGGGTGGTCTATAAAGTCCAGTATTTAACTAAAATAAGTATTAGGACAGAAAAGAGAAATTAAGCCAGGCATGGTAGCACATGCCTATCATCCCAGCATTTGGGAGGCTGAGGCAGGAGGATCGTTGTGAGTTCGAGACCAGCCTGGGCTGCAAAGTGAGCTCAAAGCCAGCCTGAACTGCATAGCGAGACCCTGTCTCAAAAAGACTACCAATAATAATAATAATAATGGGCTGGGGATATAGCTCAGTGGAATAAGCGCCTGCCTAGCAAGCGCAGGGTCCTGAGTTCGATCCCCAGTACCGCCAAAAAATAAATAACTAAATAAAAATTTTAAAAAAAAATAATAATGGCTGGGAATGTAGCTGGATGTAAAGGCCTTGGGCTCTGTCCCAAGCACTGCAAAAATAAATAAGTAAATAATAATAATAGTAATAACAGCAGCAGCAACAACAACAAAGAAAAAAATAGTAAAAGATATATCAAAGGGAAATATATTTGGCTGAAAAGCAGTCAGTGACTTCAGACTAAAGGAGCCTACCAAGTACCAAGTAGAAATAATGAAAAAAATATCTATACCAAAGGCATGTCGTGGTAAAATCATTGTTGTAGTTCTTGCTACGTAGTTCAGGCTGGCCTTGAACTCAAGGTGACCCTCCTTCCTCACCCTCCTGGAAGCTGGGATTATAAATATGCACCACCATGCTCAGCATGATGAAATTTTAGAACCCCAACATTACAGAAAAAATCCTGAAAGAATTAAGAAGGAAAAAGCATTTGTCTTTTTTGTTTTTGTTTTTTGAGACAAGGTCTCACTATATAGTTCAGACTGTCCTTAAACTCACTACACAACCCAGGCTGGCCTCAAACTCATAGAGATCCTCCTGCCTCAGCCTTCCGAAAGCTGGGATTATGGCATGTGCCACTATGGCTGGCTAACAATAGATCTCTTAGTCAAGCCAAGCCATCTACTAAACAAGGACAAAATGAAACCATTTTTGCAAAATGACTTAGAATTTTTTTTTTCCTTTTTTGCCAGGATATAGCTCAGCAGCACAGCCCCTACCTAGCAAGGGCAAGGTTGTGAGTTTGATTCCTGGTACCAAAATTTTTTTTTTTTTTTAAGGAGGAAAGGTTCCTTTAGCTCACAGTTCATAGAGGTTTCAGTCCCTAATTGGCTAGCTCCAAGGCAGGGTGGCACATGGCAGGCAGGCATCACAGAGGAGAAACAGTTCGTGGTGGTAAAACATAACAAAACAACAAGGGACAACCACAGCTCCTTCTGGCCCTTGTATCTCACCCAGGCTACTCAGGGGAGGCAGCATCACACCCTTAATCCCAGCGCCCTTGAGCCCAGCACTGCACCATGAATCAAGCCCAGCGTTCGCACTCTACATCCAGCCTTCTTGCAAAAGCCCCACCTATGACTGCATGAGGCTTTGGGGGGACACCCAGACACAAGCCATAAGAGAAACCTCTTGCTGCGAAACTCCCCAGAGCCAGCCACTTCCCTAGGACCCCTTCACAAAGTGGAGCTGGGTCTCCCAAACCTCAGCCCTTCTACGCTGTTGCTGTGTGTCTGTGAGCAAGTCACCAACTGCTCAGAGCTCTGTCTCCTCGGCTACAGTGCGTGTGACACTGCTGGCTCCTGAGGGTGCGTGAGACCGCCTGTGGGCCTGGAGATCAGCTCCTGGTTTCGCTCAGAAATTCTGTCTACACATTTAAAGTGAAAAAATTACTCTAGAAAGTGTAAAAACAATGTTTAAAGACTCTAAGAAAGATGATATGGGATATAAGAAATATTGTCATTTGAGCCACTATGGCCCAGAAAAAAATATAGCGATCAAGAAAACGGGATGATACTGGATGGATTCTTAGGCTGCCAGATTGTAATGAGATAGAATTACATTTCCTTCTGAATGCACCCGCTCACTGGTCTCTAATGTCTTAGAATCTCACCCATGGGGCTGCTTGGAGAACTTCTGGAGGTGGGGCTCAGAAATGGGACTCTTTAACAGGACCCTTAGGTGATTCAGAGCCTCTTAAATTTGAGACCTGGTGCATACTTGTTTCTACAGGAAATAGTACATATAATCATAAATTAATGTCAAGCCAGGCTTAGTAGCTCACACCTGTAACCCCAGCACTAGGGAGGCTGAGGCAGGAGGATTGCTATGAATTAGAGGCCAGCCTGGGCTCATAATGAATTCAAGGCCAGCTTGAACTACCAATGGAGACAACATTCCCAAACAAAACAGAACAAGCCCCACCAAAGTCCTTTATTGGTTTTTAATCTTGTGTGTTTGTTTTGTTTTTGTTTTTGAGACAGGGTTTCACTATGTAGCCCAGGCTTGCCTTGAACTCATGGCAATCCTCCTGCCTCAGCCTCCAAAGGTGTGCACCATCACACCCAGCCAGTTTTCATTTTTTTAGAATTAATCTATGTGCAAAGGCAATTAATTTAATTGTAGGCACAGGTCAAAATGCCATAATAGAAACTTCCAGGAAGATGGTGACTGGGTAAGCAGCAGAGAAAGATCCTCCTGGAAGATCACCAGCCAGACACTGGAATATAGCAACATGAGAAAGACAAGAAGGAGAGAAGTGGGTCCCCTGGACCCAGGAAGGATGTGAAATGAGAATTGAAGCCCTCAGAAAGAGCAAACAAGACCTCTCCTGGAAGAAAAACTTGGAGGGCCGCCATGGCACAGTTAGAGGAAGAGGAGGCAGAGAAGGAGGGAATCACCACTCCATACACACCCTCGGCCTGCTCCCTTATCCCAGCACTTGCATCTTCAGCTTCAGAGGCTCACGCTCCAGGGAACCTCCCAACTTGGCCAGGGGAGAGCGGAGTTCCGAGAACTGGACCAAAGCCAGAGTGGAGAAGGCACAGCCTGGAAAAGAGGCAACGGCAGTTGGGAGGCGTTGTCGAACCCAGTGTGAGGATGAAAAGTTACAACAGGCACTAAAGCAGCATGCCCACTCTGCAGTGACCTTTCTAATCAGCATCCTGAGGCAAGGTGGAGCCAAAGCAACCAGTACACAGCCCACCACACCCAGCTCTAGGCCTGCCCCAAGGCTGTGGCCTCCTGCCTCTCCACTGGGTGAGCAACTACCAGCAGAGAGCAGCAGAGAGCAGTGGCAACGACCCCAGAGCCAACAGCAATTCCCAGGGATCCAGCCAAAGAACAAATGGAAACTGGAGCACGACAGTAAGAGAGAGCTGCAGATGGATGTGGATCACACAGCCCCACGCCCTTCTCACTCCAACACCAAGCAGGAAGCACAAGCTGAGTTACCGGGCTTCAGCTCCCACCCTGAGCTTCCTCTCTGAGCACCTTGAGTCTCAGTAGCCTGCAAGCACTCAACATGTGTTCCCAACAGCAACGGGATGAGTCCACGGGCTTCAGGACTCACCCTAAGCTACTCATATGAGCACCAAGACGGACTTCATACTGCTGGCATATATGAACCTTGTATGAACCCATAGCGACAAACTACATGAAAAGCAGCAGTCCTGGAGTCCAAGAGACAACATATTCTACACAGAAGACCCAAGAAAATCCTCCAATGCTCTCCTAGAACTAATAACTAAACTTAGCACACACCCTGGACTACCACAGTGAGCACGGGTGGGGGAGACCTCATGCCACTTGTGCCCAGCATCGTAAGTGTGCCCAATGCCCAGCCACAACGGGTGGGGAGCAGAAACACTGGAGATCCAGAGGTGGGAGGAGGCGAAGACCTGGAACCAGGGTGCAGACCCGGTAGTCTAGCTGGGTGGGGACAGCCTCCAAAGAGTCATAGGAGGCCTGCAGGGAGACACTAGTGGCCTATGAGGAGTCTCAGGGGCCTTGACAGGGAGCTCAGCACCCTGAGGGGGAAGGGGGCTACCTCTAGGCTACAAGACCCTGAGGTCCTGGACTTGGCCTCTGGGAGGGCGGCAATGGGCAGAAACCAGCAGTGCTGGGGGTGACCCCTTAGACTTGACCTGGCCCCAGGAGCGCCTCGATGGGGTGGAGCCCGGTGGTCTGTGGGGGTGACCCCAAGGACTTGACTGGACCTCCAGGTGCGCTGCATCAAGGCAGAGCCTGGTGGTTCGTGGGGTAACCCTGCCTACTGGACTGGACCCCTGATGGCCTTGAGGGCTTGTCAGTGGGAGCTTGACCATGGTGAACCTGGTTCCCTACCTATCTACTGTCTTTGAGGATGGGTGCTTTTCCACCTCCTGCCATAGCATTTTGTGTGCACACATTTGTTACAGCATAATTTGAAGCAGCCATGTCTCTTCCCAATGTGAGAGCCCGAGGGAGTAAATAAACCAAAAAGTATAGTTATTATCAGAGGAAAGACGACTGATTGGGTGGTAGAACAACAGAGATGAGGGTGGAGAAAATTGATTAATTGAACGAGGCATCATCTATATAATTGAGTAACAAATACAAAGATAACATTATGTAATACAGCATCCAGTGCTAATTCCCTACTATCTTCTCTATAATTTTGTATTTCCCTTACTGCTTTTGTGTTATTCTGGTTTATATGTCTCCATTCTTTTGTCTTTAAAATAAAATAAATTTAATTTTAAAATAAAAATAAATAAAAAATAAATGCCATAATAGAATTCCCAACAATGGAAAACTGCATAGCAAACAAATTCAAAAAGCAGAAAGCGAAGTGGCAGAAGGAGAAGATTTGTTCTAGTTTATGTTTATTTGAAATTACAGTGGAAGTCTCCACAATGGCTGGTAGCAGAGCTGGAGCAGGGGGAGTAGGGGTGAGCCTAGGGCATCTTGCTTCATATGTGCAGAAAGGAAGGAAGTGCTTACAACTGGGCATGGTGGTGCACGCCTGCAGTCCCAGCACCTGGGAGCGTGAAGCAGGAGGATCCCCAGAGGTTCAGGGCCAACCTGGGCTACCCAGTGGAACCCTGTCTAAAAAAAAAAAAAATTGAGTGAAATATTGGGAAGCAGTATGCGTTACAAGGTTTTTCTTTATAGTGGTGGGATCCAGCTCATATCTCTCTAAGAAAATGATTACAGCAGGACATGGTGGTGTACATCTTTAATCGTAGAATAGTGGGAGGCTGAGGCAGGAGGATGTCAAGTGTGAATCCCATGAGGGCAACTTAGCAAGGCCCTATGTCAAAATAAAAAAATAATAAGGGAAAAAGGGCTGGTGATACAGCTCAGTGTTAAGGCCCTTGGTTCAGTCCGCAGTACCACAGAGAAGAAGACAGAAACAAGAAAATGCTCAAACTTAGCCTTAAGAAGAACTGTGCAGCAGCGCATAGGGGTGTCACCTGCAATCCTAGCACTGGGAAGGTGAGGTCAGGAGCATCATCTGCATAGCGAAACCTTGTCTAAAACAAAAATTGGGCTGGCAATATAGCTCAACAGCACAAGCGCCTGCCTGGCAAGCCCAAGGTCCTGGGTTTGATTCCCAGCACAAAAAAAAGTAAAACTGCCATCAAATGTTGCACTGAGGATTTAATAGCACTTGCTTAATATTCCTACCAAAAAATATGCAGCCTGAATTTGCTTATGAGGAGGCAAAAAAACAATCAGACAAATCCAGACTGAGGAGTATTCTGCAAAATAAGTGACCAGGACTTACCAACATTTCTCTGGGAGGCCGAGGCAGGAGGATGGAAAGTTCAAACCCAGCTGAAGCAACTTAGCAACTTAGTGAGAGTGTCTGGAAATAAAAAAAAAAATTTTTGAAGGTATGGAGATGTAGCTCAGCACAATCCTCAGTACTGAAAAAAAAAACTGGGGTACATAGAACGTGAAATTTATCATAGCAATTAGCAGAAAAAAATACGAGCAAAAATTATTGGAAGTGGGCGTCTTCAGGAAGTTTCCTGGTCTATTTGGGCTGCCTGCAACTGGGTAGCTTGTGCACAGTGGTAATTTACCTTGCCCAGCTCAGGAGGGGGGAAACCTACAGTCAAGGCCCACGCAGATTTGGGGGCTGGTGAGTGCCCGCCTCCTGGTTCACAGACGGTGCCCTCCTGCTGCACCCGCTCACGGTGCCAGGGGCAGGCAGCTCTCCAGCCTCTCGCGGTGCACTAGTATTTTATACAGGCTCTGCCCTCAGCGCTGCATCCCCTCCACAAACCCCATCTTCCTTGGGAGTCAGGGTTCCAGCACATGAAGGAGACACAAACACTCGGACCACAGCAGAGTGAAGCACGGAACCGGGCAGGTGTGGAGACTTCTAGCTTTTGTTCTACACATTGTCAGGCTTTAATCTTTTGTGTTTGGTTCTGGGGATCAAACCCAGGAGCTCACACACGCTAAGCAAAGGCTCTACCATGGAACTACATCCTAGACCCTTGGTTTTATACTTTTTGAAATTTTTTTTCTGTTTCTATATCATTTCTGTGATTTTTTTTTTTTTGTCTTTTTGAGACAGTCTCTCTATGCAGCTCAGGCTGGCTATGAGCACACTTTGTAGCCCAGGCTGGTCTCAAACTTGCAGCAATCCTCCTGCCTCAGGCTCCCGAGTGCTGGGATTACAGATTACAGGCATGAGCCACCATGCCCAGCCCTCATTTCTGTGATTAAGGAAAACTAACTTAATTAATAAAATAGAGTATTTACAACAGAAGCTACTCTGAGGCTAGGGAGCCTGTATCCATGAAGGCCTTTTCATTCCAGAAGTGCCTTAATAAATACTGTGTCTAAGGTCCATTCACGTTCATTAGGTTTTTAGACCTACTGGTGAGTACTCAGGTCCCTGGAGCTCATTTGTCCTCAATAGTCTCATTTCTGCCCAACAATAACACTTAATTAGGGCATTGTATTATTTTGAAAAAGCCACTTCTTTTTTTTTTGAGGTACTGGGGATCGAACTCAGGACCCTGCGCTTGCTAGGCAAGCGCTTATTCCACTGAGCTATATCCCCAGCCCAGGGCATTGTATTATTTTGCTAAATCTTTCTTAGAGAAAAATATTTGCCAAGAGCATTAAAATCACTACTATGAAGACACATTAAGGACCTTTCAAAATTGATGCAAATAGCCAGGCATGGTGGTGCACACCTGTAATCCTAGCACTGTGGGAGGCTGAGGCAGGAGGGTAGATACTTGAAGTCCAGCCTAGGCAAATAGGAATTTAGTGAGAACCTGTTGCTCAGTGTGAGGACTCTGATTCAATCCCCCAAACAGAACAAAAAAACCCCAGGAAAATGTATGTCATTCTATTTTTCTTTCTTTCTTTTTTTTTTTTTGGCAGTACCAGGGATTGAACTCAGAGGACCTTGCACTTGCCAGGCAGGAGTTTATTCCACTGAGCTATATCCCCAGCCCTCTATTTATCTTTCACATTAAGAACATATTCTAGAAGCCAGGTATAGTGGCCCAGACCTGTAATCCCAGCACTCAGGAGGCTGAGGCAGGAAGATCGCTGTGAGTTTGAGACCAGCCTGGGCTACATAGTGAGTTCAAGGCCAGGCTGAACTAAATAGCAAGACCCTGTCTCAGAAACAAAGAACAAGTTTTAGGGGTAGAGGGCGTATCTCAATGGTGAGTTATTTCCTAGCAAGAGCAAGGCCCAGGGTTCAGCATCCAGCACCACAAACATATGCACACATACACAGATATCACTCATGCATTTTTGTTCATTTTTAAGGGACAGGGTGGTCTCAAGTAGCATCCTCCTCTCTCAGCTCCCCAAGCACTAGGATAACAGGTGTGCACCGCCATGCCTAGCTGTATTTTTTTTCTGTATTTCCTTCTAGCTGGGTTTTTGTTTTTGTTCTTGCCTTTTTTGAGACAGGGTCTCACTCTGCAGTTCAGACTTGCCTTGAGCTCACTTTTGTAGCTCAAGCTGGTCTCGAACTCACAATGATCCTCCCGCCTCAGCCTCCCGAGTGCTGTGATTATAGGCGTGCGCCACAATGTCTGACCATCCAGCTGTTTTTATATAAACTTTTTTTTTGTACCGGGAATTGAACTCATGACCTTGCACTTGCCAGGCTGGCGCAGTGCCACTGAGCTACATCCCTGGCCTGCTCTCTTTTTTTTGAGACAGGGTCCTGGTATTGCAGTTCAGGCCAGTGCTGGGATTACAGGCCAGCAGCACCACACACTTTCAACTCTTTTGTTTTTTAATCACAATAATTAGGTATATGTTAGTTTAACTATCTGAGAATCCTGTCAGACAATTAAAGAGTTTGAAAACACCAAGTGTCCATGAGCTGGGAAGGGGAGCATAGCTCAGTAGCTGGTGCTTGCCTAGGGTGCACACAGCCATGGGCTCAGTTACCATCACAGCGAGGAAAAACAGAAGCCAGAGTACAGCCATGAAGGTTTGATGAACTGAACACAATTTAAATTATTTAACACTTCACCTAGTTTTAGACATTAAGTTGTACATTCATCGTTATAAAAATACTGTAGCAATATAATTTATAAAATGGGATTTGAAAATAATTATTCTGGGTGAGATGAACTATTCACCAGCTGAACTGGCGCCACTCCTCAGTGCTTACCAGCATAAACGCAAAATGGCTCAAAGATTGAAAGGTCAAGGCATGATGGCGAATACCTGTAATCCCAGCACTCGGGAAGCTGAGGCAGGAGGATCGTCATGAGTTCAAGGCCAGACTGGGTTACATAGTGAGTTCAAGACCAGCCTGAACCACACGGCAAGACCCTGTCTCAAAAAAAAAAGAAATCTAAAATTTGATTATGCCCTAATTTCTACAGTGAAATAGGTGCTTTTGTATACTGACCATAGCAGTGTAAATTGATACAATCATCACAGAGGGCAATTTTTCAGTATCTAAATGACAATTTCACTCAACAGTTCCATTCCTGGGAATTTGCTTTAGAGACCTACTTGTGCATGTACAAAGCATATGTAAGGCTGTTCGTTGTAGCATTGTTTGTACAAGCGGAGTAACGGAGATCACCTAAGTGCCCATCGCAGGAGGCTGGTGAAGTAAACTCTGATGACGCACCCAGAGGGACGCTGATGCTGTGCAAATGGGCAGGCTCTTCCTACAGTGATTCAGGAATATCTCACGCTTTGGTGAGCAAATCAGAGAGCGCAGAACAGCATGGTCCAGGGTGACATGCACTAAAATTTGTATAAAACAAGGGCATAAATATTTGTGCTGCCTTTTAAGGGTGTAGCAACTCCCTGGAGCAAGAAGTCGGAAATTAACCATGAGGCCTCTCAGAAAAATGTGAGACCTGGTTGGAGGCATTCTGTATACTCTTCTATGTTTCTCACTGTTGAACCACCTGACGGCGTTACTCACTCAGAAGCTGAATAAACAGTGTTAAATATGCTTATGTACCACACACAAAAAAAGAAAAATAAATTTGTGGTGCAATATACCTGACAGAAAATGCTAACAGCCACACTGTATAACTAGATTTGTGTGTGTGTGTGTGTGTGTGTGTGTGTGTGTGTGTGTGTCTGGTACTAGGGATCACTGAGTTACATCCCCAGCCCTTTTTATTTATTTTTATGTTTTTGATACAGGGCCTCACTATGTAGTTCAGGATAGCCTTGAAGTTACCATAGAGCCAAGGCGGGCCTCAAACTCTCGGTGACCCTCCTGCCTCAGCCTCCCAAGTGCTAGGACTATAGATGTGCACCACAATGCCTGACTTTATTTTTTTATTCTGATACAGGATCTCACTAAGTTGCTCAGGCTGAACTCAAATTTGTGATTCTCCTGCTTCAGCCTCCCAGATTGCTGTGTTTACAGGTGTATACCACAATGTCTGGCTTAATTAGGTTTTGGTTTTTTGTTTGTTTTGTTTTTTGAGACAGAGTCTTTATGTAGTTCAGGCTGGCCTTGAACTCACTATGAAGCCCAGGCTGGCCTGGAACTCGTGGTGATCCTCCTTCCTCAGACTCTTAGTTTTTATTTATTTATTTATTTATTTATTTACTTACTTTGTTTGAGACAGGGTCTCACTATGCAATTCAGGCTGGCCTTGAGCTCACTTTGTAGTAGAGGCTGGCCTTGAACTGACAATGATCTTCCTGCCTCAGCCTCCCAAGTGCTGGGATTACAGGTGTGCGCCACCATGCCCCGCATAGGTTTGTTTGTTTTTTTTTAAAGTGAACATCTCAATAGAAACACTGGCAGAGGATATAAACATGTTTTGGTTTTTGTTTTCTAAATCTCAGTAGCAGGGTTTTTTTTAATCATTAATCTTAGCAAAATAAAATAAAATAAAATTTTATCCATCTAGGACAAAAATTTTTAAATAATAATAGTCAATGTTAATGTAGGGTAGAGACCACCCACATTCCTGGCGGGTATCTGTTGGTCCAATTTCTTTAGAAGGCAATTGAACAACGTGTCAATGGTTTAAAATTAGTAGTAATAGTTGGCAAAGTAATTCTGCATCTAAACATCTTCAGTGATCATCACCCGTCGGAGCAAAGGCACAGACCGCAGAGTCGTGTAGGGTGGGCCCCGTGCATAGCGCCCGTCTAGACGGTTGCTGACTACAGGCACTGCAGTCACCCAGGGCGGCCCTGCTCACCGGGCAAAGCCTTCACTAAGGAATCGTGCTCTGCTGCCATCTAGTGTTTGCCCCGACTAATGGCACCCAGCGGGAGGTCGACTGGTTGCCTCTAACAAGCAACTGCCTCTCCTGCACACATGCATATTCCCACAGCCAAGATAATCTTTATGTCCTGAAAACATGCACTAAGAAACCGTTATTAAAAAGGAAGAAAGAAAAAGAAAGAAACGAAGGCACAAAGACCCAGGGAAAACTAATTTTATGCTTCGATTGGACGAGGAGTGGACAGAAATGTGACTGGACAGCAGGCAGAGATCCAATAGACCAGGTCTGTCTGTTCAGATTCCTCTAGGGCTCTCGGGGGGAGCATCCCTGCCTCCAGGGACAGGCCAGAGTCAGAGATTCCCTTAGGTCAGCTCCTGCACAGCATCACAGGCTAGGGGCTTGAAAGGCTGGGTTTCCTGGCTCGCTTAGGTGGACACTAGCTTTTTATGATCTGCCTTGGGAAGAGAACTTCTGGGGTCAAGACTGCTTCAGAGGACAGACAGGAATGGGAGACCGGGAAGACAGTCTGTGTTTGAGGCTTTCAGTCTCCTCAGCACAAGGAGCTGACGAAAGCGCCATACTTCTGGGTTTTGGGGTTTTTTTTTTTGGTACCGGAAATCAAACTCAGGACCTTGCAATTGCCAGGCAGGCACCGTGCCTCTGAGCTGTATCACCGGCCCTTGGTATTGTTTTCGAAGCCCCAACACTGTCATGTGACCCTGGTCCCTGAGCCTCAGGGTTCCCTCAGACAAGGTCTCTCCTATGGTGGAGAAGCATAGAGCTGTCCAACGCACACGGGTGGCATTCGGTGGAGCAGGCACACCCTTATTCCCGGCCTTCGAGCTGGCCCACAGACCGCCGTGAGGAAATTAAACGTTGGTGTTAAGAACTTTTTCCTGGTGGATTTGTATTAGAAAGACAAGATTATAGCAATAATTATGAATGAGGAACACAAGCTGAGGATGGTGGTTCATGCCTGAGGGCCCAGCTGCTCAGGAGACTGAGGCAGAGGGTTCGCTTGAGCGCAGCAGTTGGAGGCCACTGTGAGCAACACAATGAGATCCCATCTCAGAAGAATTAGAAAAGTAAAATAAAATCCGTATCATACTAAAAATTAGGAAAATTTCAAAAAAGCATAAAAACATAAAACTTTGGAACATTTCATTACTTCCCTAGGCTGGGGAACAGATTTTTAAAGAGCTGAGGAACAAGGAGACACTGGGAACTTTCATAGCAAAAAATTGGGACCTTGCGCATCCTAAGCGTGTGCTCTACCACTGAGCTACGCCTCCAGCCCCTTCCGGCGCTGTGTATCAATCTCATTTCACTGAAGCGTGCAGTTACCACTAACCATGCAAACCACCCTCTGCATTCAGTCTTGTGCCGCCCTGAGCTCGCTTCCAGCTTAACCTCTGAAGGAGAGGAGGGACGGGTGCCCCTTCTGGGCTCCCGGGGGCTATCCTAAAGGCTGCCTGACACCGTTACACTTCAAATGGCCATTAACCTCTAATAAACACAAATTAAGAATGGTGTCATCAGACTTCTTTGGGAGACCTTCTTTTCACAGTATTGGGGATTAAACCCCAGGCCTTTGCACTGAGCTACATTCCCTGCCTTTCTATTTTGAGACAGGGTCTTGCTAAATTGCTCGGGATGGCTTGAATTTGTATCCACCTGCCTCAGTCTCCTAGCGTGCTGGGATTACCGGCATATGGCACCGTGCCTGGGTGGGGGCACTTCATTTTATTTTGCTCTTCTGGCGGTGCTGGAGATTGAACCCGGGCTCTACAGTGTGCTAAGCTTGTGCTTTCCCCACACTAACCCCAGATTCTCTTTAGAGGGTGTCTTAGTCATTCTTATTGCTGGGACCAAACACCCAACCCAGAACTTAAAGGGGCTTTTCCTTCAGCTCACGTTCCAGCCCGCGCCAGCTGCCCTGAAGAAGAAACAGCTCAGCAGATGGCGTGGCAGAGAGCTGCTCAGGGTGGTGAACAAGAGGCAGAGTGGCAAGCGGGCAGCTAGAAGGGAGCTGTGACCCTCAGGCCACGCCCCAGCGAGCTGCTTCTCCTGGACAGCAAGCTGGCTACAAGGCCTGGGATCCGACGGCCTTCCACAGGTCCTGCTACGGCTGCAGGAAGCTTCAGGGGGGCATCCATTCTAGGGATTGAACCCAGAGCCTTGTGCCTGGTAAGCAAGTGCTTTATCCTATTTTTTAGTTTTGACACAGGGTTTTTTTTTTTTGTCTGAGATAGTCTCACTATGCAGTTCAGGCTGGCCTTGACCTCACTTTGTGGTCTAGGCTGGTCTCGAACTTGCAAGGATATCCCCAGTACCGCAAAAAAAAAAAAAAAAAGAACTTGCAAGGATAGTCCTGTCTCAGCCTCCCCGAGTGCTGGGATTATAGGCGTGTGCCGCAACGCCTGGCTTCGGGATTTTTTTTTTTTTTGAGACAGGTCTCACTACTGTAGTTCAGGCTGGCCTTGAACTCACTATGCACCCCAGGCCAGCTTCAAACTCATGGCAATTCTCCTGCCTCAGCCTCACAAGAGTGCTGGAATCATAGGTGACACCATGCCTGGCTCTGACACAGGATCTTGATAAACTGCTCAGGCTGGGCTTGAATTTGCAATATTCCTGCCTCAGGCTCCTGAGTAGCTGGGATCATGGCTGTGCGCCACCTTGCCCTGCTGGGGGACTTACTGGTCTTCAATTGTATATGTCACCAGCCACGGTCCACACTTGTTCCTCACCAGAAACGAGTCCATGATTCCTTTCAAGGAAGACAGGGTCTCATCTTAAATGTTCCTTTTGACTTTCAGATCTGAGTCTACATAATAATTAGCAAAAACAAAGCCTTGGAAATATCTTTCTGGAGTTGAAATTTACAGTAGAAGTTACAATTCAATAGAAAGATGCTAAGGTGAATCATTGTAAGGATCGTGATTTATTTAGCACAATGATGTAAATTGAATACATTTGAGCACAGCAGACATGTGGCATGAAAAGTAGTATCAGAATGGGCCTCAGAAAAATAGTAACTAATCTTACTCATAATCGCTAGAAAATATTCTTCTGTCTGATCAATTAAGTGTTACAAATCCTGAGAATGTTATTCACTGAACAAATCAGGTAAGCCTTATAATTAAAACTCACTTGGAAATAATCCTTTAGAAAGTGCTTTGAGGTACAAATCATCTCTGTATTAAACACGAGTCTTTTACATTTTACAAAGAGTTTAAACAAATCCACCAAACGATTAACAGTGGCTCTCGTGACACCTCAGGCTCAAGTCAGTCGGGCTCAAGGACACACTGCTCCACAATTTCCCGCAGGTTCGGGTTCTCCATGGCAGCTGCCACTCGCTCTTTGTCATTTATCTGCTTGTTGACTGCAAAACACAAAGTCAGCAGAACAGCGTCAACAGGCAGCAGCGGACAGTACTTTATTAGGGCCGGGGATATAGCTCAGTGGCACAAGCACCTGCCTGGCAAGTGCAAGGTCGTGAGTTCAATTCCTGGTACCAAAAAAAAAAAAAAGAAAGTAAGTTTACCGTATTCACAATGTAATTTCTAAGGCCTAGAAGGCAGACTTGCAAGAGAAAAGTAAGAAGATTCCCCATAATCCTCTAGTCCTCTAACACAACTGCTGTCTTTCTTTCCAGCATTGTCCATATACATGTTTCTATATAATTACATTCCAAGAAAATACATTTTTGAAAACTTTGTACTTCCCCTTTAGTTCTATTTTTTAAGAATTATATGGTTATTAAAGGGGCTGGGGATATAGCTCAGTGGAATAAGCGCCTGCCTAGCAAGCGCAGGGTCCTGAGTTCGATCCCCAGTACCACAAAAAAAAAAAAAAAAAAAACTCAAATAAATTTTGAGCTGGGGATATAGCTCAGTGGAATAAGCGCCTGCCTAGCAAGCGCAGGGTCCTGAGTTCAATCCCCAGTACCGCCAAAAAAGAAAAAAAAAACCAACTCTTAAAGAATTATATGGTTATTTAATATGACAAAATTTAGGAGTTCTAAAGTAACTATTGAAACTGGTATAATGAATAACTGTAAACATACATTCTGGGAACATTATTAATTGTGTACCATGAAGTATTACCTGATACTAGACTCAAACATAAAGCCAATTAAGATCGTTTTAAAAAAGAAAAAGTCTCAAAAAAAAAAAAGAAAAAGTCTCCTTTAATTATTGGATTAAAGGGTATGATTCATATCATTGAATTATTATTTTCCAAATTATTTTCCAATTTACTTACCAATTTCCTAAGAACAATATGTGAGCTATAAATTTGCCAGCAAAAGCAAGTATTTTATTATTATTATCATTATCATTACCGTTATTATTTTTGTGGTACCAGGAATCAAACTTACAACCTCACACTTGCCAGGCAGGCGCTGTGCCGCTGAGCTAAGTCCCCAGCCCAGTATTATTAATAAAAACAAACACACATGCCAGACAGGAAGTGAGACATGGCTCCATATTATTGCAACTTACACTTTCTTGATGAACAGTAACATATTATTTTCCACGTTTATGGATTAGTTCATCTTGTGTGAATTTTCTGTTCATATTTCCTCCTATTAATCTACTAGGTCTATTTTTTAATCATTTTACATGGATCTTCTTCTTCCATTATGTTGCCTATAATTCACTAACAGCCATCTTTTTTTTTTTCCTGGTCTTTTTTTGGAGACAAGGTTTCACTATGCAATCCACGCTGGCCTTGACTTCATGGCAATCCTCCTGCCTCAGCTTCCTGAGTGATAACAGCAATCTTAATGGAACAGTTTAAAAAAAGAGCTGCCCATACATTTAATTCATGTTTTTTTGCAAGTGACCCACTAGATATTTGGCCAGAAGGACTGACTGCTAGGATGCTATTAAAATTCTCATGAGCTCAGTATGATGGTATACGCCTGCAATCCCAGCACTGGGGAGGCTGAGACAGGAGAATTGCTGTGGAGTTCAAGGCTATCCTGGGCTATAAAGTGAGTTGAAGGCCAGCCTGAACTGCATAGAGAACTCCTGTCTCAGAAAGACAAAAATCTCATGGAGAACACTATATAAATTTATTTATTCTTGTTGTTGAGACAGGGTCTTGCTATATAGTTCAAGATGGCCTCAAACTCATGGCACTCTTCCTGCCTCAGCCTCAGGCTGTGCTGGGATTACAGGCATGTGCTACCATGCCCTGCTGTATATATACATTTTTTTCAATTCCAAGTACACAGCTCTCTAACCTGCTACCAAAAACCAAAATTATGCCCTTGAAGTCCTAAGTCAAGGTCCCCAGAGCTGGAAATTCTTCACAGATGTGTAGCCTCTGGCCAGAACCAGTCAATACACTTGAACAGGTTTCCCTACCAAGGAAGGAAGAGTTAGTAAGTACAGTGAGGTTTGTTTTGCAGGTGATCCAGTAGACATTTGGCCAGCAGAGTAATTCAATATCTGAGAGAAAGTACTGTCTGTAGCTGGTAGCCCAGGCCAGTCTCAAACTTGCACCAATCCTCCTGCCTCAGCCTCCCCAGTGTTGTGATTACAGGCGTGTGCCACCACCACTAGCTCATCGTAGCTGTCCTTAATAAGGTTTCCAGGCTCACTTACTGTCCTCTTCTGTTGAGTGGGTTCCTTCAGAAATGTAGATTTCCAGCTGGAAGAAAAAACAGCAGAAGAAAAACATGAGATCACTGTAAGATGAAAGGGAGAGGTAAGTGCACAGTAGACTTGAGGATCCAGGCACGAGAGCCTGAGTCCTATTTCTGACACCAAAGACTTGGGGGCGAGTCTCTTACGTTCTTCTGTAAAACTGAAACTTGCCTGAAATTTGTAGTATTCTGAGTCAGGCTTGGTGGCACACACCTATAATATCGGCATGCAGGAGGCTGAGGCAGGAGGTTTGAGTTTGAGGCCAGCCTGAATTACATAGCAAGATTCTGTCTCCAAGAAAAAAAAAGTGTTCTGGTCAACTGGGGAGAGCCGCAGGGGTCACTGTTATGATATACATAAGTATGATTTTATACCAGTGCGACCGCACACATGCCATGCTACCTGGGGAGATGCCTCCCTGCACTCTCCTCCCCAAATCTGTAACTGTCTTGGGCAGTTTCTTGTATATTTTTCTCTAGATCCACATACTCTTATAGAAATTTAACACCCATGAACACCCCAAGGTTGTAAGTTTCTTTTCATTACTTGTTTTATAAAAATGGAACCGCGATCTGCAGTTTCAGCATCCTCTAGGGTGCTGTTACTTTCATCAGGTACAATACCCATTACGGTGCCCTCCGGGCCCTGCCATGTCCCCCAGATTAGCTCACCATGAAGACCCAGCGCCTCTAAGACAACCTACCCTGAGGCTAGGAAGCCTGCTACATGAAAGAGACAGGACTACTCTCCAGAGAACGCGGTAGCGCACAAACTAATTGTTATTTACTTATTCACTACCGGAAAATGTATTTCATGAGTGAAAAAAACCACAGCCAATGCGAGCTAAAAAGGACCCTCTAGAGCTCGCGAGGCCAATCGCTTCTGCAAGACAGAGCACTGCACAAACTCTGCTAGCGGCAGAAATTCTTACTTGAGACCACAAAGCCACAGGCGGAGAGTCTCTGCACACTCATTTTCTCTGGTTAGAAATTACGCCTGACTCATTACTCTGAAGAACAGCACGGAAACGGGGAGAGGGAAGCACTACCCTGCTGTTCCTGCACGGATCACACTGCCCCGACCAGGCCGAGGGTGGGGGACGGTCCCAAGTAACGGGACGGAATAAAATCATAGACCCCCTGATGTGACGCAATGAGAACACATGTATTCGATATTCTTGCCAAAAGCAGAGAAGCGTAGAACCAGGGAACATCCCAGAACTGAACCTGACAAAGAATGTACAAAATAGCTGACCCACATTCTTCAAAAGCGTCAAGGCCGTGAAAGATGGAGGCCCAGACCTATTCCAGATGGAAGGGGCCTAAGAGGCGCAGGGAGAGTAAGAAGTAACGTAGTGCCAGGGGAAGGGCCCCGACAGAGGGGGAAGGGACCGGGGGAAGGCCCCGCCGAAAACAGGCCACGCCGAGGTGTGTGTTGTAGCCTGGATGACAGTATTCTTTTCTTCTTGTCTTTTTGAGACTGGGTCTCGCTATGCAGTTCAGGCTGGCCTTGAGCTCACTTTGTAGCCCAGGCTGGCCTTGAGCTCCCTGTGATCTCCTGCCTCTGCCTCCGAGTGCCAGGCTTGCAGGCATGCGCCACCACGCCTGGTCTAGATGACAGTATGGTATCAGTGTCAAGTTTCCTGGTTTTGAAAATTATACTGTGATAATGTAAGAGAATGCCCTTGCTTTTAGGAAGTATATCCTGCAACATGCAAGAGTAAGGAGGCCTTATGCCTGTACTCAGATAGTTCAAGTTCACACACACACACACACACACACACACACACACACACACACACGACATTAATGGTAAAACAGAGGTGGCAAGGGCTGGCCTTAGCCTAGCGGTGCCTTCTGCGTGCCTTCCCAGAGGTGGCAAGTCTGAACTATTACCAAACCTTGGTAAAGGAGCTTTTCTACTATTTTCTAACAAATTTTCTACAAATTTGAAATCATTTCAAATTTTAATATTTTAATTAAAACAGATAAAATGTAAAATACGTTAAACTTTACCAAGTACATAAGCCACTGGCATTAGCGTTCATTAATTTACTCAGTGTACCCAGACGTGGTGGTGCACGCCTCTAACCTCAGCGTTTAGGGGGCTGAGGCAAGAGGGTTGCCAAGAAGTCAAGGCCAGCCTGGGTTATACAGTGAGTTCAAGGCCAGCCTAGAATATGTATGTGGAGAGACCTTGTCTCAAAAATCAAACCAAGCAAACAAACAAAACTTCACTCTCTTTCACACAGATTCACCGCAGTCCTAATATGTGTAAGGTCGCAGAACACAGAGGGTGATCACATGTACATATATTCTGACTTCAAGAAGCTGACAGCCCAGGAGAGAACGCGAAGTGAGCTTAAACAGTGCAAACACATGGGAGAGAATGATGCGCCCCACCTTAGAAAGCCCCCCCACCCCCCACCCCTGCCCTGTCATGACGGCAGTGCACACTGGTAATCCCAGCATTCAGGGGCTGAGGTTGGAGGATTCCAAGCCCAGTTTAGAGACATGGAGAGATCCTGCCTCACAATACATCAAAAATCAGGGCTGGAGATGCAGCAGAGGCCATGAGTTCAATGCCCTGTACTAGGAGGAATGAAAAGTGCCAGGGGATTTCAAAGAGAGAAATGATTTTTGTTGTAGAAATGGAGCCTGACACCAAGAGGACACCATTTCACTGGCCCTTACAGTGCGGTAGGGCTTGGGAAACGAGCAGGGGATGAGTCCCTGTCTGGGCAGAGGTTTGCTGGGGTGAGGTGCAGATTTCAAACCTGCTCAGGAATATCAGAGCTGGAGCTGGCAGGAGATTAGACTGAAGCGTGCAGGAGCTATAACCAACTACCATGAATTAACTGCAAATCTATTCTTGTTCAGTAGCTACATAAAAACACTTTCCTTAAGCAATCTACCAAAAGCACATGTTAGAGAAAAGGATAAATTAGACTTCATAAAAATTAAAAACTTATGTAGCTGGGTTTGGTGGCCACATCTTTAATCCCAGCACTCAGGCAGGAGGATTGCAGTAAATCCAAGGCCAGCCTGGCCTACAAAGTGAGTTCTAAGCCAGCCTGAACTACAGAGCAAGACCCTGTCTCAAAAATCCAATACATACATACATACATATATAAATACATGGGCCGGGGATACAGCTCAGTGGCACAAGCGCCTGCCTGGCAAGCACAAGGTCCTGAGTTTGATCCTTGGTACCACAAAAAAAAAAAAAAAAAGAGTAGGAACATATATAAATACACACTTATGTAGTATAAACGATATCACCAAGAAAGTAGAGAGAGAACATGCCTCTAATCTCAGTATTCTGGGAGGCTGAGGCAAGAGAATCTCAAACTGGAGTGACCCTGTTTCAAAACAAGAAAAAATAAATAAAAAGGCCTGGGCGCTGGGCATGGTGGCTTATGCCTGTAATACCAAGACCGAGGAGGCTGAGGCAGGAGGGAGGCTGTGGTACGAGAATGGCTGTGAGTTTAAGGCCAGCCTGAAGCACACAGTGAAACCCTATCTCAAAAAGACAAAAAAAAAAAAAAAAAAGGACTGGGGATTGAGGTCAGTGTGAAGAGAGTAAATTTAATGCCCAGTAACACACACACGCACAAAGTGAAAAGACCATCTGCAGAATGGGAAAAACTTGGATGCACAACAGCTATGAAGCTTGAAGAGGTAAATACGTACAGTGTGGAATATCCACACAATGAAACACCGTAAGACAGAAAAAGGAATGAAAAGCTGACACACACCACAGCATGGATTATGCTAAGTCAAAGAAGCCAGACACAAAAGCCCACACACTATAAATTTCATCTAAGGGAACCGTCTAATAGGCAAATGTATAGAGACAGAGAACAGACAGGTGGTTTTCCAGGGCTGGAGGGGTCAGAGTGAAGGGGCAGTGACCACTGACAGGCACGGGGGTTCTTGTGGAGGTGAGAAAATACTCTAAATTACAGTGACAGCTACATGATGCTGAACACACTGAACACCGCTGACGGGGAGACCTGAAACAGGTAAAACGCCCGACAGCTAAGTGACGTCTGCACAGAGCTATCACAGAACACGAGAGGGCCACTGAAGGAGGTCTATTTTCCTTGCCCGTGCGAGGCCCTGGGGTCAAGACAGCCGCAAAACATCTCTCTTACCTTGTGTTTGAACGGCAAACACCGCTGAAGTTTCACTCTTAAGCACAGCCCTTGGAGAGAGAGAGAAACCGGTCAGAAAGTCCGCTTCATTCTTACTGGTTCCTGCATTAGCACAGAGCTGCGTCTACTCGGCCCGTGGAATCCGGCCACCGAAGACTGCTCTGCTCAGTCCAGTGCAAGTCTCCTTTGAGGCTGGCCCCAGGCCAGGAAATTTACGATGGTCTCACATACTCCTCACCATAATCCAGCGAGCTAGGTGTGCCTAACCCACTTCTACAAACTATGCAACTAAGGTCACAGTGGAAGTTGCCTAAGGACACTGAGCTAGAAAAATGGCAGAGCTGGGGCTGGAACCCAGGATGGCTCTCCCACGACGTCCACCAGCCTTCAAGCAAGGGTCAGCTCAGGCATTAAACTTTACAGACTGGCCGCTACAGGCCAGGAAATGTGAACAGATAAAACCAACAAAACGAATTTGAAAAAGACCCTGGGAGACCTCTCAAATTTGGAATCTTTATTTCCACATCGTACACACAGGCTTATTTTCTTCAGAGGAGTTCTGCTCAGGTTTGGTGTATCACCCCAGGGCAGCCACAGGTCAGTCATTTCTTTCTCCACTTGAGATTTGTGGCAAAAAGGACTTTGGACATGTCCTTCACACCACCGCTCCACTAATTCCTCCAATGAATTAAGGAATGAATTTCTAACTAAATACACAGTCCTAGATAACAGAAAACAAATCAAACTGCTCTTACTGTTAAGAAGAATGCTTCAGTAAAAAAACTAAAAAGAAGCTGTGTGTGGTGGCGCACACCTGTAACCCTAGCACTTGGGAGGCTGAAGCAGGAGGAGCACTGTGAGTTCAAGGCCAGCTTGAACTGCATGGTGAAACCCTCTCTCAAAAAGACAAAAAAATATATATATTTAAAAAAACCTGTGAAGAATACAGAGAATGGGTCCCTAATCCCATGGCTTTGCAGGCATCTATCGAGCTTATTTCTTCTCCCAAATAACATGTACAGGCTGGCTAGGCTATTAAACCAATTCCTGGCGGGCAGGGCTTTCCTCACGGCCCACCCTGTGTCCTCCAGGGTGCAGGTTTTTATGTCTTTTCTTTCTTACTCAGCACAAGCTCGCTCTGCAGAGCCACTTTCTCCGACTATTTTTCCTTTTTCAAATAAACTTTGTCATGTCTAAAAAATAATGATAATAATAAAAATTTTAAAAATAAAAGCAATTCCTAGCTGGGCTTAGTAGCGCACATCTGTAATCCCAAGACTGAGGGAGCTGGGGCAGGAGGATCACCTTTTGAGGCCAGTCTGAGCTGCATAGGGAGTTCAAAACCTGCAAGGCTTTGTCTCAAACAAACAAAAACTAATCTCACGTTATTTTCGTTTCACTGAAAGTAAACATCAAGAATACAACCCCAAAGCATCCTAAAACAAAGAGTATAACTGTTAGATGACCTATCTTCTGGAGAAGTACGAAATTAATTTATTTTTGGTTTTCCAAATACCACTAAATTTTCCAACAGAATCTTTTGAAAAAAATCTCAGAACAGGGAAAAGGATTAGATGAGACACGCTGACTGTGCCTATCTCAAGTCTCAAACAGTTCAAGGTGCTGAGGGTGCAGCTCAGAGGTACAGAGTTTGCCTAACTACGCCCAAGGCCCTGGGTTCCAACTCCAACACAAAACAAAAACCAAACCAGACCAAAGCAGTAGTTGTGTAATGAATATCAGAGGTACTAAAAAACACATCATTTCCTTAACAGTATTATAGACAGCTAAGTTAGGTAGAAATCTGGCCATCCAGCAGGGCCAGGCCCTCTAGGGAGTCTGTGCAGATGAGAACACACCACAACTGTGACTGAGGCGCAACTGAAGAAGATTAAGTCACCATGGCCAGATTTCCATACTCCTAAGGGATAAATGGAAGCTTGAGATTATTGACACCACCCTCTTGAGACTTCTGTTCTAGGTAAACAATTATCTCATTAGGGGTTGGATGTTCTCTCCCACCCACTAAGACTAAGACTAAAAACAAGGCTGAGCCAGGCATGGTGGTGCACGCCTATAATCCCAGCACTCAGGAGGCTGAGGCAGGAGGATCGTTGAGTTCCAGGCCAGCCTGGGCTACAAAGAGAACTCAAGGCCAGGCTGAACTGCATGGTGAGAACCTGTCTCAAAGGAACAAAAAATACATTAAAAAATAAAACAAAGACAACACTAAGGCTATAGGTTATCATTTAAAATTAATGCTGTCTCCCGTGTATGCTTGCTACCTGACTGTTATGGTTGATACATTGTGTCAACTTGGGGAGTCTGGAGGTTTAGCTGAGTAACTCAGCAGTTGTAGATCTTGGGGTGAAAAGGACATGCCTTTACCCTACTGGGATGTTGTTTATTGTGCTAATTTGGGAAGTTTAAAAGGTTAACTAAGTGATTCAGCAGGAAGCCAGGGTGCTTACTTTGTATACATCCTGAGCCTGTGGAAGAGGAGGGCATGGAGACTGTGTGAGAGCTACATGCCCCCTGGGTGGGGGTAGGCTGTTTACACTGTAGGGGAGAAAAGGAGGCTGCTTACAGCCATTCCTCCTTATTGCTGTTTTTGTTGTGCTCTGCTGCCCTGAACAGTTTGCCCTCTGCCATGTGCCACTCTGCCTCAGAAGCAGCCAAGTATGGACTGAGACCTCCACAAACTGTAAGCTAAATAAACATTTCCTTCTTTCATTTTGGGTGTTGGGTATTTTGTCTCAGCAAGGAGAAAAAAGTAACCAAGACAGAATTTGGTACCGGGAGTGGGGCCGTTGCTGTGACTATACCTGACCATGTGATTCAAGAGCCTTTGGAAATTGCTTGTGGAAAGAGTTTGGAAAGTTTTGGAGATGTCTGGTCAGAGCCCAGAAGACCAGAAGGCTGGTAGAAATCCTGCCAGTAAGGACCAGGCTAAGGAGGTTTCTGTTGGGAAGAAGGACTTCATTGGTTGTTGGACTCCAGACGATGTATGTTATGGCTTGGCAGAAAGTTTGTCTGCATTTTGCTCCTGTCCAGAGACTATGCCTAAGACTGAGATTAAGGGCGGCAGCAAACTGATTAATCTGGCAAAAGAAATTTCAAGGCAGTCAAATGTTGGGGCAGTGGCATGGCTATTGTTGGGGGCTTTTAGCCAGATTTGTATTGACAATCAAGAGCAAAGATCCCAACAGGATGATTTAAAATGTTGTGAGTTTGCCCAGAAAGGAAGCTCCAGTAAAGCTGTGGATTACAAAGATAAGGCTGAGGAGATCTCTATTGCTGAGAAGGAACAAGGGAATGGAAAAGATTGTCTGTGGGCATCACAAGCAGCAAGTCTCCACCCTTTGCAGCCTCAAAACTGTAAAGGTGAGAGACCTTGCCTTGAGAAGGAAGCCAAAGAGTGCCATGTTCCAGAATGGTGGCAGCGGCCACATTCCAGAATGGAGGCGGCATAGAGAATTTCTCCTCAGCATTGGATTCAGTGTGCCCAGCAATCCAGGCACTCAATCCCTATGGCCAAGAGAGAGAAAAGTTTGGCTACTGCTCCAGGTGGCAGCAGACGTTGGCATCATCCACATGGCCCTGGCTTTAGGTGCAAGGAAAATGCAAGAGTTCTGAGGTTAAAGAGGCTTCCACCCAGATTTCAGAAGGCCTGGGAGGCCAGGCAGTGTGCCCCGCAGGGGGCAATATGTGAGGCTGTGAGTGTGAAGCAAAAGGTGCCCTGAAGACCTCAGAAGTTTATAAAAGACAGGACCGTGGATCATCTAAGGAAAGATGCAAAGAGGGAGCAAAGCAAGCCTAAGAGAGAAGCTGTGGGAACTGTAACCACCAGAAGTGCCATAGGGGTGGACTCACCCAAGCCCTTTGGAGCTAACAACGTGCCGCAAGTTGTTTCAGATGCTGGATGTGGAATTACAGGACATAATGGTAGCCCTGCTGGATCTTGCAACTGCTTTGGTCCCAATGCTCTATATTACCCTGTTGGTGTCTTTTGGAATGGTAATGTTTATTTTGTGCCTTTAAATGTTGGAAGTGTTTAATTTTCATTTGTATGGGGGCAAAATGTTGTGGCTCTAATGTAATATAATGGCTTTGTACCTGGAAACTGGTTTAAGGAAATGTGTCTGATTGCCAAGTTGACAAGGGGTGGAGTGTTACGGTTGATACATTGTGTCAACTTGGGGAGTCTGGAGGTTTAGCTGAGTAACTCAGCAGTTGTAGATCTTGGGGTGAAAAGGACATGCTCTTACCCTCCTGGGATGTTTATTGTGTTAATTTGGGAAGTTTAAAAGGTTAACTACGTGATTCAGCAGGAAGCCAGGGTGCTTACTTTGTATACATCCTGAGCCTGTGGAAGAGGAGGGCATGGAGACTGTGTGAGAGTACACGCCCCCTCAGTGGGGGCAGGCTGTTTACAATGTAGGGGAGAAAAGGAGGCTGCTTGCAGCCATTCCTCCCTTTTGCTGGTTGTTTTTGCTGTGCTCTGCTGCCCTGAACAGTTTGCCCTCTGCCATGTGCCACTCTGCCTCAGAAGCAGCCAAGTATGGACTGAGACCTCCACAAACTGTAAGCTAAATAAACCTTTCCTTCCTTCATTTTGGGTGTTGGGTGTTTTGTCTCAGCAACAAGAAAAAAGTAACCAAGACACTGACCTGCTGCCCCACTGGACATTGGCTGATCACAGTTTTGACCCACACCATACCTACCTTTGGATTTTGCTTTTTAACAACCTTTTGAAAGGAAGCAGGCTCTTTGGCAGCCCAGGCGGGACCTCTCCTGTCTCTTGGGCTGTTCCTGTTCCCCATCCCTCCGCCCCATCCCCTTCCCCCAGTGCATTTTCCTGCTCTTCTGTTGTTCCTTAAAATTCATTCTTCGACTTTGGGGAACATGAACTCAAGACACCTAGCAGGCTGGGAGTTCCACTTATCTCCCGCCTGTCCTTTGGTGGTCTCACACCCTTAACAGGATGGACTGAGGCGCTGCCTTGCAGCACAGCTGGGAGGGCGCCCCTCCTGCCTATTCACTGTTACCTGTGCATCATTACTGTTTAACCGGAGGGTAAATAATTTCTTTTCAATGTACAAAGCACTTTCTTGAGCACCATCCTCAAGAGAGGTGCTGTCAGTAACTGATGTAGACGATCTGGGTTCAAACTCGGCACACATGGCGCACAACACCTTTCCTGTGATGCTGGGAGGCTCCTGAGTTCTCAAAGCTTCAGTGTGCTTCCTGTAGGGGATTACAATGGCACCGCCACGCGTGACTGCCGTCAGGAAGGGATCACTAAGCCATGTGTCTAAAACACTCCGGCACACAGGTATGCAACAAATGTCAGCTGTCACCACTCTGTCATTTCCCTCTCACAGCCAGGAAACCAAAGTAAGTGATCTGTCAACGTCACACAGCGGACAAGCGGCAGAAGTAGAAGCTGAACCTGCGCTTCTGGCTCTAAACCCCGTGCCTTCCCCGTCAGGCCACAGCTGCGGGGCTAAGTCAACTCCAATGACTATGCCTGTCCCACCTCACCCACTGAGCCCTACTGAGTCTTCTTGGATCTTGGAGCGCCTCACCAGGGTAGCTGCATGGGTGGCTCATCTAGCAATTGGGCCAGAGCTCTGACTTGGGTACCTGCTCTGCTGTGACTGACTACCTTGGAGTAAGAAATAAGCGCTCTGGGAAGCTCAGGCAGAAGGACTTGCAAGTAGGAGTCCAGCCTAGACAACTAAACGATTGATTGAAAAGGGCTGGGATATAACTTAGTGTGAAAGCATTGGATTTAATACCTAATAGCAGAAAAAAAAGGAAATGTCCTTCAACACAGCAGCCAGAGAGTCTGCCCACCCAGTTTTCCTACTGTGCCGACTACATATGATTATAGGATACACTACTATACTGCTCTGTAAGAAACCGAGGATTAAAAGAAAGAATGCAAATAAATAAACATATAACCAAGGATTTTTTTTTTTTCTTTTTGACACAGGGTCTCGCTATGCAGTTCAGGCTGGCCTTAAGCTCACTTTGTAGCCCAGGCTGGCCTCTAACTCACAATAATCCTCCTGCCTCTGCCTCCCAAGTAGTGGGATTACAGGTATGTGCCACCACGCCAGGCTGCGTTGACTTTAAAAGTCTAACACTCAGCAGGGTCCAGGGTCCTCACTTTGTAAACATCCTTACCCTGTGCAAGAGGAGGGCACAGAGATAGTGTGAGTGCTACACCCCCCTCAGGGCGGGGAGCCTGCTTACAATATGAGGGAGCAAAAGAGGCTTGCTCCTCCTTTTTGCTCTTGGGCTTTTGTTGCCTTGTACCACCTTGAAGTGCTGCCCCTACGCCTGCTGCTCTGCCTTGGAGCCAGCTCATTACAGACTGAAACCTTGCCACACTGTGAGCTAAATAAACCTTTCCTTCCTTAATTTTGGGCGTTGGGCATTTCGTCTCAGCAAGGAAGGGAAAGTAACCAAGACACCCTCCACCTGGACTCTGGTACACACAACACAGGATGGCGACAGAAGCAGGGCTGGTCCGATGGCGCCCACTCTCATCTCCACAAGTAGGAGAGGCGCAGGCCCTACTCATCCCCCTCAAACTGTGCTGCTGGAGCCTGAACAAACAGCGATGTAACTAAAAGGGAAACAGACCCTTGGTCAGGAGAATGGTGTTGAGTGTGAGCCTCCTCACAGCCTGGCTGTGTTTCCCAGCGAGTCAGGAAACTAGTAGCTTTAGAGCCCTCGTCTGTTAGATAAAGATAATAGCGCTAGACTAACGGAGAGGGTGACGGAAGATGCACACACACACATACTCTGTTCTTCATAAGTAATATGTGCTACAAATTGTTACTTCGGTTCCTTCAGCTCAACAGTTTAGAATTTACACACAGACACAGACACGCACACGCACATGCACACTCCCTTACCAATAAGAGTCGCCAAAGAGCAATGAGGTACAGTCGGCGTGAACCTGATAATAACCAGATAGTCCTCTTCGTGCAGCTCTTGCACCTGCACACAGCTCTCCGTTACCACTTCCAGTTCTTCCAAGGTGTTGGGCTTCTCTGGGTCCCGGATGGTTCTAATCAAATCTAAAGAATGCCAGAGAGAAGGGAGAGGTTCGATGAGGATGGTTCTACTAATCATAGTCTAAGCCCTGACCTCTTTAAGCAAATATTATAGCAACCTCCAGGCTTCTGACAGTTTCCACTACCAGTTTCTTTTGCAGTGAGTGGGGGGATAGGGGATTGAATCCCAAGGGGCACTGAACTACATCCCCAGCCCTTCCTATTTTTAAAATTTTCCAACAAGGTCTTCCTAAATGCCGAGGCTGGCCTTAAAACTTGGATTATCTTTCCTGTGCCTGCCTAGTAACTGCGATTACAAGATGCACCATGAGGCCTAGCCCTGTTTTGTTTGTTTGTTTGTTTTATTTTGATTTTGTTTTAGTTTTGCCAGTCAGGGTCTCACTACATAGTTCAGGCTGGCCCTGAACTCACTCTAGCCCCGGCTGGCCTCGAACTTGCGGCAATTCTCCTGCCACAGCCTCCTGACTGCTGGGATTAGAAGATGCACCACCACGCCAGGTCCAAGAAAACTGGTTTCCTGAATCATCCTTAGCTCATATCCAATTTCTTAGATCCAGTGTCACAGAGCAAATGTAATAAGAATGGGCAAAGTATTACAGGAGCTCAAGAGGAATTTCTGGCTTTGGAGAGTGTGGTATTGGGCTTTACAAAGTGTAATCTGAATCAAGGCTTCAAAAATGGTAACATTGGGGGCTGGGGATATAGCTCAGTGGAATAAGCGTCTGCCTAGCAAGCGCAGGGTCCTGAGTTCGATCCCCAGTACTGCCAAAAAAAAAAAAGTGATAAAAAATGGTAACATTTCAACATTAGACATTTAAAGTGACAGGAAGCAAAAAACAAGGAGTTTCACTTGCCTGGAACCCTGCGTACGTGAAGAACAGAAGAGTGTAAGGGTTGAGACAGACCATTAAGGTCTTTTACAGCTGGTTCCTGGCAATATGGAGTTCTTGAAGGAGAGATTAGATACCTATGATTCTTTTCCCATTCTTACTACATTTGTCCTGTGACAGTGGATCTAAGAAATTGGATATGAGCTAATGATGATTCAGGAAACTGGTTTTCTTTTTTTTTCTTTCTTTCGTCTTTTTGAGGCAGGGTCTCGCTATGCAGTTCAGGCTGGCCTTGAGCTCGCTTTGTAGCTCAGGCTGGTCTTGAACTCGTGATGATCCTCCTGCGTTAGCCTCCCAAATGCTGGGTTTACAGGCGGGTGCGCCACCACATCCGGCAGGAAACCAGTTTTCTGGGGCCCGGTGTGATGGTGCATCCTCTGATCCCAGCACTCATTTGAGGATGACTCACATGCTAAGTGCAGGTGTCTAGGACAGTGGTGGCGAAGCTTTTAGAGTTTCCTGCTGTGGCACAAATGCCTTAGGTCCGCACCATTGGTCTGGGAGAAGACTTAACAGGATAAAAAGAAACCGAACAAGGAAAATACCTAGGTGAGGGCTGGGGCAAATGAGTTCAATTTCACACAGTGATTTTGAGGTGCTCAGGGCTCGGGGGAACTTCCCAGGAAACACTGAACCGTGGCCGTGGGTTCCAGAGTGCACTGGGGCTAGTGAGGTTGTTGAATATATGGAATTCATAAAGAATGAGAACTTTGGCTATAAAGCTTGTAAATGAAAAACTCATGTCTGGGTCCTACCCTAGAGATTCTGATTTGGGTTTGAGGTATGACCTGAGCGTGGAGGCTTATCAGGGAAAAAAAATGACTTCCTATGAGACTGTCAGTTATAACCAATAACTCGAGAAGCCAAGGCTAGAAAGGTGGCCGCAAGTTCAAGGCTGCCTGGGTTACACAGTGAGTTCGTGGTCAGCCTGCATTCCTTAAAGACCCCCTGTCTTAAAAAAACAAAAAAAAATGTTTTTGTGGGGACCAGCAGTTGAATTCAAGACTTTGTGCTTGTCAGGCAGGCACTGTGCTGCTGAGCTGTATATTTCCGGCCCCCTATAACAAATAATAATATGAAATGTTATTAGTAAGTGAAACTACTAGGTATATAGAATTCTGTGTACTAATTTTACAATGCTGTAAACCTAAAACTAAACTATTTTAGATAATAAAAGTGTACTTAAACTTCTGCCAAGCATGGTGGTGCACGCCTGTAATCCCAGCATTCAGGAGGCTGAGACAGGAGGATCATTGCAAGTTCAAGACCAACTGGGGCTACAAAGTGAGCTCGAGGCCAGCCTGAACTGCATAGGGAGACCCTGTCTCAAAAAGGCAAAACAACCAAACCAAAACAAAATGTACTTAAACTTGAAAAAAGAAATTCCTCAGGTTATTGTTTTTCATTTTTCTTATGGTGTCGTGGGTCAAATCCCAGGCCTTGTGCATGCTAGCCAGCACTGTACAGCTGAGAGTCTCCACCCACCTCAGGTTATGCACAGCGCAGTCTGAGACTCACTGATCTGCAGGGGAAGAAACCTGAGGGTCGGTGCTTGGGAAGCACAGTAGATGGTTTAATGAGTAGAGAAAAGCGAGCAGGAGAACCAGAGAGAGGCGGTGCCTCTACTGCTGCCGTGGAGTTCCAGCTGAGGAGAGCTGAAACAGGTCTTGGTCACCCAGGAGGACACCCACAAGGAAACAGGAAGGAGGCTGAGAGCCAAAGGCAGCTTCCAAGAGGGGGAACGAGCGGGAACTGGAAGTGGAGTGGGAGCCCAGCGTGTATTCACAGGGCCTTGGCTGCGGAACTGGGCACAGAAAGGACAGAAGTTTTACATAAGGAAACGACAACACTGAGCAAGATCAGGGTCGCGGAACCTGAGTCCGTCTGACAGCCCACAGAGAAGGAGCGCACAGAGGAAGATGGGGAAAATGAAGCAGCGAGGGATGGGGTTAAGGGGACGCCTAGGACGGTCACAGGAAGGACAAGATTCTCTCCTTACGCTGCAGCTATAGAAAAAAGATGAGAAGGAGGGTGATGAAGTGAAACAGAGAGGCAGAAGGCCGAGAAGCAGAACTCCGGGTGGCAGGGGCTCGATGCTCCCCAGCTGAGGTCCTATTCTATTATTTATAGCTCCCTGTAGTCAGAAGAGCGGCTGGGAAAAGCAAATCAATCAAACTCAGGCTTCTCTTCAGCTCTCTCCTGGGCTTAGCACCTGATGAGAGGCAGGATTTGAAAATACAGGCTGGAAAGTAGAGAAAGATTCTCTTTCACAGAGCTGTATTACCACAAGATTTAAGGAAATCGGGTTTTTTGAAAGAGAAATTTTCTGCACCTCCTTGTAGGTTTTATCCCTGTGAGGGTCATTTATAAAAGCTATGTTATGTTCTTTATCTGCCACTGAATCGTGAAAATAAACCTCACCCTTTATTAAACTTCTCTAGTTCTCCAATGATTTAAGAAGTTTGGGTTTAAGAAGAAATCACTGTTGCACTCCTCACTGTACTCCCCTGAATAAATGTTTCCTATGGCTCAGCCTTGATAATAAGATTTTTCTTTTAGTTGAGCATGGTGGTGCATGACTGTAATCCCAGCACTTGGGAGGCTGAGGCAGGAGGATTCTTGTGAGATTGAGACCAGCCTGGGCTACAAAGTAAGCTCAAGGCCAGCCTGAACTGCATAGCGAGACCCTGTCTCAAACAGACAAAAAAACCACTTCATTTATATTTAAGAGCTTCAGGTTCCAGTTCTAACACCTAAAGCCATGTTCACGCCTCTGCCTGGAACCAATAAACCCTGTCCTGCAGCTCCTCCTATCGGCCATTCCCAGCGTTGCTGTCTCACTTCCACACTTCTTCCACTTTCCTCAGCTTAACCTGCCCTCTGACCTCCACACACCCAGATCCCATTTCTCAAGACCCAACTCAAGCGACTTTTCCGTAGTCTTCCCAGGGCCCCAGTCGGATGAATACATTTGAGACTAGAATCATCTCCCCTGCAAAGTTTATCCTGGGGGGGGGGTGCTGGTGATAAAGGTCCAGAATGTCAGGAATGTGCCACCTGCTTTGTGGAGATCAGTCTGCTCCGAATTATCATCTGCCTGGGATTAAGTAAACTCTGCCTCTATCAAGAGGTAAACTGGATTAGCTTCAAAGGTCTTTCACATTCCTGGCTTTCTTCTGCTGGCCTAGAATACTTATCCAAGCTGCATTTATATTCTCATGATTAGCGCTCTTAATATTACATCCAATCTTTTGAAGTTTTTAAAAATAACATCGCCGGGGGGGCTGGGGATATAGCTCAGTGGAATAAGCGCTTGCCTAGCAAGCGCAGGGTCCTGAGTTCGATCCCCAGTACCGCAAAAAAAAAAAAAAAAAAAAAAAAAACATCGCCGGGGGTGGTAGTGCACGCCTGTAATCCCAGCACTCAGGAGGCTGAGGCAGGAGGACTGTTGCAAGTTCGAGACCAGCCTGGGCTACAAAGTGAGCTCAAGGCCAGCCTGAACTGCATAGCGGGACCCTGTCTCAAAAGACAAAAAAATAAGAATAAAAATAACATTAAGAGAGAGCGCGAGGAAGAGAACCATACCACACTTGTGAACGAGGCGACGTGCATTACATGTGGTATTAGAAGACATGGGCTTTTGGTTTCTGCTCTGTTCCTGAGTGTGACCTCGGGGTAACTGTGTAACCATTCTAAGCCTTTGTGTCTGTGCACCTACGATGAAAACAGTCCCAAGAGGCACAGACTAGTGTATATGCACAGAGGATATGTGTGTATGCGAGGACGTATACACACGTAATGCAGGTTGACCGTATTAAGGAACTGCAAATTCAAGGCCTGGCCAGGAAAATCCTGTCTCGTTTGCTCCTCTCGGGGACCTCTGCGTATTGAGTCTGCCACAGAAGAGTGGCTGTGACCTTGGGCCAGTCCCGCTCAGCCACCACACAGCAGTGCCCTCGGCAGTTAGGGACAGGCGCCATCAGGCCAGCTCTGCTCACTTACTGACCCCCCCTTGGCTTCGGCTTTCGCTCAGTCTTGCAATGGCCAGTGGGCATGGGGCGAGTACGGGAAATGAAGCATTTGAGACTTCCATGCTCAGCGTGCCCCAGGTTTGGTTAGAACTCGGGTCTGTATGATTCAGATTCCCGCGTGGGTTAGGGCCCCGCGGAAAATGCTTCCCACGCTCCCGGCTGGATTCGGCCAAACCCCTTGTCCCACCCCCACCGCCTCTACACACAAAGCTAAATGCGGCACTGGATAAAATTAATTACCATAAACCTCTAGCGCTTTCTCTTCCATGATCCGGGGCTGCCGTGCAGCTCCTGGCTCAGAGAGGCCTGAAAGCCACAGGACTCTGCTCAGCGTCCAGGAGAGAAGCCCGGACACCCGCTCCATCCTCACGCTCCGCCATCCCTGGCGATTGTCCCACCCGAGCCACCGTCTCTCAGCAGCCGGCCTCAGGATTCATGAACTTCCTGGTCTTCAAACGGGCCAAAACAAGAAAATAAATTCAAGAGAGCAGAAAATCAGCGGGACACGACGGAGTAGCACGGAAGACTTAAGGAAGGAAATCGCAAGGACTACATGGCCCAGCATGCTTTGCTCAGTTTCGGCGGGACCAGAAAGCCTTCGAGGCGCATTGAATGCTGGGATGTATGTGACGTTTTCGCCATAATACAACGAACTGTATTCTGGGATTTGTAGTCCGTCGTGTGTGACGGGGGTGAAAATAACGGTCACTGAGCACGTCGCTGAACGTCCGAAATAAGCTCGACATTAATCCTGAAGAGGTAGGAGTAAGGAGTTCGTGGTGTCTAGCACGGAGACTTCACCTTTGTTTGCCTAGGGAAACTGCTTCCAGCAAGAACTCCTTACTTCCTGATTAGGCCGGAAGTGGGTTTCCGTTTGAGGGAACTGGCCAGTCTTGGGAAGTCAGTAAGGAGAGTTAAACATGGCACAAGTGCGGGAAGGAGTTGATTTTCTTGGTTTTCTCATCGCCTAGGGACTCAGTCCGCACAACTCCCCGTTATAGGGAATAGTTCTACCAATCTCCTTCAAAGACAGCTTGCGAGTAGAGAACTTTGCCTGTGGTCAGTGTCCAATTGACAAAATGGAGACGGCCATCCAAAAAATTTAAGCCTTTTGTGTTAGTGGCTGTGAAGAATGCCAGTTGTGACACTGATGACTGTGTTTCACAATCCATCTCTCCAAATAAATCTCACTTAACTTGGTATACGTGACCGGTAAGCACCAAGGTTACAAAGCTAGGGGACTTGCCCGTGACCCTGAGTAGACCCCAGACCTGAGGGAACATCTGGTGCTGAAGATACGCAGTTGGAAACGAACACCCTTTGCAATGTTGGTAACATGTTTTATTTCTGTAAAAGAGAAAGTTTGGGTTTCGTGGCCCCTGCCTGTAATTCCAGCTATTTGGGAGGCTGAGGCAGGAAGACTGTAAGAGTGACAGCGTGGGCCACTTAGTGAGACCCTGTCTCAATACAGACAAAAAGGTTGGGGATGTAGCTCAGTAAGAGTTCCCCTAGACCCCCAGTATCAGCCAGTACCCTCCCGCCGGCAAAGTTAGGATTATACACTATTGCAGTTATCCCATGACAATCATTTAGGTCCGCGTTCAAAATTTAACAATTTCCCTACCATTTACTCCACAGCAAAAGGATAACCCTAAGGTCCTTCCAACCAAATTTAAAACATTGCGGTCTCGTTGTCTCTGTGAGGCCTCCCGACTTCTGCAGGCAGAATCGCTAACCTCTTTCACTATTGCAAAGCTCACTACTGCATGAACATGCTGAGGCACTTTACGTGCCTGCCTCCTCCATTAAACTCTAACACCTCGCGGGCCACGAGCTTCTTCATCTAAATGCACAGCCGGGCGCCCGGCGCACAGTAGATGCTCAGGCTCTATCGATGGATTAACTGAATGTGGTGCAAAGAAGTGGCAAAACTTTGCTGCAGTGCTGTTCAGAGACTTCAGTTAAACGCAGTTATTTAAGCTCTGTGGGGCACTGTGCTTGGCACGGGTATGTTTTCAAACACGTTTGGTTACAGGCTCCTTCATTCAAAGGCAACCTTAGAAGCCGGTTAGATAACAGAGCACAAAGGAACCCAGCAGCCCCTAGCTCCTCCTCCGCCTCCTCGGCCCGCCTCGTCAATGGCTCGGCGTCGCAGTTCCGGGCTCTGATTTGCTGGGCTGCGGCCGAGGCCCCGCCCCAGAGCCTGGCCCCGCCCACCACCCCCGCGGGTCCCGCAGGGTCCACCGTGGCCCACGAGTTCCTCGCAGCGCTGGAACGGTTTGCTCGCGGCGCTATCTCTCCATAAAGTTGTTGTTGCGGCTTCCGCCGCGGGTGGAGGAAGATGGCGTCGGGAGGTGGTGGCTGCAGCGCTTCGGAGAGACTCCCTCCGCCCTTCCCCGGCCTGGATCCGGAATCCGAGGGGGGTGCGGGGGGCTCCGAACCCGAGGCTGGGGACAGCGACACCGAAGGGGAGGACATTTTCACCGGCGCGGCGGCAGTGAGTTCACACCCTCGGGGCGGCAGGCGGGAGAGCGTCCCGAAGAGAAGCGAGACTAAGCGAGCGTCGGGGTCTAGGGAGAGAGGGCCTGGCGAGAACCGACCCGGGGCCGCAGTCCGGGCTCGGGGCCCGGGTGAGCGCCTGACGGCGGGGCCGGGCTTCGCGGCCCCCGGGCGGGAAGGGTATGGGATGAGGGGTGTGGCGGCCTCGCCGCTGACGGGGAGCCTAGAGCCTCCGAGGCTGCCCTTTGGCCCCGCCGTGTGGCCACCCCACGATGCGCGAGGCTAGTTTGCAGCTTGTGCCTTAGCCAGGCAGATTTAAAGTGCAGGGTAAGAGGACGGGTGCAGACCTTCCCTTCCCTCGCCCTGGTGCCCCGAGGGTGGAGATAATGACCCGCCCACAGAGCTTCTTGTCAGCCCAACGCTCACCCTGCCTTAACCGCTCATTATCAAGACCCACTCTGAATCTTTGTTTATAAAACTTAGATGACCCTCAGATCCTAGGAGAGTCGGCCAAAAGCCTGTGTAGAGCAGGCCCTGCCAGACAAGTCACTACCAAGACCGGAGAACTTTGTTCCTGCTGCGGGGATGCTTTAAAATGCACAATATTTCACTGGGGGCGCGTGTATAGACGCGAGGCGGAAATGGTGGTTCCCACAGTAAATATCCGGGGTTCTTGTAAGAGAATTAGGTCCGGGGGCAAATCATCTTTATATTTGGAATGTGGAACTCAGTAATCAGTTATGGAAGCAGAGGAGATGTTTCAAGCTGTTTTATGAGAATAGTGACTCATCCGGGTCGGTACAGTTAGTTCCAGATTGTAAACTTCTTCAGTTCTGGGTCTGTGAATTTTATCTTTTGATCTTGGATAATGGTTCACTGCGGACCATATCTAAGTGAAATAGCTTTAAATTCTTTATGCAGCATATGTCAGAAAAACGTTTGAGGCAAGCCTCCTTTATGTCAGAAAAAATCATTTTGGAGAGATCTGCTGTGAAAGTCGTTAGAATTTGTCTATGTTGTATTCAAGAATTAAGTTCGTAGTCCCAGCTCATAAAGTGCTTGCTGATGCTGCTATCACGGCAAATGGTCTAATGAAGTCCGTTTTGCTGCCACTTGATGCCATTTTACACAAACCTTCATACTGTTAATCTCCCACAAGTCATGGAGAAAAGCTGCTGTTGGTAACTGCTGATAGCTATTCAGGCTGAGTATCTGAAAATTAAAATTCTGGCACTGAAAGTAATGTAGGCAGATGATTTATTTTCCAAGAAAAGGGACTGGAAAGAGGTGTTATTTTCCAAGAAGTGTTTTTCTCTAAGGAAGTTCAAGAGGCTGTGGTTTGATTGATACACCAGTTTATGGAGGCACAGTACCCCACTCTGGTAAGATTATAGAAATCCCTTGCCTACTTTGCGGCTAATAAAAGGAGGAGGGGGTCAGAATGACCTTGTTTTAACACAGAAAGTGTAATTATTTGTCCTTAGATTTGATCCAGGAAAACTGAGTTGCTGTGGAAACTCAAAAACTACTTGTAAGCCATTTTTCAAACTATCTGCTCTTGACAGTAATCTTCAGGAAGCCAAGATCCAAATTCCTCCCTAAACTGTTTTGTTAAACACCCATTAAATACTGACTACATATGAATAAATGCTTTAGTTGTGAGTCAGATGATAGGGGACTGTAACACTTCTGTATTTTATAAAATATTGAAGGAATAAGTAATTAAGACAGTGGGCTTTGGGTTTTGTTTTTTTGAGACAAGGTCTCCCTGTGTAGTGTAGGCTAGCTTTGAACTTGTGGAGATCCCCCTGCCTCAGTCTCCCAAATGCTAGCATTACGGGCATGTACCACCACACCCAGCTGGGGTCTGATTTAAATGTAGACTCTTACTTGCTAGTTTAACTTTTTTTTTTTTTTTGTACTGGTAATCAAACTCAGGACTTTAAGCTTGCCAGGCAGGGTAAACTGTGCTGCTGAGCTGTATCCCAGGCCCCAGTTTAACTTTTTTTTTTCCTTTTGGAGACAGGGTCTAGCTATGGCTGTGCAGTTCAGGCCGGCCATGAGCTCACTGTGTAGCCCAAGCTGGCCTCAACCTCACAGTGATCCTCCTGCCTCAGCCTCGGGATTGTTGGGATGACAGGCGTGCGCCACCACGCCAGGCCCTGGTTTAACTTTAGGCGAGGTCCTGTCTACAGTTTCCTCGCCTAGGAAACGAACAACAGTAGAGCAGTTGGAGCCTTGGTCTTGGCTCTGGCAGGTGCAGATTCAACGAACCACAGCAAAATATTTGAGGAAAAATAACATCTGTACTTAACATATACCGTGTAGATTTACTTTCTTGTTACTACTCCAAACAGTATACTATTTTTTTAAAACCTACTTGAAATTGCGTTAGGTGTCACAAGTAATCTAGAGATGATTTGAGTCTGAGGATGTGTGTGGATTATATGCAAGATATCTGTATGGCATAGAAAAGACCGGAGCAGCCCAGGAAGTGGGCAGGGTGGGGGCCTCAGTACAGGATTCGGTTAGAATATCTGTGAAAGCGCTTCAGGGTTCCTTCCCCATAATAAACATTTAAAGAGCACCGAACTGCTTCGCGTGCTTGAGCTGTATTTTTTGGTGAGCGTTTGGTTTTGTTTTTTGAGACGGGGCCTTACACTCACTATGTAGCCCAGGCCAGGCTCCAGCTCGCCTCCACCCTCCTGCCCCAGCCTCCTGAGTGCTGGGGTTACAGGCCTGCGCCACCACGCCCGGCTTGTTGACGAATATTTTGTAAATTGGAATTATTTTAAGATTCCAAAATCTCATGAAATCTAATAATGGATTAGGAAAGTTACCCTAAAGTGGATAATACTTTTTATCAAAGACAACTAGTAACGAGACTGATTTCAATTAGCTAAAAGCCATCACAGTAGGCATTCAGTGACGTCAGTAGCTTCTTTTTGGTTTGGATAAATCTTCATGCTGTGTTACATTTTGCAGGCAAAGAGATGGGCCCTGAAGAGTTGTGTAATTGAAGCTTGTAAAATATAAAACTCATTTATGGTATGTATGTAATTTCCCGGACATTGATATAAAAGCTGCTGCTGTTAATCATCCCATCTGCTCTCTTTTACAGCCCTAGGCTTTGTTAATACAGTAACAAAAATGTGATTTGATATATAGTAGGAAGAGCAGTCTAAGACGTTCACCTCAAATCTGTAACCCAGTTGTTTGAGGGGGAGAGACTGTAGAGAGTTAGGACTGCAAACCAGTGTATGCAGTTCTGACTCTTAAGAAAAATGAAGACCTTTTATCTTCTGCCTCTTTGTGGGCCTATAAATTTAAAAACCTAAATTCTATATTAGCTGAATCTCTGATGTAGGATTGAATCCAGATATGTTACTTTTTAGTTAAAAGTTAATTCTGGAATATGATTAATTTTCTCTAAATTAAACAAGAGACTGACTTTACTAGTCTTACCTGCAAACTTCTAAAGTGATTAGAGTTGAAGCAAGTTCTTCTCTTTGCCTTCCCTGGAGTCCTTACATGCCTGGGTCTCTAGCACCAGGTCCACAATTAGATATGTCTCTAAAACCAAAGGGCCTCCTGGCAAGCTCAAGGTCCTGAGTTCGATCCCCAGTACCGGGGGGGGGGGGGGGGTAGGGCTGAGGGTATAGCTCAGTGGCACACTGCCTGCATGGCAAGTATAAGATCCTAGGTTCAATTCCCGGTACCAATAAATACATAAATAAAAGTAAAAATGTATGGTAGCTTTGCTCATGGTGAAAGGAAGAAAACATCCTCAGTTCAGACCCTGGTCAAATCTAGTACCTTCTTTAGGTGATATGTCTGGGGAAAAAAATGAAATAAGATTAAAAAAAAAAAAAAAGGAGGGGCTGGGGATGTAGCTCAGTGGCACAGCACCTGCTTGGTAAGCACAAGGTTGTGAGTTCGATTCCTGGTAGAAAAAAATTTTAAAAAAATTAAAATTTAAAAGTAAGATTTTAAAAAAGATAGCAAGGGATTTGAAGAGTCATATGCAGAATAATTTTTCTGTGATTAGTCAAGAAATATTTATAAGCTGAGAGTGGTGGTGCATACCTGTAATCCCAGCACTCAGGAGGTTGAGGCTGGAGGATCATTGCAAGTTCGAGACCAGCCTGGGCTACAACATAACCTCAAGGCCAGCCTGAACTGCATAGCAAGACCCTGTCTCAAAAAGATGCCCCTCCCCACCAAAAAAGAAATAGTTACAGAGGCCAGGCATGCTGGTGGATGCCTATAATCCCAGCCCTCAGGAGGCTGAGGCAGGAGGATGGCTGTGAGTTGAAGGCCAGTCTGGCTCACATAAGCGAGTTCAAGACCAGCCTGAACTATGTATTAAGACCCTGTCTCCCAAAAACAAATCTAAAATTTGATAATGCCCGAATTGGCTACAGTGAAACAGGTGCTTTTGTATCCTGATGATAATAGTGTACATTTCTGTGATCACTGCAGATGGCTGACATAATAGGTATTCACTGTCATGCCCAACTAACAAATCAACTGTTTTGAAAAGTTGATAATAGCCACATAAGATTTTACCACATAAGATTTAATTTTTTTAAATTTGGTTTTCCTTTTTTTTGTTGTTTTAGTTGTGAGACACAGTCTCGCTATGTAGTCCAGGCTGGCTTTGAGCTCACTAATGCAGCCAGAACTCCTACCACAGCCTGCTAAGTGCTGAGATGACAGGTGTGTGTCACTACATCTGAGAATCTTACTTTTAACTACACAATTAAGTAATGTTAAGTGTATTCACATTGTGTTGAAACAGATTCTCCAGACTGTTTTCTCATCTTGCAAATCCCCATTGAATTGTAACTCCTCCTTCCCGGTCCCTCCCAGCCTCTGGTAGTCACAACTCCAGCTTTCCATTTCTGTGATTCTGTTGTTGTTGTTGAGCTATTTTCCCTGTTGCTCGGGATGGTGTTGAACTTGTGAGCTCTAGCCATCCTCCTGCCTCATCCTCTCCTGACAGCTGGGCCCACAGGCTCACGGCCACAGTCCCCAGTGTAATGGCTAAGCTTTGATTACTGCTGATGCACTGTGTAAGTGGAATCACTTATGTTCCTGTCTTTATGTGACAAGCTTGTTTTATGTAGTCTGATGCCTTGATAGTTGCTTGTACTGTTTTTTTTTTTTTTTTGGTTTTTATCGCTTTCTGGTCTTAACTAGACTAATACATAATATATTCAGAAGGTGAATCTACATAATATCTTAAACCAAGATGTATTGCTTAGTCCACTTATTTAATTGTTTAGTCATTTAAAACTAGTATTAGTAGTTAGGAGGATGTTTCCTTTCAGGGTATAGTATCTTCTACTGGCACACTACTTCAGACACTTCTTTTTTGCAGTTGACTTCACAGCAGGTGGTCAGGTCTGGTTTAAAGATCAGAAGATGAAATTTCACATTATGATAAAGGTGTTGTTAAAAGCCAAGCATGGTGGTGGCACACCTGTAATCACAGTACTATATTTGAGAGGCTGAAGCAGGAGGATCTCAAATTTGAGATTGACCTAGGCAGTATAGCAGGCCTCTATTCCCAGAAAGTTCTTGAAAAAGTTAATGATGGGTGTTATGGCAAAAGTTTAACTTTAGTCTTCAGTTCAGATAGTAAAAAGCTTTACTTCTAATTTTATTGCCCTGAAGTACATAAACTTACTATTATTCTAGTAAGTAAGTTAGCTTTCAGAATTATGGAGGAAAGCTAATAAAAGTAGTTATAAAAGCACTTTCGGAGAGAAATTTTTAAAGATGATTTGTAAGCCTCCACCTTAAACTTTAAGTTGGTTAGGTTAGGGGAAAGAGGAGGAAGAACACTCTTAATTTCTCTCCCTTGGTCTTCACTGCTTCTCCGCACTCTGTAACTTCTACCCTAAATAAATCAGGAGTAGCTGACAGTTGCTAATGCAATTAGCTGTCAGTATCTTGTTTCCAGGAAAAGCCTGTTGCTCCACTTTTCTGGCTTATTCTTCTGTTTAGTCAAATGGAGAGCTGGGGTTCCCTTCTGTTTTCAGAGCAGATTTGAACAGGGTGTGCTTTTTCACGTCTTAGACAAGAATCTACCCATTAGTACTTTGATCCTTCTGCAGTTTTTCTGGACCCTTCTAAGTATAATCTGTTTGCTTAGGGCCCAGAAATCACACCAGGCAACTGAGTAGCATGTGCGTGGCTGAACTTTAGTGAATGGAGAACTGCCCCTTCCATGTGCAGCACCTGAGGGCCCTGCTGGTGGTTTTTCTTTGTCAGCATCAGGCTCAGTTTCCCACCTTCCTGCTCCCCTTCCTCTCCTCAGTTCTTCACCTTTTTTGTGCTGTGCGCTGGAATAGGTCAGGAAAGCCTGTGGACCCGCTCTCCAAATAATATTTTTATTTTTAACGTCCGAACTACAAGGTTACTGAGGAAACCAATACTATTGAAATACACTTACCAGCACTATAGACATGAGCATAAATGATGCTTAGAGGTCTGCAGCAACAATAATACAACAAATACCTAGCATACGTGAGTTACAGGTTCAGGTGCTACTGTTGTAATTAGTTGGTTGTCTGGCCTATGTTTGAGGCAGGAAGATCACCTAGAGTTCAAGGCCAGCCTGGGCTATACAGTGAGACCCTATCTCTGAGTGAGTGAATGAATGAATGAATACGTACATACATCTCTTCCCCTAAAGATTCTACATCCTAATTCTAGAGTTGGTGAGTATGTTGTTCTGTGGCAATGGTTGAAGATGGAATTAAGATTGTGAATCAGATGACCTTAAGATAAAGAAAGTATCCTGAGTAACCAGAAAGTATCCAGGCAGGGCTGTAATCAAAAGAATCCTGAAAGGACTGGGCTTGTTGGCACACATCTGTAGCCCTAGCACTCGGGAGGTTGAGGTACAAGGATGGCTGTGAGTTCGAGGCCATCGTGGGCTAGAGACCCTGTCTCAACCAACAGCCACAACAGAAATAACCAAACCAAAGGACCCTTAAAAACGTGAGCGGAGTCTGTGGAAGATGACTGCAGAACAGGCATGGAGAGTGAACACTGTTGGCTTTGAAGATGGGTAGGAAAGAGGCCAGGAGCCAAGGGATGGCCTCCACGAGCTGGCAGGGGCATGTCAGCACAGCCTGCCGACGTCTCAGGATTATACAGTGATAAATTTGCATAGCTTCAGCTGTTAAAAGTTCCTGATGATGTGTTTTGATGGTAATAAAAAACTAGCACACTAACCCTACTTTGCTCACTTCATCACTACACATGGCAAAAACAAGCCGTATTTCATCCCCAGGTTTTCCAGACCTTTTTTTTTTGTGTGTGTGTGTGTGTGTGTGCTGGGGATTGAATTCATTACAGTCTCAACCTTTTTAATTTTTTAATTTATGGGGTGGGGGTTCTCACTAAGCTGCTAAGTTGCCCGGGCTGGGCTCAGACTTGCCCTCCTCCTGCCTCATCCTCCCAGAGTGCCGGGGTGACTGCTGTGCACCATCGCACCAGCCCACGCTGATCTGTAAAGACTGTTGTACCTGCCCTGTTACCGGAGTCCAGCTCCTGGGGCTGATTTACTCCCTGCTGTCCTTGCCTGGTTACACTGGTGATTACACAGCTCCCCAGCCCCTTCTTGCCTTGTTAAAGTATATTAATTTTCCCTCAAAACAATATTCCTTAGAAGCCGTATTACCTGAGCATTTCATTTAGATTTGACCTCAAGGTGCACTTGAGCATCCGGACAGTACCTGTCCTCCTCGGGTCTCCTGGGTGTAGTGCACCGCAAAGAAGAGCTAAGAAAACTGAGGCAAAGCAGTAACTGGTGACCGGAAGGGAAGTCAGTGGTACTCTCAGTTCTGCACGCCTGTGTTAGCCAAGAGGCAGCAGCCCACGTCTGTGCTTCCTGAGCTAAGGAAATTATGTTAAGAGCCTGGGCCTCATAGTTTGAGGTTGGTAACTGTCAAAAAATACCGGTTTGTTCTCTGCAAAAGTGCTCATGCGGCACATCTTTCTAGTACCTCTGTTAGAATTAAGACTGTGTCTGTGTATCCGTAGGCTCTTAGAGTCAGAAGCTCTTTCAGGCAACATATTGTGTCACTGGTATAAGAACCTGAGGGTGGGAACATAAACTAAGAGACATGAAGGAAATCTGTTCAAAAGCAAAGAACAGATGGGACGAGGGAAAGGAGAAAAGAAAGAGGCAAAAATGTATGTATGTATATATGTATATACATATGTGCAGGAGGGCTAACATGGTTCTACTATTGTATTATGTCACTTAATGCTAAGGAATAGTTGATGACGGGTTATTCGATCAATCTTGTATGTCTGTATGCGTTATCCTGAGCATACACTTTGAAGATATCAATATGCAATGCAGCAACTATTGTTGGTTTTCTGTTGCTTTGTCTATAATTCAATTCTGATAATACTGTTACTGTACTACTTTGTGCGTCTTTGTTAATGCTTTCCAGTTTTTTTTTTTCTGTTGTTGAGATGATTGACCAATTTTGCATGTCTATATCTGTGTTCATGAATATACACTTTGAAGATATCAATAGGTAAAGCAACAACCATTGTTGAGTCCCTGTCACCTTGTCTGTAAATCAGTTTTGATTGTACTATTTCTTATGCTACTTTGTGTCTGTTTGTTAATATTTTTGTTCTTTTACTTTTAAAATAAAAAAAATTAAAAAAAAAAAGAAGCTCTTTAACTTTTACATAGGCTTATCCCTGCACCCACCCTGTAGAATTAACAGCCCAAGGGAATGAGCAAGCTTCAGATAGCCTAGCTAGGAATTCTGTCCACCAGCAAAAAAAGAATGCTGCCTTTATATGGAAAGGAAGCAGGGGAAGTAGGAGAGCAGTTCTTTAGCTTCACTTGTTATGTCACAAACATACTATTTTCATCTGTTGCCTAGAAATTTATCCCTTTTAAACAGATGGATATTCATGAGGCTTACTACTGAGAGGTTTTAAAAATACGAATTATAAACTCAGTATTGTGGTGCATGCCTATAATCGCAACACTCAAAGGAGACTGGATCACAAATTTGAGCCTAGCATGGGTAGCAATTTTGCAAGACCCTTTCTCAAAACAAAAAATAAAAATGGCTAGGGTTACAGTTTTGTCTGAAGGCCCAGGTTTTGATCCCCAGTGCTGCCAAAGGTGGTAAACAAAACTTAAGTTTTACTATTGATTTTGCCATTTGGTGTAATCAGTGTGTCTTCTACCCCCAAAATAAATTTATCCTGGAATTTAAGATTTGATTCAAAATTATCTTTGTAACATAAATTATACCTTAATAATGTTAATTAAAAACAGCCCTTGTTGCCAGGTGTAGTATTGCATGCCTGTAATCCCACCACTTGGGAAGCTGAAGCAGGAGGACTGTCATAAAGTGAGACTAGTCTGGGATTCATAGAGAGTTCAAGGCCAGCCTAAACTATATAGTAGATAAGTAAAAATAACCTTTGTGTGTGGGAGAGGAGTAACGGGAACTGAATCCATGGCCTGTGCAGTTCAGGCTGCCCTGCGCTCACTTTGTAGCCCAAACTGGCCTCAAACTTGCAGTGATCCTCCTGCCTCAGCTTCCTAAGAGTGCTGGGATTACAGGTGTACACTACCATACCCAGCTTTCACTTTTTTTCCTGCCCTTTTTATTTTTTATTTTGAGACTGGATCTCACTGAGATCCCCAGGCTGGGCCTGAACTTGTGATCTTCCTGCCTCAGCTTCCCGCTGTTGGGATTACATTTGTGCACTCCTATGTCCGATTTAATAACAGCCTTTTAACCTTGGATGTAGCATATGAAACGCTCTGTTGTAGCCCTCAGCTGGTTCTGTATTAATGACAAGCTATTACTGACTCTAGTCTCACAGAAGACTTGATTCCTGTGTGAATATGTGGTAACAGGAACATGTTTCCAATTCTTCTGATCTTTAAAAGTACTTCTGCTCTGTTTTAAGTCTAATTTTAAGTAAAATTTGAGAATGTTGTTATGCCATTAAGGTTAGCTATTCCCTAAAGAAATAAGCTTAGTTTGTCCAATACCACTCTGTAGCCACAGAAAAAAAATTTTTTAAACTGTGGGTACAGGGAATTGAACTCATGACCTTGTGCTGTGCCTGGCAGGCACTTGTACCACTGAGCTATATCCCTGGCCCCAGAAAATAAATTTGATAAGGACAAAAATAAAACAAATGGGAAAAAAGATAAAGTTGGGACACTGTACTATATGCTGGAGCAAGGGCTAAGAGGACAGTATGCAAACAAGTAATTTTAACTTACGTTTTAAAAAAAGAAGAGGGGCTGGGGATATAGCTCAGTGGAATAAGCGCTTGCCTAGCAAGCGCAGGGTCCTGAGTTCGATTCCCAGTACCGCAAAAAAAAAAATTAAAAAAAGAAGAAAACAGGCAAAGAACATAAAGTCACAGGGATCAAAGAAATTTGCACCTAGTGATGAACTTTTAAAAAAGAATGCTTATTATCACTATGGGCTTACATACTTCGGGGGAGTGTATAAATTCATGGTCTTTCTGGAAAGCAGTTTAGCAGAGCCTTGGAGAATTTTATGCCCAGTTATTCTACTTAAGAATCTATATCCCCCCCAAATCAAGTGGACATCACAACATTATTTCATGTAACCTGAAAACTAAAATGTCCACCCTTACAGCGCCTGCCTGGCAAGTGCAAGGTCCTGAGTTCAATTCCTGGCACCAAAAAAAAAAAAAATACTGAGCTTTAAGGGAATGGTTATGTTGTGGTATACCCATATAATTAAGTCACTGAAAGTGAGATTTTTACACAATTCTTAATGACATGTTAAAATAGATGGTAAAGGGAAAAAAACCAGGACAGAGTTTTGTACATGTAGAAGATTAATTTTATGAAAGAACCCCAGAGGAAGACTAGGGCAATACATACGCTAGTGAGTCTTTCTGGTCTCCTGGAGCACGGCCATGTGTGGTTTGGGGTGGGCGCCCAGGGGATGCCTCAAAGCAGTTTCTTGTTCTCACAGGTAGCTGTTACCTGCCTTACTGAGAGAACGCAGTTGTTGGTCACAGTTCCTCCCAAATTCACGGTGTGGATTTGAAAGGGTGGAGAAGGAGACGGGACAGTGTTCTAGTGGGTGCAGCACTCCATTCATTGGGGTGTGTTGCTTTATCAGCAGAGGAAAGGACAAGCTGCTATTTTAGCATGGCTTCATAAAATACTCTTAGTCATGAACCTCCCAGATTAGATGGTATATGAGAAGTGGAAAGCTGCCTTTATTCATCTACATTTCATAGGACTAGATTCTTCTAAGCAGTTTTTAGAAATGACTGCATTTTAACTGTGTCTCCTCTGTTACTCTGGTCTTCCCTGGGAGCTCTCGTAAGGTATATTTCTATACAGACATGCTTGCTGTACACTGCATTACAGTCTCCCTGGGTCTCCCATCTAGAGACAGCTGGCTTCGCTGGGAAGTGACTGAGAGAGATCAGGTGGCTTCTTATGAGATCACAAAGCTGTGCAAGCATGAAGGAAGGATGTGGTTTTGTAGGAAGGTGGTTGGCAGTATAAGAGGCAGAGGGAAGTGCTGATTTTGTTTTTACTGTTATTTGTCTTCTCCTGGCAGTGATTTCTTTTTCTTTTTCAGCTAGAATTTGTGTTGCCCAGGTTGTTTTCAAACTCATCTCAACCTCCCAGTTAGCTGGATATACAGACTGTGGGCCCCCTGTCCCATTTGCAGTGCTTTGCCGCTGCTGTTTTCAATTATGGAAGCAGCTCAAAGACAGACCGCTGTGCATAACAGGATTGGTGTTAACATCTAAGCATATAAAACTAAGTGCCCAGCCGGGCGTGGTGGTGCATGCCTGTAATCTCAGCTCTCAGGAGGCTGAGACAGGAGTATTGCTGTGAGTTTGAGGCCACCCTAGGCTACAAAGTGAGCTCAAGGTCAGCTTGAACTGCATAGCCAGACCCTGTCTCCAAAATACACACACACTTAAGTGCTCATTAAACTTTATGAACATAGGAAAACTGGGGCTGGAGATGCGGCTTAGTGATAGAGCACTCCCCTAGCATGCAGGGATCCATGCGTTTGATCCCAGCAACACACAAACACAAAGACACACACACAAAGTTCCAGTGAGAGTCTTATATTCTAATATAAATCTAAATATTGGCAAAACTTCTTCCCTGAAAGGCTTCCCCAACATAATAAGGCTGCTTGTGTGACAAAGTCAGAATTCCCAGATAAGACAAATGGATCTGTCATTTCACTTAGTTTGGTTGATTGAGAAAAGATCTGTCTCCCAAGAATAAATTCCCTCAGATTTGTTAAGGAAATGTTTCATAAATTTCTTTAAATCAGGTTTTTTTTAACTGAGTTGGCCTGAGGGTCTGACTTCAAAACCCTGCAGTGCCGCCTCATAGGCTTTTGAAGCCTGCTTCCCAGGCTTCTGTTCCGGGCGGTACAATTTCAGCTTTGTTCTCTCTGCTGCTGGTCTGCGGATCCACCCCACCCTTGTTTGTGGCTGATCACTGAGCTTTTAATAGAGGCCATGGACCGACTGTATTTTCACCCTGTGCCTACTAGACAAGCATGACTAGTTTTTATTCTCCTAGCCTGACATGGGGTGTGGTTGAAAGTTTTTGTCTTCTGTGAGTTAAGCAGCATTGTTAGATTTTCTTTGCTTGTTACTTGGGTTAGTAATATCTACACAACTGGGCTTCTGTCAACAGTTTAGCCAATACCACAAAGTAAAGTCAGGATCTGAGCTTGAATCCTGCACTCCAGTGTGATAACCTGGTCATCAGAATGTGCTCCGTCAGCATGTGAAAGAATAAAAGTCATCAACTGAGAAGGAGGAATACATATGGACAAGTTTTTTGGTTTTGTTTTTTTTTTGTCTTTTTGAGACAGGGTCTCGCTGTGCAGTTCAGGCTGGCCTTGAGCTCACTTTGTAGCCGAGGCTGGTCTCGAACTTGCAACCATCCTCCTGCCTGAGCTTCCCAAGTGCTGGGATTACAGGCGTTTGCCACTGTGCTGGGTTGGACAAGTTCTTACGAAAATTACCTGTGTGTACACATACCCCTGTTGGTATTCTGTGGTTCGGGTAGGGCATTTCAGCAAGGTTATGGTTTTAGATATTAACACATTATATGAATTTAGGTTAGGTCTGCAATCACATCAGCAGCAGACTTTACACTACTGTTAATGACTTACCACTTATTGAACTGGCAAACTGGTGATCTGTCTTCCCCTGAAAACCCGTGGGAGCAATTGAGGCTGAATCCAAAGGCACTTTCTAGGCAAGGTGAGTGCGTTTTTAATGGTGCAATCAGGGTACATTCATGGTATCTCTTTGTTTTCAGAGTAAACCCCAGTCTCCAAAGAGAGCTTTATCCTTACTTCCCATCAACAATGGCTCCAAAGAAAATGGCATCCATGAGGAACAAGACCAAGAGCCACAAGATCTCTTTGCAGGCAAGTAAATACTATTGTGGAAGATTCTAAAACACGTAAAACACAGGGCCTGTCATGAAGATTCTTCTGGTGTAGGAAGGAAGACATAAATACACACCTTCTTAAGAACATGCATTAAATTGTTAAGCAATAGTAGAAATGTGGCCAGAGGAATTGCAGGAATATTGTAGGAATTTGTAGGAGTATGGGATTACTGGTTGTAGCAGTGGCTTTAGACTTTTACGATCAAGACTCAGAACCCAAAATATATTCCTATTTGTACAAAACTGAAACAGAAGTTTTTAATAACTTATTACTTCTGATGAAATCTGAAATTCTATATTGTTTTTCTTTTTAGTCTTTTTTTTGTTTTTGTTTTTGAGACAAGATTTCACTGTGCAGTTTAGGCTGGCCTTGAACTCAAGGATCCTCTTGGCTCAGCCTCCCGAGTGCTGGTATTACAGGCATGCATCACCAGCCCAGCTGTTTTTCTTTTTAAAATGCTCTCTGTAACTCATTGATTGCACCGTCTACCAACAAGCTACAACATACGGTTTGAACAAAGCAGGGCTCTTCAACCCTGGTACTATTAATGTTTGGGCTCAGTAGTTTTTTCCACTGAGGGAAACTGCCCTGTTCTCAACAGGGGGTGATTCTGGCCCAAAGGATAATTGCCAGTGTTTGGAGTCATTTCTGTTAGGACACCTGGGCGTGCTGTAATTACCTATTTGGTGAAGGCCACAGACATCGCTGAACTCCCTACGGTACATAAGACGGGCCTCCCCAACAGAGACTCAACCTAAAATGTCAAGAGATGCCTACATTGAAAATCTTGGGTCCAGAGTGCACTTGGAAGACTACTTGTAAGAACTAGGAGAGAAAGGAAAAGGCTTCCAATGGTTGGACACGGGTAAAATGTACTTGAGGGACAGTCAGTAAGTGTGCTGGGCCACAGCAAGGGTTCTTAGAGAAGCCAGGGAAGATCGAGACTGTGGAGACTGTGACTGCTGTTAGGAAACAGGTTTGGCAGGACTTTGCGAGTGTGGATTTTGATCCTAATACCGATTAAGGGCCATTTTGCATAAGGAATGTGACGGGGACAGAATATGTTTTAGAAAACTAACCAAGTAGAATTATTACACAGTGAGTTACAGTGGAGACTTGTTAGAAAACAGTCACAAATTAGTTCAAGAATTAAATGGCATGAACTCACAAACCTCCTGAGTTAGCTTCTGAGTGCTGGCATTACACATACGTCAATTTTTGTGTCCTTAATTGTGTTCTTTGACAGCATGAAGCATCTGTGCCTAAGCAAGAAAGATCTCATAAAGCAGTTCTGCCTCCTACCTAGCATGTATTCCTCCTCCCCTAATATATTGTTTTCTGAGTATCAGGTTAATATTTCTTCACTTGAATGCTACTTTTTTTTTTTAGGTATACTCTATAAACTTAAGAGAACCATGTGGTTTTTCTTTTCTTTCTTTTGGTTATCTTTGGGCTTGAACTCATTTTATTTTTTATGTGGAGAAAGGGTCGTACTAAGTCTCTGTGTTGTCCACGTTGTGCTTGAACTTGTGATCCTCCTGCCTCATCTTCTCAGAGTGCTGGGATTATTCGCATTTACCACCATGCCCAGCTGGAAGTTTGTTGTAAAATTATTCTGGCTATTAATTTTACTCTGAAAGGGATTGCCTTTGTATATCACAATTCAGATAAGAAAATTAAAGTTCCTTTTCTCCAGTGGGGGGCTGGGAATTAAATGGCAAGTTGGGTATGGTGGCACATGCCTGTAATCTCAGCAGTCAGGGATGCTGAGGCTGAGGCAGGAAGATCATTGTGAGTTCAGGACCAGCCTGGGCTACAAAGTGAGTTCAAGGCCAACCTGAACTGCATAGAGATCCTGTCTCAAAAAGACATTAAAAAAAAAAAGAAGAAGAAGGGGACAAAAAGGAACTGGTTAGGTTTATGCTTTTTTCCTCTTCGGTGTTGCTGGGGATGAAACCCAGCAGTTTGTGTACACCAAGGAAGTGCTCTACTACGGAGCTACATTCCCAGGCCTCTAGTTAGGGTTAGAACTTGTGGCAAGTTCAGAGTCTTTATTTGCATAGAAACTTTTTGCCTGAAAAAGGTGCATAATGTTATTTTTAAAAGTCCCCTCCCTAGAACATGTAGAGAATGAGTTGTTCAGCTCAACTCTGAGTTTGCCCTAGAGAGGCCACTTGTAAGCGCTATTTAAAAATGAAAACATAAAACTATTTTGGTGAGAAAGATTTTCAGATTTCACACTATCACACATCTTTTCCCATTTGGAAAGCATATATTAAATATAACTTAATCTTCGCAAGATGATCCAAAGTATAACTGTGGATGGTGTGGCAAGCTCCCTTTCCCAGGTGTTACTGTATTAGAATCTTTTTCTAGATTATATTTTTCCTGACTTTTCCTTTGATACCACTTTTATTGTCAGTTTATCTCCATCGTATTGATTTACAAAAATCATTGGTTTAAAAACCAAACTTTATGTACTTTTGCAAATATAAGAATAAATAGGCTTCGTGAGGTTCTAAAGTAATACTTCCAGGAATCAAATTAATGGCACACTCATTTTGGCTGTGGAATCTTTTTGCTTAACCCGTGGTTATTAGCTGAATTCTGGTTAGGAGAGGGCAGCTAGGTGGCTGTGTTTCAAAAGGAAAGGGGAAGGTTGCTGTGAGGCCTGGCTGCCCTCGCCGCCTTCCCTTCATCCGTGGAATTTTCATGGCTCTTGTTGTCTTGTGTGGAAACCTGTGAATTGAGTAGAGGCATGCTGGCTATTTTGCATGTGTTTATGTGTGAGTTTCAGCCCAAAGAACTGAGGCCCGGCTATCAAAGACCCATTACTGACTTTTCACTTTCAAAAATCAACTGTTTTTAGATGCCACAGTGGAGCTTTCCCTGGACAGCACACAAAATAATCAGAAGAAGGTGCCAGCCAAAACACTCATTTCTCTGCCTCCACAGGAAGCCACAAATTCTTCTAAGTCCCAGCTGAACTATGAGGAGGTGAGACTCTGTGCTGCTGGTCTTGTTGCTTTCAGATTTTTAGGACCCTGCGCTACCTGTCCAAAGTGAGTGGAATGAGACCTTTAGAAAATATTTATGACTACTGAAGGAGATTTTTGTAGTTAATGGACAGCCGGAATCCAGTGCAGTCAGAGGAGGTGAACCTTTTAGAACTTCAGTGATAAATGACTGACTACAGCATGCATGTGATAGGTTTGCCACCAGTACAATAAAGGACTCTTTGTTGCACAGAGTTTCTGTTGCCTGGAGGAAAGCACAAAGCTTCTGATGGTCACTAATCTTCTGTAGTGTCCGCAGTGCCCACACTCAGGAATCTAGTCTCTCCTTATCCCCTGCTTACCTTGAAAGAGGCAAGTCTTCCAAAGTCTTAGTAAATTATTGTCATCAAAATAAAGTTTTAAGAGAATAGATCTACCAAAGACCTGTGAGCTACATGTGGTGGAACATGCTTGTAATTCCAGCTACTGAGGAGGCTGAGGCAGAAGGATCACAAGTTCAAGTCCTATCTGAGCAACTTAGGATCCTGTCTCAAAAGTCAAAAAAACATTTTTAAGGAGGTGTGGGGATGTAGCTGAGTGCTAGAGTGCTTGCCTAGCCCGCGTGGGGCCTGGGGTTTAATTCCTATTACTGAAAGAAAAAAAATTGAAAAACCAGTCTGTGAGCAGCTCCCAACTTGACATGGTGGGAGTTGGTTCATTGGAATCATTGAAAATAGGCAAAGCAGGGCTGGGGATATAGCTCAGTGGAATAAGCGCTTGCCTAGCAAGCGCAGGGTCCTGAGTTTGATCCCCAGTACCGCAAAAAAAAAAAAAAAAAGAAAATAGGCAAAGCTGACCGTTAATACATAGTAGAGTACATCTTAAACTTCTAATGTTAATATAAAGTTAATCTAGGATAAAATTAATAGTCCTTTCATATAAATGCTCATGGTTTGTCTTTTCTTTAAAAAGCTAGAGGAAGAAGAACAGGAGGATCAATTTGATTTGACAGTTGGTATCACCGATCCTGAGAAGATTGGTAAGTGTCCTGGGGACCCGAGATGTTAGCGTGGAGCTCTGGAGAGCATGGGTCCCTAATGCAAGGGGCCTGTCTCCACAGCTGAGCCAGCCAGAGTGAAGCACTGCATCAGTATCTTTCCTTTAAAGGTGCAGTCCTACCTCTTCCCAAGGCCAGAGACAGCAGATAACACAGTAGGTTATTTAGGCTTTTCTTAGCTTTAAGAAGAAAAATAAGAGACATCAAATATACTATTCCCTTTTTAAAACTCAAACATTGCCTCTCCCCTCAGTTGAAAAAACTATTTCATTTCCTTTTGAAATCACAAATTCTGCTTAAGCACTCTAAAACTACATGTTCTAAAATTTGGCGATAACAGAACTTATTTCCCGTTGAAAAGTTGCAAACTATATGGCAGTGCCTGCCCGTAATCTTGGCACTCTGGGAGCTAAGGCAGAAGAATCACAAATTTGAGCCTAGTTTGAGCAGCTTCAGCAACTTAGTAAGATCCTGTCTCAAACAATAAGGGCTGGGAAACATAGGTCAATGTGATGGCCCTGGGTTCAGTCTCAGGACAGGGAAGGGGCAAAAAATCTTAGTAGTAATAGTTTGAAACTCTTGTTAGATATTTATTTATCATGCACTATTGATCTCCTAATATGATTTCTTAAATTTTTTTTTTTTTTTTTGCGGTACTGGGGATCGAACTCAGGACCCTGCGCTTGCTAGGCAAGCGCTTATTCCACTGAGCTATATCCCCAGCCTGATCTCCTAATATGAAGGGGGTGTCCACCATCTCTCAAAAGACTAAAGAATTCAAGCTGAATTGTGATGAAATTGAAGTTGGATTTTCAAAGACCATACTACTTAAGTTTGGCCAGATTTGGATTTTTAGGGTACTTTCTTTTGTCCCAGGTTAATGAGAGGTACTAGTGAGCAGAGAACAATTCCTTGTCCCAGGTATGGCCCCTTACAGAAGAGATTATACAGAACTTCCTCCTCCTAAATGGGGTGGTATTTACATGGTTAACAGAACAAATGTAACAGTTAGACTTCATACCAGGTCTGGGTACTCGCACCTGCCATCTTCAGCTTTCTGAAATTCTTTAGGAAATTTACATACATTTTAAATGGTGTTACAAGCCATAATAAACCTTTCCTCCTTAAACAAACAAACAAACAAACACCAGTTGCCATTAAACTGGTGGTGTTTAGTTTTCCTGGAGGGCTGCACTGGCAGGATGTTTATGAGCACCACATGCAGTTCCCTCATGTACTGGCTCAGGAAATCGAGGACCGAAAAGAAAGTAACTCTCCTATTACAGTGCAGTTGTAAAGCCAGGACCAGAACTGTGGATCACATGTCTAGGACTCTCTCTTGCCTCTGAAATAATCTAGTGTTATGAATACCCTATTATTACTTTAATTTTAAAGCCTGGACATGGTGGCACAGACCTACATACCCAGGTTGAGGCAAGATGACTGCAAGTCCAGGTTCCACTTAGAGAGACCCTGTCTCAAAAAATAAATAGAGCTGGGGTGCAGCTTAGGGTGGAGGCCCTGGGTTCAACTCCAGGACCACAAAGAGAGAGAGAGGGAGGGAGGGAGGGAGGGAGCAAGAGGGAGAGACAGAGGGAGAGGCAGAGGGAGAGAGAGAGAGGGAGAAGGAGAGGGAGAGAGAGAAGCGTGGAAGGCAGGGGAGGGAGAAAGGAAAGAAGGGACGGAAGAAAGGAAAAATTTTAGGCTAGTTGTTAGCTGCTTTAAATAAGTGACTTTCAGTGGCACAGTGCCTGCCTGGCAAGCACAAGGTCCTGAGTTTGGTTCCCAGCACCAAAAAAAAGAAAGAAAGTATGAATGATTAGAATATTGGTACTGTTTTAATTAATGTTTAGAAAGTCAGGATCCTTAAACCAGGAGTGTGGCCAGACGTGGCGACACATGCAAGTAATCCCAGAATTCAAGAGGCTGAGGCAGGAGGATTATTGTGAGTTTGAGGTCAGCCTGGGCTACAAAGTGAGCTCAAGGCCAGTGTGAACTGCATAGCAAGACCCTGTCTCAAAAAGCCAAAAAAACCTGGGGGAGTTTTAGGTTCCAAGGACTATCACAGCAAAGCATCACAAACTAGGTAGCTTGAAAACACCTGAAATACACCTTTGGTTCTAAAGGCTAGAAATCTCAACTGGTGGCACAGGGCATATTCTCTGAAGGTACAGGAAGGTCCACTTTCTCCTCTCCTAGATTCTAGTGGCCTCAGTGGCCTTGGGCAAGCTCTGCCTTCGCTGTCACGTGGGATTCTTCCACATTGTCTTCCCTCTTTGCTAGTGTGTCTGAGTCTCACTAACCTCGCAAGGGCACAGGTCATGTTATAGAGGGACCCACCCTGGGTCCTCATTTTAACCAGATCCCATTGGTTAAGACTGTTCCAAGTAAGGTCAATTGTGAGGTACTGGGAGTTAGGACTTTAATGTATCAATTTAGAGGTTGCACAACTCACCCCAGTAGTAGAGTAAGCGTTTTGTGGATCAGATTTATTTGAGCACAAATTGCTGTTGGTAATAAATTCCTTCCCTTATACTGTGGTCTGGATTCTTGGTCCTGTTGACACCAAGAGACTAGCTCATTAAAACCGTGTCATATACAGGGCCTGATCTTAACACAAGTTTTTGTTTGTGTGGGGTGTTTATTCGACAAGTGCTTCTTCCCACACACATCTAAATGAAACGACCCCCTTTTACAAGGGTGTTCTTTTTAGGGTCTTGGTACTTGCACATGCCATCTCAGCTCTCTAAAAATCTTTAGGAAATTGACATACATTTAAAACTGCTACACTCCTAGTCCATTTCCAGATCGTACATAAAAGCAGCTGACCTCTGAGGGTCTGAAGAGCCTGCTCTGCTTTGCTGTGCTTTCGCTATTTTTGTTCATTGTTTTCTGTAGTACTGGGGGTTGAACCTAGGCCCTTCACAGTGTGCTATGTACTCAGCCCTTTTTTCCTTTATTTTTACTTTGGAGACAGGATCTTGCTAAGTTGCTCAGGCTGTCCTCAAACTCAGGATCCTCCTACCTCAGGTTCCCAAAATGCACGGATTACAGTGCATGCCACCTTGCCTGGCAGTTTTATGTATGTTTGCATTTGAACTTTACTTAACGGCAGTAAATTATGATATTGATTTCTTGGACATTTGAGTATGGCTATCCTTCAGTGAATGAAATTTTGAATATTACTTTTATAAAATAAACTTACATTTTTCCCCCAGTGGTAAACAGCTATAGAATGTGTGGTATAACTGGTCTAGAGGAGAAAGAAAGGTCGTAATCAAAATTTTGATTTTTAAAGCTTTTTCTTTTGGGGGAAGAACTATGTATGATTAGTTAAGGCATTATTTGTGGCTATAGGAGACAACAATCCAGATTCTCATAAGGGGTGGGGACTAAAAAGGGAAGTGTAGACCCATGTGAAGGGAACACCCAGGGTTCCACTAGTTATAGGCATGTTGTTCAGAGCGGGACTTAACCCAGGTACTCAACAAAGCGACGCAGTCTCCAGCTCTCCCCACCTCGCAGCTGATCTCTCATCTATGCTGGGGAGCCCTCCACGTGGCACGGAGGTGCCCAGGGCGTGGAGACTCACACTGACAGGCTGGGCAGCCCTGCTCTTTGTGACGTTTTCCCCGAGGGTTTAGCTTCTAATACCTCATTTCTAGGACTTCCATTTCAGTTAGTCTTTAGTTAGACTCTGTCTTTTTTTTTTTTTTTTTTCTTTTTTAGACTCTGTCTTTTTGAGACAGGGTCGTGCTATGTAATTCAGGCTGGCCTTGAGCTCACTTTGTAGCCCAGGCTGGTCTGAAACTCAGAACGCTCCTCCTGCCTCAGCCTCCCGAGTGCTGGATTACTGCGTGTGCCACCACGCCCAGCTTGAACATCACTTTAACCTTTGTTATTTTTTTTCTTTTCTGTTAACTTCATCATAGAATTCAACAATAGATTCCTAGCAGAACTAACTTCATACGAAGTACGAAGTAATTGCATCGGGATTCAGGCCCCTGGAGCCTAGCTTCAAAGTCACATCCTTGACCCCTGACCACAAGTCTCACCTGTGGTCACTTGAGTGGGAGGAGAGTCATGTGTGAGGCTCCAAGGGTGAGGTGGTGACTGTTCCTTATCTCAATGGCTTTATCCATAAAATAAGTGGTGTGGAATTCACAAGATAGTACAGTTCAGCAAGGAAATCAGAAGGTCTAGATTCCATTCCCAACACTGCATGACCTTGAATGAGTCACTTCATCCTCCTGTTTGTCTTCCTCAGCTGCCCTGGGCAGGGCTTGGGTGGGGCAGAGGTGGGGGCCTAAAGCTTATTTCTGTGTCAGGTACCCTCTCTGGCGGCAGCTGGGGAGGGAGAGCAGACACGCCCCCTAGTCCTCTATACCCTTCCCCTCTGGGCACTTAGACTCCTTTTCTTCTGCACTGGGAATCAGTCTCTGTCCACTTAGAAGAGTAGGTATTTCCAGTCATCCCACTGAAACCAAGGTGTGCTGTGGGACTCGACTGATCCCGGACTGCCCCTCCTCAGCCCAGAGCCAGGGTAGGAGCTTACACCGCTGGTAATTGTGGACCTAAGCTTTCCCATCTGATGTGGAGAGAAACCAGGGGCAAGGGAGGAAGGGAGCCGAGCCGAGCCAGACGCCCTGGTCCTGCTTGGGGCTGCGTCTGTCTGGGTTCCAGTGTGTGTCTTTCAGGGTCCGGGGAGTCAATGGGGGCTTTATCTTTCCAAGTGGTCTAGGTCAGAACACTACCACAGAGAAAAACGGTTTCTTGAATCCCAGATTATTTAATAGTCAAAGGCTTTTTCATAAAAGTAATTCCTCCAGGAAAGAGATTTGTGTGATATCAGGCAGCCCAAGTGTCTTCCTGCCAAGCGCTTTGCTCTGGATGAACATGTGAGATCACAGAGGTCAGTGTCTGCCCGTACAGAGGAGGGGCCGTGACGGTGCTTGTGAAAGGGCAGAAGGAGCCCAGAGCTGGCCGAGGGTAGAACTACTTGTTTCCTTCTACATCCGTTGCTTCCCTCTTCTCCTGCTTTATACAGGGAGAGAATTGTTCAGTTTCGGACAGATGTGTGTAGCCAGCCCAAACATTGGCACGGTAACAACTGATGGATTGTCAGTACCCACTGCTGCCTTGGGGAGGGCATAGGTGGAGCCTGGCCTTGGAACAGGGCCGCCTCTCTTGTCTGACTCGCACGGGGGCTCCGCCAGCATCCGTGGGGGTGTGCCATGTGCCATGGAAACCCAGAGGCAAAGTAGGACCTGGATTCTAGGACTGTGTAAAATTCAGTGATGAAACGAGCCCTTCTTGTCCTTCTACAGAGCTGCTAATGCTGTGGTTCCTGCTTAGTGTTGCTAGGCCTGAAGGATAATCTGCTGCTCTCTTCTCCCACAGGGGATGGTATGAATGCCTACGTGGCCTACAAAGTCACAACACAGGTGAGTCCCAGTGACCCTGCCAATGTCCGCCTCAGCAGACCCGACTGCCCCTACCAACAAGCCGCCTGGGTCATTCACAGTATTTCTGGGTCTCTTTTGGCTTTTTTGCCAGCATTTTCTTTCACGCTTACTCATATCTTTTTCATTTTGAAATTGGGGGTCCCTACATGGCTGCGTTGCCAGGCTGGGCTTGCACTTGTCATCCTCGTGCCTCAGCCTCCCAGAGTGCTGGGGTTATAGGCTGTGCCACTGTGATTGGCTGTAAGTTATTAAGACATGGAGTATGTCTGATCTCTGCCTCATCCCTGTTAAGAACTGTGTACCTTAGAGCCCCTTTGGGGGACTGCCCTAAACCAAGAGCAACTGCCTACTTCCAAACCTTCATCTCTTCCAAGGTTCGTATATGCACCTTCTTTTAATATCTACTTTAACCTTTTGTCCCTCAAATCTGGTCTTTTTTATTTTATTTGTGTGTGTGTGTGTGTGTGTGTGTGCGCTTTTAAGACAGGGTCTTGCTATGCAATTCAGGCTGGACTGGAGCTCACTTTCTAGCCCAAGCTGGCCTCAAACTCACAGAAATCCTTCTGCCTCAGCTTCCCGAGTGCTAGGATTACAGGCTTGCGCCACCATGCCTGACAAATCTGGTCTTTTTAAATATAGTTTTAATGGGTATAAAACTTAGAACAATGTAGCTCGATTGGTGGTGCATGCCTGTAATATCGGTACTTGGGAAGCTGAATCAGGAGAGGCAATTTATGACTAGCCTGGGCAAAAGAGTGAGATCCTATGTCAAAAACAAAACAAAACAAAAACAAAGGCAGGTATGGTGGTGCATACTTGTATTCCAGTACCCTGGGTGGCTGAGGCAGGTGAATCTCAACATTGACCCCAGCCTGGGCAACTTATTTTGAGACCATTTCAAAAAGAATAAAAGAGCTGGGTACGTCAGTGTTAAAAGCCTGGATTCAAACCCCAGTACTACAAAAAACAAAAACAAGAAACAGTACACTGTTACATGCCAATGGTGACATAGAGTAAAATGAAGTCCTGAACCAACCACCAGTTTTGAGAAGAGCATCGCTGCCTCCGGCCTTCCTATCTCTGTCATGGACCTCTCTCCTCAGCTGTCGCCCGTTTCCTTCGTGAAGTGTCTTTAGGACCGTGTGTCTGAGTAACGTACTGCTTCATTTCGCTTTGTTTTTGAGCTTCCTGAAGATAGTATCATGCTGAACATAGTGACCTCCTGGCGTTGTCTCTCAGGCCTTGCTGGGCACAGCTCTGGTTAGTCTGTCGTGGGGATACACTGCAGTGTATTCTGCTTTCCTGCTGTGAGATGTCTTTTCGGTTGTAATAGGCAACTTCACACTGTCCTGCACGTCTCCAGCGCGCCCATGGAAGAGATTCTTTAGGGCATATAACTAGAAGTCCTTCTTCTGGGCCAGGAGTGCTGCAGATGGTGAACACAGGGAATGTAAACTATTTCTTAAAGACTTTGTACCATCTTGCACTCCCATCACCAGTCTATAAAAGTTCCCATTGGTTCAGGTCCTTGCCAGCAACTAGCAAGGCCAGCCTCCTTACACTGCCTCTGCTGAGTGTGAAGTAGTCTCTCCTTAGGGTGCAGGCCTCACCTTTTTAACCAGTCTCTTTGTATTGCTCTTGGTATTACAGTGATACCCCGGTTTATGAACTTAATTGGCTTTACGATTTTGGGGAAGGTGGTGGTGGTTATGTTTGTCACCTGATGGCGGATTTTGTGAATGGAAGCAAAATTTTGCGAAATGCTTTTGCTTGCAAACAGAATTGTTTGCAAACAGAACTATTCATGAGCCATGATATTACTTACTATACTTTTTAGCCTTCTCCTGTGAGTGCCAGATCTCATGACACCTGAGAGGTTAAGGTCTGCATCTTAGACACTGCGTCTGACACCCCCTACCCTTGTGGCAGCTGCTCAGTACTCTAGTCTCTTGTCTTCAGACTGTAGGCTTTACTTCCAGTAGCTCAGACCTTTAAGTTAGTAAAGGCTGAATTCCAGGAGATCACAGAATTCTGCCTTTAAACTAACTCAACGTTTGTGTCTTCAGAGCAAGTGTTCTTACCCTGGAAAGAGGCTATATTTGAGTTTAATTGATATCATTGTGTGTACAAGTGCACGTATGGCACTGGGGGTTGAACCCTGGGTCTTCGCACTGAGCTGCGTCCCAAGTCCTTTTGATTGAGACAGGGTCACTAAGTTGCCCAGACTGGGCTTGAATTTGTGATCCTCCTGCCTCCAGTCTTGAGATTACAAGCTGGTGCCACATACTGGCTTAATTGTCTTTATAATCCTATAGATTTTATTTTATGTCTTTAAATTTATTTTTCTAGCTTGATGTGGTGGCACACACCTGTAATCCCAACGCTGAGGCAGGAGGATCGTTGTGAGTTCGAAACCAGCCTGGGCTACACAGTGAGCTCAAGGCCAGCCTGAACTGCACAGCGAGACCCTGTGTCAAAAGACCAAAAAAAATTTTTTTAAAAATTATTTTCCTGAGTAGGACTTCTGAGACTCACAGAGTACCAATAGGGGATACAGCTCAAGAGTGTAAGTCTCTGCCCTGGAGAAAGAAAGTGATTTGCTAGGTGGCCAAAGGGCAGGGATCTGGGAAATAAAGCCCCTCAGTGTCAGTGGATGGCTTTCAAGATACCCATTCATCCCCATATTTGGAATGAAATTGCCTTGTGTTTTTTCTATCCCCAAGACGACCTTACCAATGTTCAGAAGTAAACAGTTTGCAGTGAAAAGAAGATTCAGTGACTTTCTGGGTCTTTATGAGAAGCTTTCCGAGAAGCACTCTCAGAACGGCTTCATTGTCCCCCCTCCGCCTGAGAAGAGCCTCATAGGTGAGTGAGTCGGGCCTGCAGCTCCGCGGCGTCTCCCTTTGCCTTCTTTCTAAATACACTCACTGCTTTAGCGCAGTGTGGACTGTCACGGTCAGCAAGAGGCATATCCAGCATTCTTTTTACTTTTAAGGTCTAGAGAAAGAGCATATTCTCACACATTCTCTTTCCTTAGGTGCATAGTGGGCTCTAGTTTTAGGTACCAGATTTTGTTCATCTTAAACAATTGCTGTTCTCTCCATGCTGAAGTGTACTAAACTGAGTTGGGGATCAGGAGAGGAACCCACCCACCGTCGTCACTGATTGTTAATCTATATTCAGTCCAGGGGCGTGGGCACAGTTGAGGCCTGCTCAGGACCCAGAGGTGGCCTTGGGGTACCTGTGCTCCTCTCCTTGTTGCCTTTTCTCCTGGGAATGCTTTAAAATAGATTTCTCCTTTTCATGATTTTTGCTTATTTTACTTCTTTTTTTTTGGCGGTACTGGGGATCGAACTCAGGACCCTGCACTTGCTAGGCAAGCGCTTATTCCACTGAGCTATATCCCCAGCCCCTATTTTACTTCTTAAATTCCATTCTAGGAATGACAAAAGTGAAAGTTGGGAAAGAAGATTCTTCCTCTGCAGAATTTCTTGAAAAACGGAGGGCTGCTCTACAGAGGTAGGTGCTGCATAGCCATGTTTTTGAATAACTTGAGAACAAGAAGCTGAAAGTGACACTTAACTGTGAGATGTGAGAGCCCGGCGTGGCGCACGCCTGTAATCCCAGTACTCAGAGAGGCTGAGGCAGGAGGACCATTGTGAGTTTGAGGCCAGCCTGGGTTACAAAGTGAGTTAAAGACCAGCCTGAACTGCATAGTGAGACCTTGCCTCAAAAAGACAAAAAAAAAAAAAAAAAAAACAGAGAGAGAAATGTTAGATTCAGTTACTAAAAATGATAGTTGTGGATTAAAGGGCCACACCTGCGTATTATCTCTAATAACTTTCCTTAGTCTCTTATCTCCCTGCCTCAGTCATAGACCACCTTTTCTTTCCCCATTCTGAGTGAGCTGACAGTCACATTCTCAAACAGTCCAATTGGAATGGCTTTGACGTCTATTTATCTATTTATTTTAATTTTTATTTATTTCTAGGGGGGCTGGGGATTGAACCCAGCTGCCCTACCACTGAGCTACATCTCTAGGCCTCTCCATCCCACCACCACCACTTCCTTTTTTAAAAAACTTTTGAGACAGGGTCTAAATTCCTCAGGGTGGCCTTGGACCTGGGCTCCTCCTGCCTCAGCCTCATACGTAGCTGGAATTATAAGTGTAACCTATATGTATGCCTGACATGAAGTCTCTTTCTCACCATTTTTGGGGGGTTGTTTTCTTGTTTTCTTGAGACATGTTCTCACGTAGCTCAGGCTACCCCTGAACTCACTATGCAGCCAAGGGTAGCCTTAACCTTGTGATTTTCCTGCGCATCCTCCTGAGCACTGGTATTGAAAGGGCGTGTCACTGCGCCTGGCCATCACCAGTTACATTGCCCTTCTTTTTTTTGAAAAGAACATGAACTTGAGTGCACTTAAAAGTGGAGTCCTACGTTACAAGCACAGTCCTACATAAATGCTGTACCTGAGGACCTCTTAAGTGGTAAAAGATACAGTACCCTGCCAGCACTGTGCAACACGCAGAACCTTGAGAGGCCAGATCAGCTAACCAGATAACTGTTTACCCTTCAGGTATCTTCAGAGGGTTGTGAACCACCCTACCATGTTACAGGACCCTGATGTCAGGGAGTTTTTGGAAAAAGAAGAGGTATTGTATAACACTGAATTTCATAATTTATATCTAACCCTAATGAAACTTGTTCCTTCAACACATATCTATTTGAGCACCTAACACACATTACCAAGGTATATCCTAGTTTTATGTGAGCCCCCAAGAATGGCAGATAGTTTTCAGCCTTTGAAATAAAAGCTGTGGGCCGGGGATGTAGCTCAGTGGCATAGCACCTGCCCAGCAAGCCTGGGGTCGTGAGTTCGATTCCTGGTACAAAAAAAAGAAATAAAAGCCGTGCCTGGAGTCAAAAGCAACTAGTAGGGGTTCAACAAGCTTGTTTTATTTTCCTGGGTTATTGTGTTCTGTTTGGCAGGTCTTCCGCGTGTCTTTTTTGGTTTACTACTTGGCTCAGATTGAAAAAGTATTTTGTCCCAGGAGCTGAGGGGCACTGGTTAAAAAACAGTCACCCAGACCATAGAGTGGCCATGTAGCAAGTGTTGATTCAGGTGGACAGTCTTTGTTACAGGGTATGTGTGGGTTATTCATGATTGTGAAAAACTGGAGATAGCCCAGTTGCTAACAGCTAAAGAACTAAATAAAATATATCAAACGACAAATACTTCCTTCTCATAAGTAAAAGATACACAGAAATGTTAATATATGGAAGCATCTGTTGAAGGGATCACAAAAAGGAAGCATGAAATAGCTTATGAATATCACTGAAGAAACAAGTCATTCCGGATCAGAAGAAATACTAGAATAAAACAGTATTTTATCCCAGAAAACGAGGGGGAGGCAAGTGACTTGTTATTTTAATTTAAAAATTTATATTAAGTGTTTGGGGTTTTTCTTTTCCAAGATGGATTTAGTTACAGTGCTTCTGTCAAGTGCTAGGGATCTTTTACTTCTTGCTCTGGGTGCCCCTGAGCACCTGCTTTCTTTTCGCTGCCGCGCCCCTGCTCAGGCCCCTAGAGCAGCTTCGTCTGCCAGCGCTGTGCACACAGGGCCGGGTTACGCTCTGGGTGGGGCGTCCTGTGATGGTAGCAGTTTCCGCACCATCCCCAGCCTGGACCCACTAGATGTCAGCAGGCCTCCCCTCCTAGCTGCAACACCCCAGCTCATGTCCCAACTTGGCCAGATGTCCCCTGGTGAGGAAGTGGTACAGTCCAGAGAACTAAAATCTAACTTTTTTGCATAAATGAATGATGCTCCTGTCCTTGGACTTTGTTCCCTGAGGAAACCTCAGTGGCATCTAACAGCTTCAGTCTCTCCAAGCTTTCAGTCCAGCTGTGCGCACAGTATGCTGACCAGAGGCGCTGATGACTTAACAAAAGTATGCATGGTATTTAAGCAGTCCATGCCTGGATGGCAGACAGACTCAGTGTGAGGTCACCTGGCCACACAACACACCCAGTCTGCTTTCTACAAATACTATCAAAAAACTGGAAATTTTGCTGAATCTTTTTAACGTGCCTCTTTAATTTTTGTTTGCATAGACGAGTTTTAGATTGATGTAACTGCCTAAGATTACAGCCATCTATCTACAGTTCAAATACTTGTTCGGCGAGTTTTGGGCATGTCTTCTGATGGGTACTAATTCTTCTGAACCTAAAATAGGGGCGGCAGATAACTTGCCATCTCGCCTTCTTGGTCTTGTAGCTGCCACGCGCCGTGGGTACCCAGACCTTGAGTGGTGCTGGTCTCCTCAAGATGTTCAACAAAGCCACAGATGCGGTCAGCAAAATGACCATCAAGATGAATGAATCAGACATTGTGAGTAGCCCTGTGACTCTGGGCTCCCGCCACCCATAGGCTATGAGTCAGAAGTCCTGAAATGTCTGACAGAGACCTTTCAATTAAAAAAAATTTCATTTCCTTTCAGAGAAAAAAACAGTAGCAACAAACCCTGCTAGGGAAAGACTGCTCTGTTGTAACTGCTGCTGTTCTGGGCTCGTGTGTTTCAGTGGTTTGAGGAGAAGCTCCAGGAGGTAGAGTGTGAGGAACAGCGCCTACGGAAACTGCACGCTGTGGTGGAAACACTAGTCAACCACAGGAAAGGTAACACGTCTCAGATGCCCTGCAGCCCAGGGGGAATTGTCTCCAGTGAGCTGCAGGCAGGGCAGGCATGCTTTTCTCAAGCCTCTGAGCCATCCAGGTTGAAATTCTCGGCCCACCATGTCCTTGGTGTTCTGATCTTCAAAGAAGATAAGCCACCTGGACCCTGGGCTTTCTACCTGGGTGGGAGGCCGGGAAGCTGTTCCAGATACATATTGACTCTTGATGAGGGCTTTGGACAGGTTTGGAGTTCATGGTTTGGGTCCAAAACAATTTCACAGGTGCCTTAGCTACAGCAGCCAGCATGTAAACGTAGGGAGGCCGTACATGTCTCCTTACCCTTCCTCATCTTCCTTTGGTAAGATCTGCTTAAGAGGTGTCAAGTTTTCCACTTTGAAAGCTTTCCTTCTCTGCCTTAAATGTACTGATAGTTAGAAATCTAGAGCTGGGCATGGTGGACATACCTGTAATTGGGAGGCTGAGGCAGGATGATCCCTGGGTGCAGCCTGGACTACATAGTAAGTTCAAATCCAGCCTGGACAACACAGTAAGACCCTGTCTCAAAAAACAAAAACAAAACAAAAGAAGTCTGAAAGACACACCTTTAACATGAGGCCTTTAACAGCTGGCAAACCAGCCAGGCCCACAGGCTAAGAATGATTTTCACATTTTTAAAGGGAGGCGTGAAGAGACAAAAGAGTAGGCAGCAGAGATAATGCAAGATCTGCAAAGCCACTAACGCTGGCCCTTCCTAGAAAAAGTTTACCTTGCTCTAGCACATTTACGATAGGCTACAGTTCATAAGCTTAAACATAAACATAAGAATGATTTCTTTGGCCTTTTCATATTAATTGGGCATTGCTTCTTCAGGGGTGATGGGGCTGCCTCCTTCAAGCAGACCTACCCTAATGAGTCATAGGACAGCAGGTGCCTCCCACTCCTCTGCCCAGACCACTTCCCCGCACCTGGCCCTCCGCTGTGGGAGGTGCAGGGCACGGCGTTGTGAAGGCATGTGGTGCACGGCCGGCTTGTTCCTTTTCCTTGTGAGATCAGAAGGGCCTCCGTGTCTTTTCCTCCTTCCAGAGCTAGCGCTGAACACAGCCCAGTTTGCAAAGAGTCTGGCCATGCTCGGGAGCTCCGAGGACAACACAGCATTGTCACGGGCACTTTCCCAGCTGGCTGAGGTGGAAGAAAAAATTGAGCAGCTGCACCAGGAACAGGCCAACAGTGACTTCTTCCTTCTTGCTGAGCTCCTGAGCGATTACATTCGCCTCCTGGCCATCGTCCGGGTAAGCGCGAGCCCGTCCGCCTCCCCCTCCCCTGGTGGAGTGGGTCTTTCCTGTGCTCTTCCCTTCCCAAGAAAGTGCCATGTCACTGCAGCTTATAAGTAGCACACCCTTACGCATGAAAGCACCCTGTAGGCTGAGTCCGTTTGTTAGCTAGTTGTCTCCCAGGTATTTGGAGACCCACGGCCAGTTTTCCAGATGCATTTGGAGATAAGACTACCCCTGACCCCAAGCCCCTGTGCATGATGGAGGCTGGCCAGGGTCCCCAGGGACTGGTGAGGGCACTTGCTGGCCCCCGCTTGTCCCCCCAGTGCGGCCAGTTATGTGACTCCACAGCACCCGCTTGACGGCCTTGCATGGAGGAGCGAGGCCCGGGCCTGGAAAGCTTGCCGCCAGAACCCTCCTGTGCTGTGCTGAACACCTCAGGCAGACCCCTCACTTTCTGGCCTGGCAACCCTGGCAGTGTCACTTCCCGTGAGCTCTCGGAGCAGTTAAGAAAGCTTGATGGGGCACTGGGATTAGCTCTCCTACGGTCTCCCCGAAATGGTGGAGAAAAGCAGCAGGGAGCCTGGCGCCTGCCCTGGAAGGGCTTCCATCTGTGCCTGATTTAGCTTGGGACCAGGATTTGTGAGCGCTCGGAGCAGTACCACTCTGGTCCCCATCAGGACAGGCCTCCCAGCAGGGAGCTTCTGTGTTGTGTCAGGAGCAGGGCTGCTCAGTGTCCACTCTTCTCCTGTTGCTTCTGGTTTGCTGCTGACTCCACAGGGATCAGAGGCTTAACAAGTAACCTGCCATGGAATTGCCAGAGCTGGGCAGACTGCGCAGACTGGGGAGCCAGCCCAGGAGGGGCCCTGGCAGGCTGGGCTCTGTGTGCAAGGGTGTGAGGAGGCCAGCCTGGAGCTCCGGGGGCTGGGGTTGGGGACATGTGCCTTAGACCTCAGAACTGCAAGCTGGCCCCTCTTCTGAGACCCTTCGCCTGCCCCCTCACGTCACCAGCAGGGAGTGGCACTGGAGAGAAGAGCAGTCCCTTTCCTGCCCTCCCTGAGCATGGACCACCCTTGGCCCAGTGGGGTAGGCTTGATGCTGAGGTGCTTGAATTGCAGGAGAGCAGTAGGGAACAATGGAAAAGAAGGTGCCTTTGGCGGCCCTGCACTCTGAAGGCTCACGCTTTCACAAAGGGCCTTGTTAAGGAAGCCTGCAAAACACTCAGGGGACTTTTTGTTTGTGAGTTAGGGTCTCGCTGGCAATGAGCTCACTATACAGTGCAACCTGGCCTTGAACTCATGGCAGGCTTCCTGCTTCGGCCTCCTGGGTGCTCGGATGACAGGTGTGCATCACCACTCCCAGCTCTGTACAGGGGACTCTGCAAGGAAGGGAGTAAGTGGCACAGGCTAGGAGGCCATGCTAGTGAAGACCCCAGATCCACGCTGCCTTTGAGGCCCACAGAGCCAGTGTGGAGTGGGAGCAACTACTCTTCTCTGGAAATGTTGATCATAAGAGGGACCGGAAACCAGCAAGTAGACTGTGGGGAGCTTCCTAGAGGCCTTGAAAGTCTGGAGCAGATAAATGTGCACTTGCAACAAAAGTAGTTTATTCTGTGGTGGCTGTGTTTATTAAAAGATCTTTTGGCAGCCCTGGAGCTCTTTGGGTTTCAGCCGAAAGGTTGCTTCCCTGCGTTAGACTTCTGGACACACCTCCCGGGCCGGGCCAGGCCCTGGCCGTCTGGGGCATTGCTCTGCCTGTTTTCCCACTGCTCTGCATACCTGCTTATAAACGCTAACATAATGAGGGCCTTTTCCATTATGGGGTAAGTCCTGCAGCAGTGGTTTCATTCCCTCTGGAGTAGCACCTCCTGGCATAGTGCAGGCATTCCGACAAAGCGCAGACTCACACACCGGCTTTGCTGAGAGCCACAGCATCGGACGCTGGCACCAGGACGCTGCCTCCTGTGCGCCCAGCCATGGGAGCAGGATGCAGCGGCAGGGCACTGGCTCACTGGAAGAGGCTTGAAGAGGGTCTCACCCGGGCTTGTGCTTCTAAACATTGAATCTCCCAGCTGGGCACAACACATGGCTGCAGAGCCTGCCTTTGCTCAGTCCCTCTCTGGCCTAGCTGCTGGGCACCCCCTACTGACACACCCCCAGAGCCCCAGGCCCCTGAAGAACTGGTCGTCCTCCCAATCCTCCCACAGGCTGCCTTCGACCAGCGTATGAAGATGTGGCAGCGTTGGCAGGATGCTCAGGCCATGCTGCAGAAGAAACGGGAAGCTGAGGCTCGGTTGCTATGGGCCAACAAGCCTGACAGGCTGCAGCAGGCCAAGGATGAGATCACAGAGGTAATGCCCTGATCGCAGAGGTGACACCCCACCGGGCTGCTCCGCTGGTCCTGGCTGAGCCCCGCCGCCCCGCCCCTCATGTTCAGAGCACGCAGCAGGAAGGACAGCTGCTGGGGGTTGTGGAGCTGTGTGATGGCAGGCCTGCTCCTCCTTCTCTCCTCACCCCACCCGAGTCCGCATCTCAGCAGGGGTCATGAAGGCCCCCTGGGGGATTCAGATAGACTGGCCCCATCAAGGAGGAACGTGGGTTCTCTGGGCTCCTAGCATTGCTGGTCTCTGAACTGGATGCTGCTGGAAGGTCAGAGGTCTTCGGGGAGACAGGCTTAGCCTTTCCAACCAGCCTGAAAGGTGGCCTGCTGGCCTCAGGCCTACGTGCTAGACTGAATGCATTTAATCCTACCCAGAGGGACAGGCAGATACCGTGACCAGTTTAGGCCTTCGGAGAATTGTTACCCAAACGTGAAGGCTTAGTAACAGTGTCCCTCTTATTAAGTGATCTTTTCACTCCTCTTCCCAGTGGGAGTCTCGGGTGACTCAGTATGAAAGGGACTTTGAAAGGATCTCAGCGGTGGTGCGGAAAGAAGTGATACGATTTGAGGTGAGATCGGAGACCCGAACTTCTCATTTAGTGTGCAGGTCTCTCGTGGGCATGGCCTGGGTGTGTGTCTGCACAGCCTTCCTCGGGCTCTGCTGGACCAGAGCGAGGAGACTAAACAAAGTTTGCAGCTGCCAGGCACCCGCTGGGCCCCGGCCTTCTTCCCTCCTCTGCCCCAGCCCTGCCCCCCAGAGAGCCTTCCAAGTGCTTTGGCAGAGGCCAGCTGGAAGTTGTAGCTATCCCAGCTGCCGGCTCTACTTTTGGAGGCTATGTTTGGCCTCAGTCACCAATGGACTCCACCATCCCATCAAAAGAGATGGTCATTGTAGAATCCTGTCTCATATAGAAAGAGAAATCCAAGGACTTCAGAAACCATGTGATCAAGTACCTTGAGACACTCCTCTATTCACAGCAGCAGGTATGTAAGTTCTGCATGATCTTCATCCCTCCCTACTCCCAAAGGCTGTGCCTGCCTGGGGTTTTGGTGAAGAGACAGGCAGGCCCTCCTCTGAGGGAGTGGGGCCCTGCTGCTCCCATGTGGTGAATTTGTCAGGGCCTTCCTGCTGCCCTGGTTCCGGGGTGAGTGGTGGTGTGTAGGGACAAACTCTCTCGTCTCCTGTAAGTTAGCTCCTTCCCACTGAGTGGCCACCCTGAGGCTGAGACCCGGTCAGGGCTAGAACGTTGGCTCCACTGTGAGGAGCTACCTGGGCTTTATCCAGTGCTCCCTCTGGGCAGGGCTGCTGGTGTCTCCCGAGACCGCCTGCGCTTGGGGCTGAGGGACCCATGGTACCCCGAAGTCTGGGGTGTGGGGCACCTGCCAGGCACCCCTGCCTTTGGGTGGCTGAGGGGCTTGAGGACTACTGTGACATTGTGCTTGCTTCGCGCTTAGGCTCTGCCACTGGATGGGGGCACTTGCTTACTGTCCCCCCACTTCTTTGCAGCTGGCAAAGTACTGGGAAGCCTTCCTTCCTGAGGCAAAGGCCATCTCCTAACGGACCAAGGACTCCAGAGCCCACCTGCGTGACGCCGCATTTTTATACACTGCCCCCCTCGGTGCACCTCAGTGACGCATCCTGCCTAGGCTGGACTTGGCCCGTCCTCCCCGCCCCATGACCATGCTGCTCCCACTCTAACCAGTACTTCATTTAGCCTCATATATATTTTCTTACCTAAGAGAATAGTTTCCTGCTTTAAGCAAAAGACCTACAATAGGTGGTGGAATTATGGGGTAGGGGTGGAGTATTGGTATAAATATATAAATACAAATGTATATTTTTCAGGATGTGGTTTAGGAACTGGGAATAACGTTTTCTGTTACTCCTGATGGTGCCATGAAAAGATTGTGTAATAAAATACTTTAAAATCAGGTTACGTGACTCAGCATGGTGGTGCTTTTGCTTTAGGCTGGGAGCAGCTGGAAAGCAGGTGTGGACACACCTCACCAGGTTGCTCAGGTGTAGGAAGCTTCTCTGCAGGAGCGCACAGCGTTTTGCTGCTGCTTCCCTGTGGCACTGGGGTTTCTTGTTCTCCACTTACTCAGATGGCTGTTCTGAGGATCTCTCAATCTGCTTGCTTCTTACTCCTACTTCTTTAGGGAAATAATTTAAAGACATCTCCTGTATTAAGAGAAGCAAAACCTATTCCACAGAAGCAGCTGACTTTCCTGCCCGACTTCCCCTGAGCTGCTCAGGGCTGAGTCTTGCCTTCTGGTGGCAGATCTTCTGTTCTAATCTTTTGTGTTGTCCCTCACCAAACGCAGCCTCAGGAACTAGGAGTGTAGCTCAGTGGTAGAGCACTTGCCTAGCGTGCTGCGTCCAGTCCTCCGCACCAGAACAACACCAAAAGCCCAACACATCCTTAACAGGATGTTCTTATTAAAGTGCAAAGGAATAAAGACTTCCTGCTCTATCCTGATAGGTGAAGGCCCTCTGTCTGTAGATGGGGTACTCTGAGAGCCTCCTTCAGCCTGTGGAGGCTCACGGCAGCTTACTGTCTGCCTGGGAGGAGCTTGCTAGCAAGAGCCCCAAGAGGGGAGAGCACAGGGCACAGGCATCTGAGTGGTCCCCACTGGTCTGTCCACAGATGCACTCGTCAGACCAGACTGGAAGTCCTGTGCGGCAGAGCAGGAGGACCACCTGCTACCCCGAAACTGCCCCCGCGCAGGCCTCCAGGACATGCTGTGTCAGTTCTCCTGGGCGAGCAGCTAAGTCTGGGGAGAGACAGGCAGAGGTGAGAGAAGCAGTGAACAGTACTGATTTCCACTGCTCAGAGGCACACCAGGGCAAGTGCCATGGCTGCAGATATTTCTGTCACTAGGTCACTTTTTTGGAAAAAGTTCCTCAATCAGTCTCCCTACAGCCCTGTCTCCTCATTCTCACCTCTGGTTTTATCTTTCCAGTCTTTTTATATGCTTGCTTTTACAGTTACGATAATATACATGTAAAATATTTTACTATATATACATCATCAAACTATTGGGAAGGATACATAATTTGAAACCTTCCAGAGACTGACTGTACCATAATTTTGATTGGTCCCATACTGTTGGAGTCTCAGTTTTGGGGGGTAGATTTTAGAAATTTGGGGGGGGTTTAACTTTTTAACTTCGATATGATTTCAGACTTACAGAAAAGTTTCAGGGCTCCTATAGGTCCTTTACCCAACTTTACCAGGTGTTCATTGCATTTGTTTTATGGTTTGTATTTTCTGATCATTTGAGTTAGTTGTACCCAGTTACACCCCCACCCCAGAAACTTCAAGGTGTATTTCCTTAAGAACAAGGACATTCTCATATACTTTAAACACAGTTATCAGAACCAGTGAGCTTAACACATACAACACTGTTATCTAACTTGTGGTCCATGTTCAAACTTGTGAGCTGTCCTCCAGGTCCTGTGTAGAAACTCTCTCTCTCTCTGCGCTCCTGTGTCCCGCCAAGTTGTGAGACAGCAATCAGTCTTGCTTTCTCCCATTTGGGGAACTGAACCCAGGGGCTTGTCAATGAGCTGGCCTTTTTTATTTTTGAGATAAATTCTTGCTCTTACTAGGATGGTTCTTGAAGACTACAGGCCACTCTCCTTTTTGTGATTGTTCCCTAATTTGTATTTGTCCGATGGCTCATGTCTAGGCTGGTGTTTTACATTCTGGGCAGGAATGTCACAGATAGAAGCGCTGGATCCTCAGTGTCATCTGGGAGATACTTTCAGGTCATGAACAAAATATTCTGTGTGCTGTTTAGCATCAGTTAACAGTCCATGTCGTCCACATCAGCTGCTGCTGTGACTGAGCGGTGTGATTTTCTGAGTCCAGAACACCCTCTGCATTTAGAAGCTGGCTTTCTACATCTATTTTTTTTTTTTTTTTTTTTTTTTTTTTTGCGGTACTGGGGATCGAACTCAGGACCCTGCGCTTGCTAGGCAAGCGCTTATTCCACTGAGCTATATCCCCAGCCCTGGCTTTCTACATCTAAAAGAAAGCGCGCTCCCCTGCTTTTCTTTAACCACTTCTTTATCAATGTGGACTCCCGCTGTACTTACTGCAAGACTGGCTCAAAATGCCATGTGTAACAGTACTTTCTGGTGTAACTAGATGTTCCAGGCACCTTACACCTTACCTGCCCTCGTCCTAGAACCAGCCGTATCTCCAGGGGATCTTGATTTCATTTCAGTGGAGAGGGAATTTAGAAGCAAGGATGTGGGTGCTGAGTGTGTGCTCGTTGTTGCCACTAGAGCGTCACTGCCGCTAACTCTCCATGGACAGAGGAAGAAAATATGTATAAATATCTAGAAATGCTGAGGGAGGTAGAGGGGGGACATAAGTGACAGAAGGAAACCACGGGGCTGGAGTGTAGCTCATTGGAGGGGGTTGGCCTGGCACGTGCACTGCCAAATCCCAGCACTACCAAAGAAAGAGAATCAGCAGTGATGATTCTAGTCCAGCACTGTAGGCTTAACTCTAGTTGACCGCTTTTCCTCTTTTGTATCTCTCTACTTCAAAGAGACTTTTACTTAAAAACATTTCTCCATGCTTTAAGTTCTATCTAAAAATCATCTTGATGTGTCACCGTATTGGGACCAATTGCTCCTCTGTTTTCAGAACTTCCTTGTGAGCCTGCTGTCCCTAAGCTGACAGGGTCACTGTCCTCAGAGCTTGTGTATTTCTTTCTTTCTTTTTTTTTTTGGAGATAGGCGCTCACTATACTACGTGGTGCAGGCTGGCCTTGAACTTGCTTATATAGCCCAAGCTGGCTTCAAACTCAAGGGGATCCTCCTGCCTCAGCCTCGGGAGTGCTGGAATTACAGGCATGCGCCACCAAGCTTAGCTGAGCTTGTGAATTTCTGTGCACTGCTGCAGACATGGGTTAGAAACCTCTAGCAGGAATGAGGAGCAAAAGGAAGGTTATGTCGTTCTACTTGAGGACTGGGGTGGGAGAAATGTATGGAGAACACGGACTTTGAACCGTGCCTGAGAGGACTCACTGGGCACTGTAGCATGGGGTTGCAAGTGTGGGAAGCTACCTGGGGAAAGCGCCGTGGACTTGTGATGTGGACTTGCAAAGAGAGAGCCTCAGGCCCCTCCCAGTGCTCCAGGGGTGGAGGAGGGCAGTAATTACAGAGCCCAGGGGAAAGTGGGGAACGACAGGACCCCTGGGGGCTGCCCACTGGGTTGGTGAGGCCTGAGGGAGAGCCGGACAGCTAGCCCGGCCCCTGGCTCTGGCTGGAATATAAGGGTAGACAGTGAGGGACATGGGTCACAGAGGACGTGACCGGGCACAGAGCAGATGGGAAGGGACGGGAGGGGACGCAGAGAGGTCACTGAGGGGCCTATGGGTGGGGAAGGCAGCGGAGACCGGAGGTGGGAACAGACTCAGGAGAAGGAAGCTCTGCTTTATGTAAAGGCGGGGCACATTCCAGCCTGTTAGGAGGGTCAGAGGCAACAAAGGGAATGACCGCCAGAGCTGTCTGGGAGAAAATGCAGCGCGTGCAGGCGCTTCTCCTGTGCTCAGGAGCCTCGGGCAGAGCACCTGGGCGGAGGGGCAGAGCTCCGGGCTCAGACCGCTGTGGCCGTAAGCCTGCACCCGCCCAGCAAGGCGGCTCTCAACAGCCTCTGGGCCCCACCTGAAAGCTCACCAGACCCTCATAGCCTACCCAGATTCAGGGGCAAGAAGTGAGAGAAAGAGACAAGACAGACGAAGTGCCCCACGCAGACGCCCGGAACTCCGATCTCATCCCAGAGAGGCTGCCCTGTGTGCGCTTGTAGCCGGGAGCCCTCAGGACATGAAGGGTGCCTTCGCAGAGACTCGAAACTTAACAGGGGAGCACTGAAGGATGGCCGGGGTCTGGTGGAGCAGAGCAGTGGCGGAAGGCTTAGGGCCCAGAGGCTGGACGCCCAGCTTGTGAGGGACAGGCAGACCCCACTGGCGGCCTCTCCTGCCGCGCAGGACTTGGAGCTGGGGGCCAGGCCGGGCGGGGCGGGAGGGTCAGGGCAGCCCTCCCCTCGCAGAGAGCTCCTCTTGGCTGCGGGTGGCGCAGGCCAGAGCGCGCACGGACAGGGGCTAAGGTTCTCTACTCCACGGCTGGGCAGGGAGGCAGGCTGAGAGGTATAAATGCATGCCAACTGCAGCCTGACCTCCGAACCTTGGGCACGGTGCATATGCCACCGCAGTGTCCCACGATACCAGCTGTGGGGCCTGACGGTGGTGTTCCCCGCCAAAATACAGGCCTGTGAGCTCACAGGTCCCTCGCCCGGTGGCCACAGCAACAGCTGACTGGGATGGCTGAGTGGTCACAGGCTCTGCAGGCCGGCACAGCCACCTGTGGGAGGTGACAGCACACTGTGCCATCACCCGTCCTTCATGACAGAACGGCCACCTCCTACAAACAGCTTCTAAATGCGTCCTGTCCTTCCTCACGGCTGCGTGGCCGGGGAGCCCTCGATCTGCTGGGCTTTGTTCCCACAGCGCCCGTCTCAGTTCCTGCTGCCTCGGTCTCACAGTCCAGCTGGCAGGGTTGTGTTTGTTTTGGTTTCTTGTTTTTTATTTTTACTTTTTGGTGCAGTGCTGGGGACTGAACCCAGGACCTCGTGTCTGAAAGTGGCATTTTTCAATATTGTGGGTGAGGTTATGTAAGTGTGAGAGACAGTGGGCATTTGCCAGCGTGTCAGAGCACTCAGTGAGGGTCTGCACAGATGCTTCTAGAAGTCAGTCAGAGCTGAGGACACTGTCACGTGAAGTGCACCGCACTCCCGAGGTCCAGAGGTCAGGGCTGAGCGCTGGTCTGTGTCGGCCTCCTCAGGGAGGCCTTCCAAACACACACGTCACACTTGGTCTTGTTCACAGTTGCCAAACCCTAGATGTCCTCGAGGAGGGGATTACACGAATTATGGTACAGTCATGCAGTTGAATAGTATGTAGCCATGGAAAGTGACATACTGAGAGTGAGGAAAGCTCATTTTTGAGTGAAAAAAAGCAGTTATAGAGTTTTATGTATGTTATGATCCACATTTTATAAAACTTTATATATGAAAAAGGATGTTGATTGAATTGTTAAGGGTGGTTGCTTCTAGAGATGGAGTTTTGCATTACTTTCAATGTCTTAAACTGTTCCATGTTTCTCAAGGTTTCTGTGTACTACCTTTATAATCAGAGAAATAAAGCTATTTTCATTATGGGACAACAACCCCATGCATCTTTTAAAGGCTTGCCTCATTTATTCTACAAAAACTATGTTTCCAGCAGGAACTTTCTAGTGTTTTATACGACTAGAGCGCTGCACAAAGACTGCTGCCGTATTCACTGGTCAGCTTTCTTTCCAGGATGAAATCTCCAAGGAACTCCAAGTTAGGAACCGCCACAGAAGCCTTTGCCATATTATTTCCAGTATGTTGTATATGCTTAGTTAGGCTTACATGATGACAGCTTTGCTACACTCAGTGAATTTGTAAGGTTTCTCACCTCCATGAGTGGCCTGTGCATAAAGTATCAAATCTGATTCCAGAGCATGGCATGGGGAAACCTTAGTAGGTTTCTGTCAAGTGTGAAATCGCAGATGTGCTAGGGATGAGTTTAGACTGAATGCTTTGTCATATTCGTTACATTTGTAAGGTTTCTCTCCAGTGCGAATTGTCATGTGTACAACTGAACACTTTACTATGGTCATTACATTTGTAAGTCTCTCTCCAGTGTGGATTGTTGGATGCTTTGCTAGAAATGATCTATTTCTGAGCACTTTACCACATTCATTACCTTTGTAAGATTTCTCTCCAGTATGGATTATGGATTCTTTGGGGATTTTTGTTTGTTTGTGGGTTTTTGTTTTTTTGAGACAGGGTCTCGCTATGGTAATACAAGCTGGCCTTGAACTCACTTTGTAGCCCAGGCTGATCTTGAACTCATGAATGTTCTCCTGCCTTAGCCTCCCCAGTGCTAGGAATTACAGGCATGTGCTACCACACCCAGCAAGTATGGATTCTTTGATGCTTTGCATTTATGAGGTTTTTCTCCAGCATGGATTATCAAAGGTTACGCAAGGCAGCAACTGTGAGTGAAGACAGTTGTGAGTGAGACATCTCCAGAATGCATTCTCGATGATTTGATAGGTCTGACTTGAGACTGAAGACGTTGCCACATTCATCACAGTGGCAACAGTTTCTCACCAGTATGAATTGTTCAATAACATATAAAGTGTGATTTCTGAGTGAAGACCTTGCCACATTCATTACATTTGCAAGGTTTCTCTTCAGTAGGCATTTTCTGATGATTTCTAAGGTTTGATTTCAATTTTTTGGTTTTTGTTTGTTTTCTTTTTGAGACAGGGTCTTGCTGTGCAATGATCCTCCTGCCTCAGCCTCCTAAGTGCTGTGATTACAGGGGTGCACTAGCATGCCCAGCTGAGGTTTGCTTTCTTTGCCACGTATATCACACAGAAACTGCTCCTCTCTAGCATGGATTATGGCACAGCAAAGCATGGGCTTTGGTTAAGAGTTTGCCACAGTCATTTCACTTGTGAGGTTTGTACAGATATGCATCTCTGGTTCTTGTGTGAAACATAGAGAGTCAGTGAAGTATTTTCCATATTTATGAGAAGTGTTCATTCTGATACTAGAAGGGTTTCTTTGTGGGATGAAACAGGAATCACTGTTGCTAGACTGCTCGTAATTACACTCATAAATGTTCCTTGCTCTTTCAGGTAGCTGCAGTTCAGGCAGATGTGATGGAAAGCCAATTTTTAGTGTTTCTTTCCTGTGTCCCTTCTACCATGTTCATCTATTTTACCAGTGAGATTTTCCGTACGAGTCATGTAGAATCCTGCATCAGGTCTTGTGTGTTCTGTGCAATGACACTCAAAGTCATGTACATCTGTCCAGATTTCTTTGCAGCACAATTCTTAAGTGTCATGGATTTTATTTTTTTTTTACAGGACTATCTGGAACATTTCCCCTGTCTCCCTTTTCCTTTTTGGTGAAAATTCCTTGATGAGACGTTTAGGAGAGCTATCTGTGTTCACAGCTCTGACATCTTCCCACCTGTGTGGGTTTCTGGGTACTTCCACTTGGCCACCCTCACTCCAGGGCTCTCTGCCTTACTCCAACATGGAGACAGCACTCAGGTAGAAAGGCAAGATTCCAAATTCCTGTAGTTCTCCCACATCAAGTCCCTGTACAAAATCCTCTGAACAGGGTCCAGACATTTCCACACCTGGGAAAATCCTACGGCCATGTCCTTCGATGTCAACAGACCCTCAGAAGCCATTTTCAACACCTTTTCTCTCCTCTTCCTATATCAGGCTTTTTCCTTATGTAACATGAATCTTTTTTTTGTTTTGTTTTGTTTTTTTGGTCTTTTTGAGACAGGGTCTCTCTATGCAGTTCAGGCTGGCCTTGAGCTCACTTTGTAGCCCAGGCTGGTCTCGAACTCGCAACGATCTGAATGCTGGGATCACAGGTGTGTGCCACCATGCTGGGCCGTAACATGAATCTTTTAAAAGTTAATTTTTTTTTTTTGGTGTCAGGAATTGAACTCAGGACCTTGCGCTTGCCAGGCAGGCACTTGTGCCACTGAGCTATATCCTTGGCCCTAAAAGTTAATTCTGTTGGATATCCTGGCAGAGTTGAGGTGATACATGGACACAGGATTTTAGGGTTCCTCAGACAGGTGTGTTGCACTGTGACCTCCACTCCTTGGGATCTACTTCCAGGTCTACAGGCAGGGGTGGGGGAGCCAAGCAGTGGTCAGGCCTAAGAGGGGACAGGTCCAGTACATCCTTTGAGGCCTATTTCATATTTAAACTCTGGGAAGCTCTGCCTGACCCTGTGTGCATCCCCACCTGGGTCAGGAGCGGCAGCCCACCCCCAGGTGCGTATCTGTCATCCTGGTGAACTTCCGGTCTTTGCCTGTAGAACGTGCTCCTGGATGATCTCCCGGCCTCCTGGGCAGCAGACCCTGGACTGGGTTGTTTCTGTTCATTTTGGCGTTCTCCCCTGCCCTCTGTGGCTCATTGCTCCTCAGCCCAAGGTGACTACCATACAGAGTTTGGGACCTCCTGAGAGATCTCGAAATCTGGCCTGATTTGGGGTTCACTAGGCCTTACGGTAGTATAGGACTATGCTCAGTGTTTGCAGTGGGGCTGCAGGTTGGCTCTGCTTGACCCATAAAGCCCAGCCCTTTGGCAGTGATTGATGTGGAAATACCCTGTGGCTGTGGTAGGCAGACTTCTGGGTCAGAAAGCTCTGCCCACGCGAGGCCATGCAGAGGAAGCCAGCTGCTCATTTTCCACAGTACTGTCTACATCCAGAAAAACCCTGCCCGGTCTGAGATGGGCCCTTTCCCTAAACAGATGTGACAACTGTTTCCAAATGATGGGCCCCTCTGAGCTTCAGGGCTCACAGCTTCCTCTTCCATTATGAGTGGAGGCAGCAGCGACCACAGCGCCCTGGCCAGCAACTCTCCCTTCAGGGGATCAGTAGCCAGGTCCATGGGCAAGGCAGGGAGGACAGCCCAACAGCCCCTTCTCACTGTGGAGCCTAACCGTTAACAGCAGTAAAAACCATCACACTGTATTGCCAGGCACTGTGCTTGATGTTTTAAGACATCTCTACGCCAGCGCCATCACCCTGCCAGGTAGACCATGGTCTGCATCCCAGAGCCAGGACTCGAACCCAGGCGACCTGTCTCAACTTGTCTCCCCACCCTATCCCACGCATTCCAGGTAGGGGTGGACAAGAGGATCCTAGACATTAGCCTACTGAGTTGTTTCCATGAAGACCTAACTAAATCCACATGGCAGGCCTGCTGAGGACAAGTCCTGTTTGGTACCGAGCTCACCTTGTACGTACGTGAGCTTCTCTGGCCCTGTGTGAGCTTCCTGCGGACAGGCAGAGTGGCTTGCCCGGCTGGGTACTAGGAACAGCTGCTGGAAGACAGAGGAGCAGCTCTGCTACATAGCCAGGAACCATCTAAAACACACTTGTTAAGCCAGGCATGGGGCACGCATTTGTAGTCCCCACCACTCCCAAGGGTGAGGCAGGAGGATCACATTCATTCATTCATTCATTTATTCAGGGTCTCACTGTGTAATTCAGGCTGGCCTTGAACTTACTATGTAGCCCAGGCTAGCATCAAACTCAGTGATCATCCTACCTCAGCCTCCCGAGTGCTGGGATTACAGGTGTGGGCCACACCCTGCAGGAGGATCCCTTGAGCCCGGGAATTAGAGCTAGCGTGGGCAATATAGCATGACCTCATCTCAAAATATGAAGCCAAGAGCTGAGGACCTGAGTCCATGGTACAGCGCCTGCCTATCATACACAAGGTCCTGGGTTTGGTCCCCAGCACCATCAAAACACACAAACCCAAAAAGTGCGCTCCTGAGATGCTACAGATAGTTAGGGTGGGAGTCAGGGATCCCAGGCCCCACTAGTTTCTTCCCATTGCCCTCTGGAGCCCAGAGTAATCTTGACAATGACGCCAGTTACTTGTGGTACTTGAGTGTGTGTTTTTGTTCCTCAAACCCCACAGCTGGGCACATCGAAGGGCCTGGCTGGCTGACATACTTTGAGAGTGTTAGGAGTTGTTTTATCACCAGGAAAATCTGCTGAGCCATGGAGCTTGCTGGAGCAGCCCCTGTTCCAGCCCTGGGCTATGCTATCTTAAGGAGCTGAGCTGCCTCTGTTCTATCTGGCTAGGGGACAAGTGGCTCTGAGGAGTGACACTGCTGGCTGAAGCCCAGGTCTTGAGGCTGCCTGTCGCCTGGAATGCAGGTCACCAGCCAGCCCGGAGCCAAGTTTGCTCTCAGGGCATGCACGGAGGTGGCTGCCTAACGACCTTTTCCAGAGTCCACTTCCCTCCTCAGGACTCAGTCACCTGAACGCTCACAGAAATGGAGAGTTTAGGCTCGATCTGTCATTTAGTATGTTTTAGCAGGACTCTTTCTAAGGCATTTCACTCCAAAATTCAATATTCAAGCTTGGCATGGTGGTGCACGCCTGAAATCCCAGCACTCTCTCGGAGGCTAACGCAGGAGTTAAATTCCAACCTAGGCAGTTTAGCAATTTAGTGAGACCCTGCCTCTAACAGGAATTTTTTTAATTTAAATTTTTTCAAAAAATGTTAAAGGAGGGGACTGGGGATGCAGCTCAATGCAAAGGCCTTGGGTTTAATCCCCAGTACCACCAAGAAAAGAATCAATGTTTTAAAATTTTATTATTTCAAATTTATAAAATTTAGAAAGCATGAAGTAGGACTTTTGAGGCTGTTGCTATGAACAAAACAGTTGTTGATTTACACCTACCCCTCTTCTAATTACTGTATTTCCCTTTTTTTTAGTTGTGTGACATAGGGAAAGTGAGGAAAATCCTGGTCACAGTTTGTTGAAATACTTGTTTTCCAAGCAAATCTTTTGATCTCAGGTTCGTGAAAGGAACGGGAGAACTTGGTTCTGTCACAGTCCATCAGCACATGAGCATCAGTATACCTGTCAGCGCCCCACTGGTTGTGGTCTATAAAAACAGTCATGTACCTCAGTCAAAAAATTATAGCCAACATTTACTCGCTGTGTGTTTGCCCTGTGCTGAACACTTTGAAGCATGACATCATTGAATGCACACGCTACTCTGTGTGGTGCAGATAAGCACCTGGGGTGTGGAGGAGACCAGAGCTGGGCGGGGTGGGGCGGCCCCTCCCGCCTCATCTACCCACCCGCCCTCCCAGAGAAGAATCCCGCCTCTGTGCCCGCCGGTGCCCACTGGCCCAGGCGCTGTTTGTTTGCTTAGTGAGGTTAACCAAGCTCCTGAGCAGCCTCCAAGCCTGCAGAGGCCCCGGCGGTGAAAGGGGACTTTGTGCAGTGCTGGCGTGGGTGAGGGCCTCAGCCAAGGCAGGAGCTGCGAACCAGCCAACACTGTGCCAGGCAGGAGGTACTGCCCCCGCAAGCAGGGCTGCCACAGGAGCAGGCACGCGCTGCGGGGCATCTCAGCCCCAGCCCTTCCTGCCCTCTGCTCGGGCCATGATTCGGCTCCACACTGGCCTGGACTGGTGGCAGGAATGTGGGAGCCAAGGGACTAGAGTGGTCCCCAGCCAGGAGCATGGGAATCCCCAAGGAATGTGTGAAAAGTGCCCAAGCCAGGCAGAGTGGTATAAACAGTAATACCAGCACTCTGGCAGGCTGAGGCAGGAGGACTGCAGGTTCAAAACCAGCAGGGCAGGTTAGAAAGACCCTAGCTAAAAAAATGTTTAAATTTTTAAAAAAATGCCCTTTATCAAGTTCCATCTAGGCCTATAAATCAGAAAATATGGAGTTGCCTGGACCTGTTAAACTCTCCACTCAGGAGGCTGAGGCAGGAGGATTGCCAAGAGTTTCAGGCCACCCTGGGATATATAGTGTATTCAAGGACAGCCTCAAGTAAGTACATAGGGAGACCCTGTCTCAAAGAAAAAAAAGACAAAACCAACTATACAGTCAAGCCCCTCTGAAGTGAGACTTAACAGGATCTGTAGGTATTACAGTTTATATCTGGACGCTTCCCCAAAGTCTCATGCACTCAAAGGTAGGACTTCGGAAGGATGATGCAACTGGATTGTGGAAGTGTAACACTGACTTGCTGGTAGGAGCAGGGTCACTGGGTGTGACCTGGAAGGGTGCATCTCCTTCCCTCGCTCCTCCCTTCGCTCTGCTTCCTGTCCACCGTGCAGTCAGCAGCTCTCCCCTGCTGAGGTCCTTCTGCCCCACTGCTGCCTGTGCAGGGACTGAAACTTCTGGGACCTGAGCCACAATAACCCTGTGCTCTTTTAAGAGGCAGATGCCAGGTACTGTGTCCCAGTTACTCGGAAAGTGACTAAGACAGTAAGTAACGAAGATCCCCAGCAGAACTGGAGAAGTACTGCTTTTTAATACGGAAACATTCTGGCCAAGAAGATGATCAAATACTTGTAAATACCTTTCACTCAGCAACTTCGAAACTAAATTCATGTGCTAGACAGTGATGGAGAAAAGACCAAGATGTGAGCAATAATGTGGCTCATTCAAAACACAGAAGTTGCCGGGCGTGGTGGAGCACGCCCATAATCCCAGCATTCAGGAGGCTGAGGCAGGAGGCCTGTTGCCAAGTTCGAGACCAGTGTGGGCCTCAAAGTGAGCTCAAGGCCAGCCTGAGCTGCATAGTGAGACCCTGTCTCAAAAAAGACAAAAAACAAACACACAAACAAAACACCCCAGAAGTCACTTTGATGTCTCTACACCCATCATATAAGTACAGAATTTAACAATGTTTAAAGGTCATACTGGCCAATGCTTAAAGTGCACAGAAAATAAACTTGGACTGTAAAAACTGCTTTGAACTTTGTATCAGCCTACAGCCATACCACCCTGAATGTGCCCGATCTCGTCTGAAGTTTAGATCACATCATACACTGCTCTTTGTAGGAAAATAGCCCCATAAGTTTCATCTGCCAGAGACATAAATAATACCTCTAGGTCAAGGATCATGCTTCTTCATTTGGATCTTGTTATGGCTTGTGTCTGGACGTACTCATGTGGTCGTAGGTGGGGCTTTTTCAGAGGTGCCTGGATCTAGAGTGTGTGACGCTGGGGGCGATTCATGGTGCACTGCTAGGATTAAGGTGTGAGTGCTACTGGGGCAGGTAGCCTGGACAAGACATAAGGGACAGAAAGAGGCTTGTCCAGGGTTGCGTGCTTGCTTGTGCTGTCTTCCGGCTGCCGTGAGCCGTCCCACCGCGCCTCGGCGCCGGCCAACTATGAACTGAAACCTCTGCAAAGCAAGCTGAATAAACTTTTCCTCCTTAACTTGGAGTGCTGGCTCCTCTGTCTCAGCAGTGAGAGAAGTAACTAAGACAGATCTGCACTTACCATGGGCTGCTGCAGAATGAGGAGCAGCAGGTTCCCCGTGGATGTCTTACAGGTCAGCTGTACAAGTGGTAATGAAAATCTGCTCACCGGAGGCTTCTCAGGAACACCTGAAGATTAAGCAATAAAATGGGCAACAATCTGCCAAAAGAGAAGGAAAGATGGGCAGGTGCCTGATCCTGAAGGCAAATGAGGAGTCTTTCTTTTTTTTTTAGGTCTTTTTGGGACAGTTCAGGCTGGCCTTGAGCTTACTTTGTAGCCCAGGCTGGCCTCAAACTCGCAGTGATCCTCCTGCCTCAGCCTTACGTGTTTTGGGATTACAGGTGTGCGCCACCACACCTGGCTTGAGGAGTCTTTTTATACGTGCACACAAAAGGCCTTCTAACCCTTCAGTAAGCCCTGCTCCTGCCACACCTCCCCTCACCAGCTTCTGTTGAGCATTCAAGTCTATCAACAAATGTTTTCTGAGTGTGTTGGGGCTCAGGATGTGTTACCCCAAAGTATGATGCCTTGCGTGCTCAGTACTTGGAACTAAAGGAGCCTGGGGTTGGAGGTAGAGTCCAGTGCTATAGTGTGTGCTTTAGCATGTGCAAGGCCTTGGATTCCATCCCTAGCTCAGAAAGACGGGGGGTGGAGATAAACACAGACATACAAGAAAGAGATCTGAAAGAACCTCAGAAGCAAGGTCTCCGTCTTCCACGAAGTGAGCCATAGAAACCAGACTTTCTCTTCCCCAAAATGGGTCATAGAAACTGCCCTAAAGCAAGCCATGAAGTCCAGAAAGGTGGCCGGCCATGGTGGCACACAGCTGTAATCCCAGCATTCTGGGAGGCTAAGGCAGGAAGAAGGCAAGTTCATGCCCAGCCTCAGTAACGTAGTGAGACCTTGTCTCACTATGAGAAATTTTGGAACGGTTGGGGGTATAGCTCAGTCTGAAAGCTCTGAGTTCGATCTCCAGCACTGCAGAAACAAAGCAAAATGAACAAAAACACCTGGGAAAGGTACTCTCTCCCTTCTAGATCCTCTCCCTCACTCCACAGGGATCCTGCCTCACATCCAGAAACGCAGAATGCTAAACAGTGAGGCCAAGAAGAAGCCAGACAGGTCCTGCTCAGTCCGTTTCCAACAGACCACACCATTTTGTCCAATCACATTCATTTCTACACAGCTGTCCGTATTTCTCTGGACCTAAGTAAGCATAAAAGGAGCTTTTCCCTTGGATCTTCGGGCCTTCATTTCTTCTCTTCCTTCTTTTTCTCTTCAGGTTTTTTTGCAGTACTGGGGATCGAACTCAGGACCCTGTGCTTGGTAGGCAGGTGCTTATTCCACTGAGCTATATCCCCAGCCCCTCTGTTTTTTTTTTGTTTTTTGAGACAGGGTCTCATGATGCAGTTCAGTCTGGCCTCGAGCTCACTTTGTAGCCCAGGCTGGCCTTGAACTCACAACCACCCTCCTGTCTCAATCTCAAAGTGCTGGGATTACAGGAGTGCACCACCATGCCTCTGGCCTTCTTTAGGTTTTTTTTTTTTTTGGGACCGGGGATCGAACTCAGGGCCCTAGTGCTCAGCGGCAAGCACTTAGCCCACTGAGCTGTACCTCCAGCCCCTTCTTTAGGTTTTATGAGACAGGGTCTCAGTATGTCCTTCAGGCAGGCCTGGAACTTGTGTGGCAGTCCTCCTGCCTCAGCTTCCCAAGTGCCAAGATTATGGGTGTGCACCACCACACCCAGCTTGAGCCTTCATTTGTGAGGGGTCCTGTGTCACATGAAACCTGGATTACGTCAACCTGTTAAGCTTTTCTCTTGTTACAGGAGTGTCACAGTGACTGTTACAATGGGTGAAGAAAGGTACCCCACCAGTCCAGCCGGCCCAGCACCAATGCTAAAGGGTACAGCAGAGACGCAGAATAAATAATCATTATAGACTGTAATAAATGCACAGAAAGAGGGAGAAGATGTGGGTCAGGAAGGATGCCTCTCTGAGGAGCTGAGTTTTAGGCTCAGAATGGGAGTCAAGACAGTGTCCAGATAACAGAAAGAGTAAGTACAAAGGTCCTGAGGCAGCAAAGCGCTTGTCAGGTTTGAAGAATGGGAAGAAGGTCACTGAGGTGGCGGGGGATGAGATGGGAATGGAGGCTGGGCTGAAGGCCTCTTAGACTGGCAGCAGAGCGAGTTCATGCTAAGTGTTCTGCGGACAGCGTGTGTGTCAGGGTTTAAAATAGACCTCATATTGGGGAGGGAGTTAAGGACAAGCAGAATCAGAGACCAAGGGACACACAGTCCTCAGGATGAGCGCCTGGGCAGGGGCACTGGGAGACCCTGTAGGTCAGTCAGGGTGAGCTGGGTCTCTGAATGACAGGGCTGTGAGCGCCAGGGAGGAAACGAAACCCTAGTACTTCTCCTCACAGGGGGTGTTTCCCTCCCAGTGGCCCACCAGGGTCCAGGAGGTTTCAGCTTCCTGATTCTGGGGCCCCTGTGCAATGCAACTTGGAGGAATAAAGCATGAGACATAGTAGTGGTGAGACCTTTGCCTGCTTTGGGGTTACCCTTTCAGCCCCTCTCTGGGGGAGCCCAGACGCACCTCCACATGGACAGGAGGGGGCAAGTCCCTAAGACAGCATTCTGCTTTCTGTTTTCCTGTCCCAAGGCGTCCTACCAGGTACGAGCTCCTGAAAGGCAAAGCCTCAGGCAGGCATGGTGGTACATGCCGGTCATCCCAGAATTCTAGGACGCTGAGGCAGGAAGGTCACCAGTACAAGTCTAGCCAGGGCAACCTAGGGACTTAGCATGACGCTATCTCAAAATACAAAAAAGGGCTGGCCTTGTGATGGTCCTTGGTTCAATAACCACCACTGCAACAGATTGTTCTTGGGTTTGATCCCCAGCAAAAGACAGGGGGGAAGGGCCTCCCCATGCCCACCTCACAGGGCCTCTGGGGGAGTCAGAGGCACAGAGCGGTCTTGCCCTGATGCTGCTGAATGACACTGGGTCCCCGCAGCAGCAGTAGGGCTAGAGATGGACGCTGGGGCCCTGGCCAGCACAGGTGAGGGTGATGGATAACAATCCCGCCGCATCCCCTGAGACCCTGCCCAGGGCAGTGAACAAGAGCAGCCTGCTACCACTGCCCAGCTCCTCTTTCCTGGACCTGCCCCTTCTACCCCCCCATCATGTCCTTCCGTCCCTCCAGCACAGGCCCACCATCAAGCTGCCATCAAGCCGCCATTTACGTGAAACCCGCTATACTTAAGGCGTGACTTAGATCACCTCACTCAGGTTTTCTATTTTTACTTATTTTGAGGCAGTCTCACTACATGGTTCAGGCTGGTTTTGAACTGCTGGCCTCAAGCCACCCTCCCGCCTCAGCATCGTGTAACCGAGACTCCAGCCGCCCACCAGTGCCCTGAGACCTATTACCCCAGTTCCTGAGAGCCAGGCTTGTGTGACCTCCAAGGCCGAGCCTGGCTCCCTAAACTGCCTCTTCCACCTGACCGGGCCTCGAGTAAGTCAGGGTTTAAAGAATGAAAGGATGGAACCCCGCCCCCAAACTGAGGAATCAGAGGCCTATGGATGCTGGGCGTTGTGGAGCACGCCTGTAATCCCAGCAGTCTGGGAGACTGAGGCAGGAGGATGGCAAGTTCGAGCCCAGTCGGGGGATTTAGTGAGACCTTGTCTCAAACAAATTTTAAAAAGGGCTGGGGACGCAGCAGCTCAGGGCGGAGACCCTCGGCTCCACTTCCAGTGCTGGGGTTGTGAGTTGAAGCCGGACTGGACCTAAGCTTCACCCAGGCGGCTCTGCGGGCTGCGAGCCGAGTCCCGTCTCCGGGAGCCTGGGCCCCGCGCCCCGGCCTCAGCCCTACTTGCGCGCTCCACAAAGAACAGGTGAAATCTCGGCTCGCGCGTACCTGGCCGTCAGTGAGGGACAGAAACGTGTGACACACAGGCGACCCCCTGGAGAGCTGCGCCCCGCGGCGCCCCTACAGGCTGCAGGGGCGCGCCAAACCCCGCGTCCCGCCGCATTGTCCGGGCTCGGGTTCCCCCGCGGAGGGCGCGCTCGGGGCGGGGCCTGCGCGGCTGCGGGAGCGCTCGGAGGGGCCTTCGGGGGCGGGGCCGTGAGGGGCGGGGCCTTCGGGGCGGGGCCTGCGCGGGCGGGGCGCCCGCGGGGGTCTGTGTAGGCTCCCGCAGTCGCGGCTCTGAGTGCGCGCCTGGAGGGGCGGCGGCCAGGCGCGGATGCTGGAAGTTCACATCCCCTCGGTGGGGCCGGAGGCCGAGGAGCCCAGGCAGAGTCCGGAGAAAGGCCACATGGTGAGCGCGCCGCGTGGTGGCGAGGGGCGCGGGGACTCCCGCCGAGGGTTGGTAGGGACCCGCGCGCGTCCCGAGCCGCCGTCCTAACGCTGCCCGCCAGGCCATCGGGGACACCGGTGGGTCCCCGTCCTCGGACCGCGGCCAGGCGGGTGCGCCGTCTGTCCCCTAGGTGCTCGGGAGGCGGGTGCAGGGGAGGGAGCGGCGCCCGGCGGCCTGTGGCCCGGGGCGCGGGGTGTGGGAGCCTCACGCGCGCCTCCGCCGCCAGGTGTTCCGCGTGGAGGTGCGGTGCCGCGGGCGGAGGCACTCGGTGCACAGGCGCTACAGCGAGTTCCACGCGCTGCACAAGCGGGTGAGCCGGCCGGGGGCGCCAGCGCTGCGTCCCAGCCTCCCTGGGCGCGCGAGGGCGACGCCAGCCACTGCTGGCCTTGTCCCAGCGCGCCCAGTTTGTCCTCGGGCGTTCCTCACCCTTGCCCCGACCGCCACCTTTTCTCAGGGTCCGCCCGGGTTGATGCCTCACGGGTGCAGGGAGGACTGGCTAAGTTAGGGTGAAGCAGGCTGCAGGGCTCTGTGGGGACACTGTGGCCACACCTGGGTGACCTCCCTGCAGATCAAGAAACTGTACAAAGTGCCTGACTTCCCGTCGAAGCGCCTGCCCAACTGGAGGACCAGGAGCCTGGAACAGCGGCAGCAGGGGCTGGAGGCCTATATCCAGGTGTGTGCGGGCACGCTTGGGTGCCTGCGTCTAGGCGTGGGGGGTCACACCCGAGTGCCTGTGTCAGGGCGTGGGGGGACACACTCGGGTGCCTGTATCCAGGTGTGCGGGGCACAGGATGTGCGCGGGGAGGGGCATATTCGGGTGCCTCTAGCCAGCAGGAGCAGGGGGAGACCCGGACAAAGAGGTGCCGGAGTGTGCGATGTCACTCACTACCCCGGCGCAGGGTCCTGGGCAGTATCAGCTGCCAGCAGCCCTCTAGGTTGCTGAAAGGGTTCGGTGAAGCTGCAGCGAGGAGGCAGGCAGTCCCTTCCCTTCGGGGCAAGGCCCTGGCTGCTGTGGCGATGTGAAGTAAAGTGGGGATCTTCCTCGCAACGGGATGAGGGAGGAGAGCCAGGCACTTCACGGGGCCCCAGTGCGGCCACAGCAGGACCCAGCGCTGCTCTCTGTCTCAAAGAAATCTTCGCTATTCCCGAACAAAGGGCCTCACATTCCCACTGGCACCAGGCTGTGCAAACTGGTAGCTGGGTCTGACTGTGGGCCTCCCGTGTCTTTAGGGTATCCTGTACCTGAACCAAGATGTGCCCAAAGAGTTGCTGGAATTCCTGAGGCTCCGACACTTCGCCGTGGACCCCAAGGCCAGCAGCTGGGGGTGAGAAGGGCCGGGGGCTCTGGGCAGCCGGCAAGGGAGGGAAGGTTTGAAAGAGCGAGCCGGTCCCCTCCTCCGTCCACCAGGCTCTGGCCTGAGCCTCCCTCCTGAGACCTGACTTCCCTCCTGGGCTTTCTTGGCGTTGGTGTAGACTGGTTTTGGACAACCTTGGTTACCCCCGCGGCCGCCACCTCCGGAACTGGGCGCGTTACAGATAGAAGCTTGGTCCCTTGGGAGGTGAATTGCTGGGCTCCTGCGTCTCCACCTCTTCCTGACCTCCCCCAGCATCCCCAGACAGCTTACAGAGCCTCTCTTCTTTTCAGCACCCTGGGGGAATTCCTGCCTAGCGACTGCAGCAGGCAAGTGAAAGCCAGGGCCCCGCGCCGGCTTGCTGCCCCCTGGTGGCCGCGTTTGAGGAGGCCGGCTGCAGCCTATGGCTTGTTGTCCCTGTGCCTGGGGTTTTTGCCTCCTGCACCCACGTCCCGTCCCCTCCCCTTGTGGGCCTCTAGCCTTCACACATCCGGGCTTTCCCCTGCCTCTTTATGACCCCGTGGCTCAGGAGCCTCTTTACTCCCAGCCCACAGCTGCACCATCGGCCTGTCGTCAGCTTCTGCAGGGATCCTTACCTGTGCCTCCCTTCTGCAGGTGAGGAGGTGCCTACGTCCCAGGGTGGGGTGAGAAATGTTCTCCGGTCAGTCAGGTTCAGGGCCTAGGTCCCAGGCTGCATCTCCCTGCTCCTGTAGCTGTGTGGCCTTTATGGGCACCAGTGAGACGGGTCTGGCCTCCCTGGTCCCCATTCCCTAGTAGCCAACACCTGTGTCTCATGGGGTGGACAGCTCCTGTCCTTGGCAGGAACCTGGGGAGCCGCAGCCTATCCCATGCCAACCCGGTTTACTCCGTAGAATCTCTACCGGACGTGGTGGTGAATGGCGTGCTCCAGGGCCTGTACGGACTCAGCGCCAGCCTAGTCCCAGCCCAGCCAAAGGCTGACTGTAACCCTGCTCCTCTGCCACCCATGCCCTAAGGAGTCTGGGAGCCTCTGGGGAGGAGTCACGTGCCCCAGCTGTACACGCACCGCTCCAAAAGACAAGGCCGAGTCACCCCCTGGCCCGGACCCAGCACTCTACCATGCTCTGTCCCTGTCAAGGCTCTGAACTCGGCACATGCTGGCAGCTGCTCTTAGCATCTAGGCAGCGGGCAAGGTAGAGTGCGAGGAGGAGTGAAAGACAGTTTAGAGGCAGACGGGGGAGACAGGTATAATTCTTAACACAGACCAGAAGCAGGCAGGGGTGGTTAACGAGGCATAACAGCTTGTGAAGTCCAGGAGCCTGGGGACAGGGCAAGCACCCACCTTCGCAGCAGAATCAACAGGGGGACACATACCTGGAGGAGGGCCACAGACGTGAGCCAGCCCACTCACAGGTTGTAAAAAAACCTCACTTTTTTTATTGGTCAGCAGTGATACCAGTAGTTTGAGTTACAAAATTGGGCCTGCGGAATGTGAGGTGAGTGGTCCACTCAGTCGGTGCCAGAACCGGGCCAGTGCAGCGCGGAGCCCTGGGCCGGGCTATCTTCACCCTAATGAGGGCAGCGGGGCTGGCGCAGATGGTCACGCGGAGGGCAGAGGTCCCTGGCGGCCTACTCCTTGGCGATGGCAAATGGCTTCTCCACCTCGATTTTGCCACAGTCTGCGATGATCACGTCCTTCAGGGGCTTGTCCCGACTGTCTGTCTTGGTGCTCTCCACCTTCCGCACCACCTCCTGGGAAGGGACGACAGGCCAGGTGAGGAGAGTCACCCTTGGAGACAGTCCCCAGCCGGGGCCGGGACCCACCTGGGACAAGCAGCCCACAAACCCCGAGGCGCCAAGTTCTAATGAACCAATGGCAAGGGTGCCACACCACAGCCTGAGAACGCAGCTTTTCCTGCAGATTGGATGATGAGGGGGCAGTGGAGTTTGTGAAGGTTCGGGTCAGGCTGAGGGTAGAGAGGAAGGGGGTGACCGGGCGGTAAGCTACCCGGCTCAGCGGCACCTGCACAGCCCCGTCCAGTGAGTGATGAACAGGGTCTGCAGCTCTGTGGTTTCAGCCTGGCTGGGCTCTGCCGGGGCAGGGAGGGGCTCAGAACCTGGGTTGCCTGGAGATGCAGGCTGGGCTTGTCATGAGTGCTTGCTATGGAGCCCAGGCGGCCTCAAACTCCTGGGCTCACGTGGCCCTCCTGTCTCAGCCGTCCGAGTAGCTGGACTCGGGCTGTTTATTCTCGACTCCCCCCAGGTTAGGAGACGTGTAAACTGCCCTGAATCTGGGGCTTGGGTTCTTCTGAGAGTGGGAGGAAACCCGCTCCCGGCCAGGGTCTGCTCCAGGACTCACCATGCCCTCCAGAACCTTGCCGAACACCACGTGCTTGCCGTCGAGCCACGCCGTCTTGACCGTAGTGATGAAGAACTGGGAGCCGTTGGTATCTTTGCCAGCATTGGCCATGCTCACCCAGCCGGGCCCGTAGTGCTTCAGCTTGAAGTTCTCGTCAGGGAAGCGCTCGCCATAGATGCTCTTGCCTTGGGAGAGGGCGGAGCAGGGTGAGGGGGCGGAGTGGGCCCACAGCAGGATCCCAAGCAGCTTGACCAGTCCTGTGCCAGGCTAGGTGTGAGCAGTTGCTGGGCACAGAGAAGCTGCCCCTCCCCATCCTCTGGCCTTGCAGACAGACTTGCTGACTGAGATGGAGTAGGAGAGGAGGATATTGGTGGGGTTGGCCCAGGATGATGTCCGTAACAGCACACTGGATGGGTGACTTTATGGCTTCTAACTAGGAATCTACCCCTCCCTGCAGCTGTGGCTGAGGGCAGCTGCAGCAGGGATGGGCACGAAGAGGATTCTAGACCTCTTTTTTTTAAGAGCCTCTTGCAAGGAATAAGCATAAAATAAAAGGTACTGGCAGATCTGGGTCACAAGTCTGTTTCCCTAGGGGCCGGGGCTGGGGCACATGACGGAACAGAGCGCATAGTTCTCTACGCCACCGACTCCTCTGCCAGTTCCAGCAGAGCAGCACTGGGACCCTTCTTTTTCCCTGTCACCTGCTCAGACTCGGTGGACTCAAGGCCTGGAGAAAGCCCGCATTAAAGAGGTCATCTGCACTTGGGGAAACACCCCAAGATGGAGGGTGACCGGCGAGACAGTGCTGGCTGTGCCACTGTAGATGACACTGGTGGTCAGACTGGAAGCTCAGAACTGCCCATGGGTGGGACATACCTGCCTGTGTGGCAGGTGGGCAGAGGCCAGATGGCCCTCTTCCCATAGGGACTCGTGGCCAGGGTGCCTCCATTGGAGGCTTCTCTGTGAACCTCCACCAGTCACAGGATCTCAGTTACTGAGTACTTTCTCACTGGAAACCCGGTAAGAATCAGATCTAACACACTTGGCAACCTTTCCTCTCTGCACGTTCCTGTCACCACCCTGTGTATTCATCCTTTGGTGGCAAAGAGACAAGCAAAGACTGTTCCCAGCATTTTAGTCTAATGTTCAATCTTTGAGCAGGAGCTAATAACTATTTCGGGGGGAAAAAGCTGAAACAGAGGTCAAGAGTCATCCAGCGGGGAAGCAGCAGAGTTGGAATCCCAACCAACATGGCCTGGTTCCCAGGTCTCTGCCATACTTGGTTACTCTGCAGGGCTCCAGGCCCACGCTGCCCTGCCTTACGACAGCTGCACAGCACCTCCGCAGCAGCTGGCCCTGTGCACCTCATCCCCAACGCTGCCACATCTCACCCTTCCATTCCCATCTCCAGCAGGACCCTCACCCTGAGAACAGAGCTGGGCTTTTGCCCCCGCTCCCCGTACCCGATGTGCTCTACTTGCAGCCCCAGCCCCCCTTGCCACGCTCCTGCTACGAACAGAGCCAGGGACACAGCTTAACCGGCCCATGTCCATTGGGAACCACCCCTCCCAGTCAAGGGCCACTGCCTGGGCCCTGTGGCCCGAACTCATCAGGAACATAACACCCAAGATCTCACCTAAGCCTGCATGCGCACCACCCTTACCTCCCTGCCTGTACAGAAAGGACACGGAGGCGCCGAGGGCTGGCTTGTCTGAGGCCACAAAGTGAACACACGGCACACGCTGGTTCCGTCCCAGCCGTCTGACTCCACACGCACTGCTGTTTGCAGCACCTCCCCTCTGTGTCCCCTGCTGCCTTTGGTTAGTTCTCAGGTCCTGTGTCACTAAGTAGCTTTCAGGGCGTCTTTCTGGTTCTTCCTACCTTGGCCATGAACAACTTGGGGGCAAAGCCTAAGTCTTAAAAGCGGTATTATGGTCCATGAATGGGGCAATGTTCAGGTACTAGGCAGGGGAGACAACTGCTGCTCACTGATCTTTCACCCTTGGTGCCTCCTTCCTGGGATCTGGGAAACAGAGGCTGGGCGTCCCGGCAGTTGGTCCAGGGTGTCTGTCTTTCTGTTCTTTAAACACTACCTCCTCAAACCCTGGCTGGGGCCTCCACGCTGGGACACACAGGCTTTGTGCTGACCCATGTCTGTCCTTCGCTCCCACAACACCCTCCACCTTCATCACCTGCGGCAGATCTTCCTGGGTCCACCTGAGCCCCCCTTCCCCTCTCCTCTGTGCCATTACCCTCTGCTCAGAAGGAGACAGCTGTCACTGTGTGGGTGAGAGGCCTGTCTCGTAGCTGGGGACAGAAGAAACCTAGCCCGCCACCTGCAGCCTGGCCCCCCACCTCAGAGGCCACACCCGAAGCCTCCTCTGCCCCAAGGACCCGAGGGTACCTCCTGTGCCATCTCCTCTGGTGAAGTCTCCACCCTGGATCATGAAGTCTTTGATCACCCGATGGAACTTGCTGTTTTTGTAGCCAAAGCCTTTCTACGAAAAAGGAGATGGCAAGGAGGTGGTATGAGGGAGGACCCAGACGTCCAACAGGCCCTACAGGAACCCAGACCATAACTCCTGCTCCCAAAACAGACACTCCTGCCAGCTAGACAGCACGGACCCAGGCAAGGCTGAGACTCCACTTCCCTCTGCCTCTGCACAGGTCCCAGCCTCACACCATCATAGGTCACACAGCACCTTTCCCTTCTCTCCTCTTCACAAGAACAGATGGGAACAGAAAAAGGGTCACTGCTGGCCCAATGCAATGGGCCAGGGTCTTGCTAGGTAGGTTAGGGTGGTCTTGAACTACGCAACTCAGGCTGGTCTCAAAATTGAAGCGATCCTCCTGGCTCAGCCTGTGGCGGGCTGCGGTTACAGGTGTGCACCACCATCTGCCGATAAGGATGCTCTTGTTTTCCTGAAACCCAGTGTGGTATCCCAGGATACAGTCTCCCAGGGATGCTCTGGGCCCTTCACTCTTAACCTGACAGCCCAGTCCCCAGGGCCATAGTCAGCCGGTTCTCAGCAGGGGCTTCCCCTACACGGATGCACACTGCACTCCCATTTGCTGCCATCCCCACTGCACTGGGGTGACAACCACTGCTCCAGCCACTTACCTCTCCCGTAGCTAAGGCCACAAAATTATCCACTGTTTTTGGAACAGTCTTTCCAAAGAGACCAAAGACCACCCGGCCCACATCTTCATCTCCAATTCGTAGGTCAAAATACACCTGAGGGAAAAAAATTTTGAACTCAGTCTGAAGGAGGCGTTGCTCAGGGGAAACCCAAGGAGGGAGCAAATATTCCCACCCTTTTCGAAACAGGGGCTCCCCGTGTTTCTCAGGGTGGTCTCCAACTCTCCGATCCCCTGCTTCCGTCCCCCAGGTCGCTGGGATTACAGGTGTACGGTAATGTGTCCAGCCTGACCCATTCCTAAAAGCAGGGGGTCTGAATTCTGATTTTGGTGGACGCAAAAATACTGTACATACCGTCCTAACGCTACAAGATAACATTTCTGCCTCATATAAGTGAGCCCAGATAATATTAAAGCGAGTAAACAAAAGGAGGGAAATCTAAACTGGCGATGCAAGTTGACGCGCTATTTACTGTGTTTTGCAATTTCATGTAGCTAAGATCTGCCATCAAAGGGGAGAAGGCGAGGCGGACCCGCTATCTGAGCATTTCCCCAGCACTGCAGGGTCTGAGCTTAAAAGCTGGCCCGGGCCATCCCCGAGGCCCCACCGCGCACTCTGGGTCCCTAGAAACCACCCTAGGTCCGGGCAGGGGGTGTGCTGGAGAGGATCTGGGGCAGGGGGTGTCCGAGCAGGACCCGTGTCATTGTCGGGCGTGGGGGTCAGGCGGCCCAGGCGCCACGAGGCCAGGGCCAGGCCAGAGGGAAGCAGAGCCAAAGCCAAGGACGCCCCGGCCGAGCAACGGACGCCCGCGGCCGGCGGCGCCGAGGCCGGACCCGGGCGGAGCGGGAGAGGGGCACGCGGACCTTGACGGTGACTTTCGGCCCCTTCTTCTTCTCCTCAGCCGCGGAGGGTCCTGGCAGCAGCAGGAAGAAGACAGAGCCCACGATGAGGACGGCGACGAAGAGCAGCTTCATGTTGCGCTCGGAGAGGCGCCGCATCCACACCAGGAGCGAGCAAGGCCGGGAGGCCAGGCCGGAAAGGGTGGGGACGCGGCGGCGTGGCCGGGCGCCGCCACCGCGTGGGGGGCCCCGGGGCTGCGGGCGGCGGGCTGGCTCGGGCCAGGCACCGTTCCCCCCTCCGTCCAGGCACCGGGTGGTAGGTCCCCGCAGGAGCGGGCTGAGCATGCGGGGGAACGCGGAGGCGCGGGCGGCTGCCACGTTTCTGCGCCCTCATTGGGCCCGAGGCTCGTGCGCCCGCCCCGGGAAGGTGGGGGGCGGGCAGAGGCGCGGGAAGAGCGTGGGGATTGGCCCCTGTGACCAGCACGCCCCGCCCCGCCCCGCCGGGACCCTGGGTTCTGGGAAGGCCGTGGATCTGCATGGGGTCTGTGGACCCTGATTACTGCTGCGTTGAGTGTGCTAGCTTCCAAAACTGCGCGCGTTAGTCGTGCAACACAACCTACAGCTCCTTCTTGTCCTTCAAAATTTGCTTCAAATAAAGTTTCTGTCATTTTACTACCCATTTTTTCCCTCCTCTGAGCCCGAGTGCGCTCAAGAGTCAGTGCACTTTGTTGTATATTCTGGTGCGTAACTTTTTTTTTTGCCTGTCTCTAAAATAACTTTTTGCTTTGTCCTGGGATTGAACCCAGAGTCCTTCACCCTGAGCTATAGAATTGAACCGGCTGGGCTTGACTTTGCAACCGTCCTGTTTCAGCCTCCCAAAGTACTGCGATTACAGGCCTGTTCCAGCGTACTGGTTTACATTTTGGTTCTTTCTTGCTTTGCTCGTTTTTCAAACTGCACCACGTTTTAAATTTTTTTCAGCAAAGTACTGTGTCACAATCTGTATACGGCTCCCTTACATGCTACAGGACTCAGCACTCAGGCACAGGCTAAGATAGCTGGGCTACCAGAGTTGTGCATTAACACGGCCTGAAGCTCACATCCTTTCTTTTCCAGAGGCCTTCAAGACGGTCACAGCGATCAGATGCCAAACGACTGGTTCCAAGTTTAACACTGGTAGTGTCCAGTCCACCACGTACATACCTGATACTAGGGCTCTTCCACACCCGGAAAAGTGAGCATGACACACTTGCGTTTTCCTTTTAAGTTGTGGACGTACAGTGTTGTTAAATGTCTTTAATAAGTTTTAAAAGGACTGTGAGTGTAGCTCAGTGCAAAGGCTCTCTGTTCAATCACCAGCATGACCAAAACAAAAAAAAACAAAAACCAGTTTTCTAAGATGAACTTGGTAGAAGCCGCAGTCCCTTTCTCGGGTAGAGCTCTGCAGTTTGGTCTCTATATGTTCTGCACTGTTGGGTCATGCCTGGGCACCGCCAATCCCTAACTTTTCCTTCTTTCACAGATATCCCTGCAGCCTTCAGGAAAAGGCAGCTGACACTGGTTTTCTATCCTGGCACCTCAGTTCCTAAAAACCTGTGACAGACAAGGATCTTCCAAATCCACCTCCCGGCCCTGCCTTTTCAGGGCCTCTTCCCTTGGTCTCATGCTGCTTACAGCCGCTGAGAAAAAAAGTACCCAGTTGTGTGTGCAGAGCCCTCCTGCACACAGAGCTAACATTCAGCAGACTTTTTGTGTGCTGTGCTGAGGATGGACCTCAGGGACGCTCTAAAACTAAAATGTGCCACGCTTGATCCCTCTCCTTTTTCACAGTTCAGTGTTTGTAGAGTGTTCTTCATTAGCAGTTCTCACAGGTATAAAACTACCAGGCACTGCTCACTAGAGCAGTCTGACTTCCTGGTGTTCTACCCCTCCAGGGGGACAAGGACGTAGGAGTGAGAATGGCCATATTCTGGGCCTATTTATTCTGAAAATGAGTATGACCTTCTATGAGAAGAGAGTATTCAACTGAAGAGCAATGGAACAAGAATGCCAGAGTGCTGCCCTGCAGTGGGCCCGCGGCTGCCCCGCTGCTGCCCTGCAGTGGGTTCCGATGCTGCTCTGCAGTGGGCCCCGTGGCTGCTCTGCTGCTGCCCTGCAGTGGGCCCCGCGGCTGCCCCGCTGCTGCCCCGCAGTGGGTCCCAATGCTGCTCTGCAGTGGGCCCGGTGGCTGCTCCGCTGCTGCCCCGCAGTGGGCCCCGATGCTGCCCCGCAGTGGGCCCCGCGGCTGCTCTGCTGTGGGCCTGGTGGCTGCTCTGCTGAGGGCCCCGCTCAGGGCACCTCACGGAATGGACCCGCCCCCACCCATAGCATGATGACAAGGTGAAGCCAGATGGTCCGCTGTGAGCATATGTGCTTTCCCACCTCTGACCATGGCAGCTTGTATACACCCATGTATGTTATAGTATAGTCTGAGGCAGCTATATCTCTTCCCAGGGCGAGAGTCCAGGGGTATAGATAAACCCAGGAGTACAGTTATTATCACAGGGAAGAGGACTGATTGAGTGGTAGGGCAACGGAGATGAGGAGAAAAATTGAATGATCAAATGGGCCATCATCTGTGTAACCTGAGTAACAAAGGTGAAGGTAACATTATGTAGGACAGCATCCGGAGCTAATTCTCTTCTATGTTCTCTATAATTCTGTATTTCCTCAATTGTTTTTGTATTAACAGAAGTGAAGGTAACTTTATATTATACAGCATCCAGTGCAAATTCCCTACTATCTTCTCTATAATTTGGTATTTCCTTTAATGTTTTTGTGTTCACTAATGTGAAGATAACTATGTAATACAACATCTAGTGCTAATTCCCTACTATATTCTGTATAACTTTGTATTTTCTGTATTGTTTATGGCTTTTCTGGTTCGTATGTCTCCATCCTTTTGTCTTTTAAAAAAAAAAAAAAAAAAAAGAAAAAAGAATGCCAGAGTATCAGGCATTGTTTCCCCAGCCAGATTCCTAGTTAGAAATGAGCCCGGGGAGATAGAAACCAGCCAATGAACCAAACCAGTGAAAATAGCCAAGAAAGGTAAGACATTTTATTTTACATACAAAAAGGGTGCAAACTGAGTCCTGATCCTCCCCAAACTGGGGAACAGGTGTACTTGAGAGATCACACTTGTTTTCCATGGTGCTCTAGGAAATGGGCGACTCTGAGCTATTAAGAGCACCCCTTCCGTTTTCCCCAAAGGCGGCTACCTCCTCCGCGGAGTCCCTGCCAGGCACTAACCTGTCGCCTGGAGGGTCCACTTCAAATAAACTTCAAACTGACATTCATGTTTAAAAATACTATAAATTTCATTTTCACAGCTAAACTTTGAGACCAGTGCCAGGGTTTACGAAACATTACGTATCTTTTAAAAAAGGCTTTAATAATCAGACACACCCACACATCCATTAAAACTGATTTCCACAACTGATTTATAATTACCTAGTTTAAAAAAATTGCAATCAACATCCCAACATCATCTTAAAGAGTACAATGGGCAAAGATTAAAGAAACAGAGGATAATAAATTAGAGGATATAATATGTCCAATGGGAACTGCTGAATCAATGTGACTTTCCACTGCAGGGATTTCTAGTATTTTGGGGTTACCTCTTTCTCTTCTGTTGTGGTTCTCTCTCCTTGATGAATGGGGCTCATTCCGAGCGCCAGCTGGCTAAGACACTGGCTGAGAAGCTCACTTGTCACTGTGACAAGTGAAACTCAGGAGCTCTTGGTTCCCTGCAGCCTCGTACGAGTTTTTATTGAAGTGAAATGTACAAAGGAGAGCACACACATACACACGCATGTTCACACATACACAATCACACACCCCATCTATAAATGCATCCCCCCCCAAAGAAATGGCTCATCTTTCCTGAGACATTCCTGACAGATAATAAATAAGCCTTAAAAAGGCTTTCGGTGCAGGGCTGGCCTGGAGCTCGCGGAAAGCAACACTGAAATGTCACACCTACCCCGAAAGAGGGACTTGGGGCGCAGTTACGACAGCAGTCCTCTTGGGCCTAACGTCGCTGCAATGACTGCACTGCACCCTTATTACCGTGGATAATCCTCTGCTCTGAGACCTTCAAGGGGGTGATGGCACCGGAAAGTTATTTTCAGTGAAAGAGAAAAAAAGAGATTCTGTCCACCCTATCGAGGTTTCTTGATAACATGATTTGGTAATCAAACTAGAAATAGATGGAGTACAATGCTCACTTTTTCCTTTGTAGGAAATCTACAAATACTGGAGTGGGTTTTCTGGTTCATTTTGAGAAAAATATGTCAACTACTGTACTACTGTCTATATTCAGGGACCTACATACTATTGTGAATACAATGAGAAACCCATTCCCTTGCACTTAAAGTACGTGCAAATGGAGTGAGGAAAAACATTTTTAAGACTGCTTATTAGATCAAAGACCCCCAAGACTTGTGGCTAAACACTGCTCAAAATTCTACAAACTCAGAAGGGCCACATTTGCCTCTTCTTTTTCTTACACAGAAACAAAACCAACCCCCAACAAACCCCCACACCAAACAGAATCCCAACCTGACTCCTACTAACTCATCACAGGAAATCCTGGGAGTTACTGACCACTAACCTCTAGGTGGGAGGTTCCCTGGAGTCTACAAAGCAAGAACTCCGAGGCTTAGGGCCTCGCAAGAACATGGCCCATCCAGAAGGGGCACCTGGTTATCCTGGCTCCCTGAGGGTCTCTGGAATTCACCTGCCCACTGTGAGGCAGTGGTGGGGCTGCTGGCAGTGGCCTGGCAAAGGCAATGTTGGCTGAATGGCCCCACAAACTCCCAACTTGAGAAACTCTACCCAAGCATGGCTCTGAGAGACAGCACTGTCAGGGCAACTTTTTTTTTTTTTTTTTTGCGGTACCGGGGATCGAACTCAGGACCCTGCGCTTGCTAGGCAGGCGCTTATTCCACTGAGCTATATCCCCAGCCCTGTCAGGGCAACTTGACGGGAATGGACAACTGGCTTAATGTGGGCACAGAGGAGGTGGCTGGGACATAGGAAGCACATAGGCTTCGGAGAGATGCATCAGAAAGACCAGTTTCTTTGAAGAGATGCTGTCTAAATTCTTATTTTTCAGAAATGTAGGCCATACTTGTTCACTAGGAAGTGGAAGGGACATCTTTTTTTTGGGGGGAGTATCTTTTTGAGACAGGGTCTCACTATGCAGTTCAGGCTGGCCTTGAGCTCACTTTGTAGCCCAGGCAGGCCTCAAACTTACAAGGATCCTCTTGCCTCAGCCTCCCGAGTGCTGGGATTATAGGCATGCACCACCTTTTATATTGCAAACAAAACAAAACCCAGTTAAGGCTATGGCCATTAGTAACCACTCTAACAGAACTTTACCTCAGTGCACATTTCTGCCATTCAAAGACGTTACTAACCCTGAAAAGGAACACTGAGAGAGCACTACCAGCATGCGTTTCTATGGCCACGTTGGGAGATACTTTTGGAGGTGATGGACACCACCTGGCAAAGTGTGGAAACTGTTTTTATGTACTTGGAATGAACTGAAACAGGAAATCATCAGTTTTCCTACTGGACACCTCAACCCGTCTTCTGAAGCACATGCATTCTAAAGTAAATGGATTTTACCTGTCACCCGACCCACACTTTCCTGGACCTTGTTTCTTCCTACACAGACCCCAAAACTAATGTTCATTAAGGCAGTTGTGAGTGCACACCGGCTGCTAGGACGTCCCATCACCCTTGTGGAGCCACCTGCCCCAGCCCTGCCAAGGACAACTGCGCAGGCCCACACTGTCCTGGTCGCAGCAGAGATGCTGCACGCCTTGGCAGCACCCTGCTCTGCTCAGAGGATGACTGTGCAGGCCCACACTGTCCTGGTCGCAGCAGAGATGCTGCACGCCTTGGCGGCACCCTGCTCTACTCAGAGGATGACTGCACAGGCCTACGCTGGCCTGGTCACAGCAGAGATGCTGCACACCTTGGCGGCACCCGGCTCTGCTCGTCTCCGCCCACTCAGGGTGCAGCATCTGACAGAGCAGAGCTTCGAAGAACTCCTAATGTCCTCAGGGTTTTTAAAAATGCAAATATGCTGAAGCTGCTTTAAGTTTGCATCAGTCCCAAAGAAAATGATCCTCAGGTATCACGGCTGTGAAATGGAGCAAGCTGAAAAAACAGTACGCAGACTATGGGTGGGGGTTGGAGGCAGGGCCTGTCCCCAGGGTCTGGCTGGGGCACACAGCCCCGCAACAGTATCAACTGGGCCGAGGAGGGAGCCTGATGTGTCAGCAGGGCTGGAACTGATGGCCAAGTTGCTTGTGGGATTCTGTTTTTTTCCTGGGGAGCAGGCAGGTTAACTGTGTAAGAGGTAATAGGATCTCTCAGCTCTGAGACCATCTTGGAGTGCCAACGGCCTTGGAGGGTCCACCACTAATCCTACACGCTAAAGGGAACTGGGGCTCTTCACCTTTGCTAGTAAAAGACTGGGGTGGGGCACTGGAGGGTGAGAATAGTGCATTAGGAAGCCAGCCCTCAGCCGCTCAGGTTCAACCCCACAAGAGCTAGCCTATAAAAATTTTAAGACAAAAAAGTTCACAAACCCAGCTGCAAGGCAGCCTGTTCTGCAGCCAAGCTACTCACTGCCTTTGCTTTCTTGTGGAAGCAGGGTGGGGGAGGCACTTGATGGGGTACAGCGAGCCCAGATGCTCCGAGCTTTGCCACTATTTTCCCTGCCCTCCCTTGAAAGGCAAGGCGTTTTCTATACAAGGATGAGGAAATTAAAATTTCTTTATAGGAAGTTAAGAGTTGCCGAAATGCCAGATGAGACTGTAAATTTCGGTAACGGGTCTCACCCATTAGGAACCGGCAGGTAAGCATACCAAAACAGTCAGAGTCCATGCGAGGAAGGGGCACGACATGGCCGCTCTCCGCCACGGTTTCACGCACTGAAACACTTCTCTTAAAGAAATGGCAGACTGTAGCCTTTACATAAGCAGGTTTGAGGCAAATGATTCCCAAGCCTGGGCTCCATGGAACAGGTGAATCTGGTGATTCTGACCCAGCTGGCATTTCCAATTCAGCCACGGCACATCATGGACTTGTCGGGAAATGCCAGCAACCAGAACCTGTATGCCCACCTCCTCCAGCCAGCAGCCAGCAGCCAGCCCTATGCCTCAAGCCAGGGACGACATGTCTATGCTCCCACAACCACTAGACTGCACCAGCTACGGTCCTGCATGTTGTCAGCCTTCTGTCCCTAAGTATGGACCTCTTTCCCTGATGTAAACAACCCTTTCTCCTCTGTAATATCAGGGTGAGAAGCCAGTTTGGAAAGGCCCCTGAACTGAAAATGGAGCATGAGAAGATTAACTCCAGACACTACTAACTTCAAACACTTAACGAGGAACCAGGATGCTTCACAGTGGTACTTCTTGTGAAGCTGCCATGGTGGGAGTATGGGGTATATTGGGGAAAACACACTTAATGCATGGCCATCTTATCTGCAAGTTATGTCCAATTACAAAGGTAGTTTCAGAGCTTTTGGTGGAGTTTTCCCAGCACCAACCTCCTGCGCTCCTACTCACGTGGCCTTAGGTCTGGGTGCCATGGGCCAGGTTTTGGACAAGGCAAGCAGCCCAAACGCTACAACTCAGCTCTTAGGGCGGACTGGACACAATGACTTTCTTTTCCTGGCCCTATGATGCCACACCCTGAAGCTTCTCTGGCAGTTGGAAGGCAGGTTCACTATTTTTGTCTACTCGTGGCAATACAGTGGCGGCTGTGTACTCACTAAGTCCTCCCCAAAGTCACCAGAAAGTCACATGACTTATCTACTAGGAAACCCCTGGCAGTGAAGAGAAAGTCACTTCGGATTTTGTGGTAAGTTTCTCCTTCCATGGGGTGAGCTGTCTTTTGGTCACAGTCTGGCTGGCTGCTCACCCCATGTGCTGGAGGACGAGGCTTTGAGCTGCAAGCGGATTAGGTCAAGAGGCTCTGGTAGCGACATTCTTCAGCAGCTGAGAAGACAAATGAAAATTCAAGTATGTTTCTTTGCCAATCTGAGTGTTCACTCAGAATGACAGAGTTTGGCTTCTCTTCCGGGTGCTGTAGATCAAACTCCTTCCGTGGAAAATGTCCTCTGGACCCATGTTCTGTCTGAATGGCTTGGCTGGCCCATCCCCTCAAAACAGAAGAAATAAAACCCCCAACGTAACTAGACATAGTATGCATCTGCCATGTTGTTTAAAAAAAAACAACTAAAAGTGCAATATAGTCAGTTTTCTTTCCTTTGCTCAGAACAATTTGCATGTTCTGCTACTGCCTGGAGAAAGGAACTCACTCATCAGGAAAGCTAAGAACGCCACCGCACGGGGACAGTAGACTGCAGATTTCTCACAGCTTGTGTCCTACAGTGTAAATTCAAACGGGGGCGGGAGGAGGGAACCTGAACCCTGTGGCCATCTGGCTGGAGGCTGTCCAGGCACAGAGCAGAGGAAGCCATGCTGCAGACACATGGGGCGATGGAGAAGGATGGTTCTTCTCCAGCCCTGGCCTGGGCCTGCCATTTTCCTCCTACCTTCTTGGCCGTACCCACCCTGGGACGCCCTCCACACACAAAGCCATCAGCTCACTAGCTTTTATGCAGCAGAGGGCTGAGTATGGGATGAGAGTCAGGAGTAAAGCAGGGAAGGGAGGAGAGTAGTAGTCCTTGAGTTTTTGTGAATGACACCTTCACTGTAAACAATGGGAAGGAGGTCTACCAGGCAGCCCCAGGGCAATCCGGGCAGGAGCAGCAGCTCTGGGACCCGCCCAGAGCTTAGGCAGGAGGGGCAGCCCCTGACCCAGGGGCCCTGCTGCCTGCACTGGCTCCTTCTGGGGGCATCTGTTTTCTTCTTTTTGGTTTGGATCTCCACCCTCCCTCACAGAGGAGTTCCTTCCAATGAGAAATGGCAGGAGCTGCAGGTGCAATGGAGTCCAGAGTCCCCGGGCCTGAGGACTCATGGGAGGCACTGGTCACTTGTGGCGTTGAGTATTCTTCTTCCTTTTCCTCTTAAAGAAACAGCAGCACCTGGAGCACAAGGAACGTTGCAGGTCAGTGCTAGAGGCCTACAGCTTCTGGCAGACCTCTGTCTGCTTCTGCTTACTGCAGGGGATGGGACTCCCCCCCTCACCCTCAGGGCTTCCCACCACCAACAGTGCACACCATGAGGCAGAGGTGTCATCTCCCAGGATAGCCAAAGAAATCAGCTGCTTAATTGCAGTCTGCAGCGGCCCAACCTAACTACCAAAAACGCTGCAGGCTAGGCAGGGCTGCAAGGCATTTCTGGAAGCAGGATGAAGCGGGCTTCTTCCCCAGCCTAACACCCAACCCAGATGCTTCATTTTTGTCTTGAACCATAAGAGTCACCTCATCATCTGCTTCTTGATACTGAGGCCAAATTATTTAATGCAACTCACTAGCCAGAGGGCAATGAAGCTAAACTAAGGTGCACACAGAAAGTGTGGAACTCTGGGAATATCTCAAGATGGAACCAACAAGTGGAATAATTCTCTCTACCTCCACTCCTGCCCCTATCCAATACCTGGAGTATGCAGGAGAAGCCCCAACTCACACAGGAACTGTGAGCCCAGCTCCTGAGAACAGTGCAGCCCGCTTTTCATGTGAAGGGATCAAAACCCCAGTCTACGAGCTGATCCCAGGAAGCTCTCTGGTGGCAGCGTGTGCCCCATCCTGATTCCAGAGGCTGTGCCGCTATGCCATTCGGCTCTAGAAGAGCCCCTGGGCAGAGGCCCAGGTCTCCATCATAGCACTCCAGGGCCGCCTCCTAGGGAACAGCCACAGCTGGCCCCTCCAAGCCAGACCCCCTTCCTCTTCCAGGCTTTGGGCTTTGCCTAGACAATCTGAGGTAGTGATGAGAGCTGTGGCAAGACAGAAGCAATATACATTCTCCGTGGGGAAGTGAGGGTACAAAGGACGCGTGCGCGCATATGTGTGTGTGTGTGTGTGTGTGTGTGTGAGAGAGAGAGAGAGAGAGAGAGAGAGAGAGAGAGAGAGAGAGAGAGAGAGCCAAATGGAGGGAGCAAAGTTAGGAGTGCAGCTTACACTTGCTGGTCCCTGGGGAAGAACAGCTTTTCTGAGAAAACTATCTGTAAGTCCCTTGCCTACCCTTCCTGGTTTAAGCCAGGAATATTTGTATAGAAATGAAGAATGCTGTCACCTCCCATACGCCTAAGTTCTTCACCGAGCTAAGTGTCCCAGCTGGGTCAGGCCCTTTGGGATCGCTGCATCCGATAACCTCATTAGAAACGTGGAGATGCTTCTTGCAATGAGAAATAAACATCTATACAGAGAGTGATGGGCTGTAGCCAAATCCAAATAAATCAAACTTGGAAATTTTGGAAACAGGAGTTTCTCAAGAGGGTCTTAAAATTTTTCCTCTGAGTATATTAATGACATTTAGGACTTATCCAGATTAATGGGCATAAATATAACTAGTAATCAAAGTGCAAAGTGTACTAAGAGGCTGAATATATTCTTTTAAATGAAAGTGAGCAATACATCTGACTAAAGTTATACTAGATGGAAACCTTGGGGAAGAAGTAAAGGGAAAGAGACTTTTTGGTGTAGTGATACCTTGATACTTGTCATTAACTGTCCCAGTGGATGTGATGAGTATGAGACAAAATTTTCTTTTGTGTCAAAATGTGTCAAGTATGAGCTGGGTGAGTTTCACAGTAGTCAAGCACTGAGATGTAACTGTGCATACGTATGAGAAACATTTTCCAAGCTGGAAGTCCAGTAATTAATATTTAAGCGGTAAATGAAATCTCACGGGAGCACCAAAATCTCAATAGTATGACTTGTTTCCTCTTACCCATAATTTTCAGTGGCTTTTTATTTTTAAGATACTGTAAATTAAGCCCAGAACCTGTACATGTCAGGGAAGAGCTCTGCCACTGAGCTACACCCCCGCCCCCTTTTATTTTAAGATAAGGTCTAAGTTGCCCAGATTGGCCTTAAACTTGCAATTCTCTCTTTTTCTTCTTCTGTACTGGGAACCGAACTCAGGACCTCATGTCTGTCAGGCAGGCGCTGTGCCCCTGGGCCACACGCCTGGCCTGCTGCAGCCCTCCTGCCTCAGCCTCCCACACAGCTGAGGTGACAGGTGCGTGCTGCTGTGCCTGGCTTCCATTCTTATCCTTTTAATAACTTTGTGTTTTTAAATGAAAACAACAGAAACGTTTGATATGTCGGTCCACTTCATATTGTGCAATGACTTGTCTTATATGTTCTCCAAAGCAAACCAAACAAATTAATGTCTGCTCACAAGCATGGCCAATCTAACATACAGCTGGGCATCCTGGTATATGCCAGTATCTTAAGAGGCAGAGGCAGAGGCAGAGGCAAGAGGATCACAACTTCAAAGCTGGCTACGGCAACTTACAAGACCTGTCTCAAAATAAGATAAAAAGAGCTGGGAATTTAGCTGTGGCAGAGTGTTTGCCTAATATGTACAAGGCCTTGGGATCAAGTCCCAGCTCCCTCCCGCCGCCACTCCTGATGTGCTATGCTGAATCTCCAGACTGGAGATGATGAGCTGTGATTCTGAGGAACTGCTGTATTCTAAATTTAGGGCCCTAGATTGAATTTTTTTTTTTTGTCTTTTTGAGACAGGGTCTCACTATGCAGTTCAGGCTGGCCTTGAGTTTACTTCGTAGCCCAGGCTGGTCTCAAATTCGCAACAATCCTCCTCCCTCAGCCTCTGGAGTGTAGGGATTACAGGCGTACACCACCACGCCCAGCTCTAGATTGATTTTTGATAGTTAATACAGTGATAGCTTTAGCAGCAGTAGAAACTTAATAATTTCTCCCCACAAGAAAGCCACAAGCCAGTTGTGGTTTCATACACTGTAATCCTAGGAGTCAGGAAGCTGAGACAGGAGGATTGATGCAAATTGGAGGCCAGCCTGAACTATACAGGGAGACCCTGTTTCAAAAAAACAAAAAAACAAAAGAAGGCTGGCCCCCCAGCTGGCTCTTCAGCTCTGGTGACTGCCAGCAGCAAGCCCCACTGAAGTGGACTAGACCAGGGATGCTGAACCTTTCAGAGCTTGCAGTGTAACAACCAGCTGCTTTTGGCACGTGTGGCATCACAGGACTAGACTCTGGCTTTGTTCCCCAGGCGACCAGCTCCTCCTGTGTCTTGGTTCCCTTCCAGCAGACTGTGTCTGGATGACCGGAAGTTCTCAGCAGGTTAAGAGTCATAACTGGTCCAAGACTCCCGCTCACAAGCCTCTGAATGCTCTTCCTGTAGCCTCTGACCCTGCACAACTTCCACCCCACTCTCTTACTGTCCCGGCTCTCTCCCCACCGTTCTTGGGCTGTGCTCGTTTCTCCAGCATCTCCTTCTTTTGCTGTAGCATTTGGCTCAAGTCCTGCTGTGTCTGTCAAGTCTTCCTTGACCATTCACAGTGACCTCGTGCCCCTAAGCCTCATGCCCCTAGGAATGATATTGTAATTGTGCTGGAGAACACCTTATCCTTTCACATGTGTCTCTCTTCTCTCCAGCTCGATGGTATCTAAGCTCTTTAGCGAGACCTTGGGATACCCTTGCCTTCCAGGTAGAGGGCTGGATAAGCATAGGAAGAGCGCAAGTGTTTACATTTGGGACTGTATGACTGACACCTCACAGGAAAAATATAGACCACGACAATGTCAGATTATACAGACATACATTTGCAAGGGAATAGGTCAAACGTGCTCACTGAAACCCTAAGCCTGTGAATCCTATCTCCATAAAACCCTACTGATATCTTTAATACATCCCTGTCCCCAGGGAAACTCTTGTAGATAATGTGGTCTGGACATCAGGATTCAGGAATCAGTGCCCAACCTAGTCACTGAAGAGAAAGATGAGTGAGGTCATCAGAACACACCAGGTTGTCATCCCTGGTACAGGTGACAACCCCATGCGTGCAGGCAATGAGGGGGAGTTATACTCCAGACTGCACAGACCAACAAGGTCAGGATCATCTGCAAAGTCACAGGCAGTGTCCAAAAAAGAGTCAGGCAGGGGCCCTGCCTTATAGCAAGAATATTCCTCACCAACATGCATCTTTCAGGGTCTCTCCTTCCATATCCCCACTAGAACCTGTCTTCTAAAAAAGTTTTACCTCTCCCCTGCTCCATTATTCCTAAAAATGGATTCATGGGGATTTTTTTAGGAATAGAAAAGACAGGGTCCAACATCTCCATCAGCTGAGTTAGCCCTTGGCTCTACTTATAGGAATAAAGACAATAAACAAACAAAACAACTCCCCAAACAACAGAAAAACGTCCATCTCTCCCTGAAGAAGTTGTCTATTTTGAGACTCCTACTCTACTGGTGGAAGAAGTAGCTGAGTCAGAAAGCAAAGTCACTGATTTTCCAAAGCAACAACACTGTCCTTATCAAGCTGTAAGGAAACGTTACTGGTACCTACAGGTCCGAAACAGCAGCCTGGCCTTTTTACCTCAGTCCCTCTCCCTCGGATCACATCTGCTCACGCTGCTTTGGGGGAAAATTCAGCTAACTAATGAGACAATCTGGGATACTGTTCTGGTAGGAGGAGTCAGTGACAAATGGGGTGGATCTGAAAGGAAAGAGGACTAGATTCCTTCTTGGGAACTGCCGCCCCACCCGTGTCTTGTGGACCTAGCTCCCCAGTCAGGGTGGTTATGGCGTAAGGAGACAAGTGGGAGGAGCCAAGAGTCCTAAGGCGTTTTGTTTGGCTTTGCCAATCCCAGCCTCCTTGGTCCGCTCCCCTGGCATGTGGACTGGAGAGAGGGACTCACCACAGGTTGAGCATTTTCAGGCAGCTACAGAGTATGTAGAGAGAAAAACACAGGAAGAGAGAAAGAGAGGTATTAGTCCACAGATGAGATGGAAGCAACTCCCTGTGAGCCATGCAAACATGCAGTACGTGTCTGTGTTTAGTTTCTTCCTGTTGAGGTAGGGTGAGGTCCCCACATTGAAGTGGAGGGGAGGGAGGGGGATCTCAGGGGAGGCAACAGAAAGACTGAGTGGAACTCCCAGCACGGCCTTTCTGGCAGCTTCCTGCAAGGACCCTGCCTGTATGGACAGTCAAGCATCAAGCTCTTTGAGTTCTTTGGGTCCCACATGATGTCTTGTACGCAGTGCTGAGTTCACATCCCTGTAGTCTGAGGGAAAAAAAAGTCCCTAGCTCTCTACAAGTCCACTATGTCTGACCAAAGCAGAAAGTAGTTAGCTCTTACTCTAAAGGGAGAAGAAAGGCTTACGAGACACTTCATCTCACCAGAAGATGAATCAGAGGGAGAAGGATCCTTTCTCCAGGTATAGTTGCCAAAGAAGGATCTAGATCCTCTTACCAGCACTCAGGAGAAATGAGGTCCACATTTGTTAAAATTCAGATAAGTGAAATTGTTATGGTCTTACAATAGCAAAAATCAACCAAAAAGCTACCCATCCTCACTAACCTTTAAACTATACTTAACAAGGACAACCTTCCCACTAAACTAGGGACACATTTTGTACACAGGACAAAAAGGAGAACCCTGCTATTTCCTTCCACCTTACACAGAACAAGCTGGACGAGAAATCCAGTACTTAATACTCAGAAGTAAAGCTTTCTGTCTCCCCAGTATCCAAGCTAAACCACAACAGGCAACAGGCCCCTCACCCTGCAGACAGGCTGCACGAACACATGGCATCACAGCTGCAGACAGTGAGGGGCAGGTTGGGGTCCCTCATGCTTCTCTAGCTGTGACTTCTCACTATGAACATGATCAAACAAGTGGACATGTGGCTACCCCCACTTGATCTCAGAAGGCCAAGAATAATACATGGAGGTACCCGTCAGTTTCCTAGGCAAGATGAGCTAGCAGCTCTTGAAATCAGTAGGGGACATGGCACACTGAAAGCTGCATGCCTTTTGTGTAACATCTGATCAAATGCAACTGCTCCCTCCTGGTTTCCTCACCTTTTAGAAAGCTCAAACCTGGAGCTGGGGGCCAAGAGGCACAGTGGCCCTTCTTGCTGAATGGAAACACTTTCAACTCTTCTGACTGGCTAAAGTTACATTACATCAGAACAAAGTACACCAGACTGAACTCTGTGTGTAAATGGCCCCCTATCTTACACACAGGACACAAAAACCACACTCACACACACAATTAGTACACATTTACCAAAATGAAATGAGATGAGTAGGTCCAAAGAGTAAACTTGTTTAGAGCTTATTGGAAGACTAAAGTCTATTTGATCTTGGTGCTCAAAGTAGACTCTATACCCAGAACTGAACTTTTAAAAGGTAATATGTGAACTTGAACTGTGAGTCAGGCAGGCAAGAGAGTATGGACGGCTGTCTTTCAAGAAGAGACCCTGTGTAGTGTAGTGGTTCCCAACCTTGACTGCCTATTAGAATTACCTGACTTTTAAAATCTTTTGAGGTTCAAGCCACCCACCAATAAATCAAACCAGAATCTCTGGAGCCATGCACAGGCACCTGCATTTTTTTTTAACATGCCCAGGGGACTCCACAATGTAGCCATGGTTATGAGACCCTAGAGCGGGACCACTGTACTGTCTACTGGGGAGAATAAACACCATCAAAATCTCCAGAGCTCCCTGAAAACAGTTTCCTTACTAAAAATGGCCTCCTGCTGGTCTCCCTCACAGGCCGCCCAGGAAGAGCACCTGAAGCTGCCAACCGGCAGCATGGGCACCATGGGAGATGGTCCAGGTCATCCGGGGCTTTTCATCTGCTGAGTATAAATCTTCAAGCCCTTACTTTTCAAGGAAAAGACTTCCTGAAGGCAACGTGAGCTCACCAGATAGATGGGCAGGAGAATGGGAGCGGACTGGGCACAGCTACACAAAGTGCACCTGACAGGAAGGAGGCTGTCTCAGGCTGTACTTAGGCTATCTGGGTGCTTGGGAACCACTTTGGTGCAGTGTCACACTGTAGGTGCACTGCCTGTTTCAAAGGCCAAGTTCCTGGGACATGCTGAATATTCTCAAAGGTCTCCCATAGCAGGGCTGGCAGCAGTTACTCATGGTGTCTCTTACCTCTCCCTACCTGGCAGCTAACTAGAACTTAAGTCTCCATCTCAATTTGGAATGGGGAAAAGGGGGAAGAAGTAGAAATGTTGCTTTTGCAGGAGAACTGTTAATTATTTCACCTTCCACCCCAGATTCTAGGAGTTTAAACACAGACCATGCGGAGAGCACCGTGGGGCGAGTGGTATGTGCAGGGCAAGACACGCACATGCAGAGAAGCAGGAAGGGTGTGAGGTGAGCGCCTGGCCTGCTTTGGATTAAGGTTGTCTTTTCTCTCCTTCCCAAGACTCACTTCACAGAGGCACACTGTTTTTTTGCCTGACTTATTTAGTCTGAGTGCAGAATCATTTAAGAAAAAGAAAGAGAGCAAGCAAAATGGCCCTGAGACCCTTACTCCAATACTGTATAGCCAGTGCTGTCGGCCAACAACCAGAGATTTAATGCCACTCAGCACAACCCATAATGCTGTCTCTGCCTCCCACAGGCAGTAAGAAGCTCCATGGCCTCAAGAGGCTCATGGCTTCTATTCACCGTAGCTCTTGTAATTCTTTTAGTTTATTTACTATGTCTTCTGTCTGGCGTGGTCTAGCAAAATGAGACTGTGCAGAAATCCAGCTAAAGAAGGGCAGCAGCAGCCGTAAGTACCATGCAAGAGACAAAACAGTCAAGGGAGAAGCTGTGGACACAAGCATGAGGAACCCAGTCTGAGATGAGCCATACACAGAGAAGACACACAGGAGGTTTTTCAACCCACGACCCCAGAGCCCCCTTGAAAGGTGAACGTACTTAGCTTCCTCCACGACCTCCACCTCAGCGTGAGCGGCGATCGGTGCATTGGAGTGGGCTCCCGCCGTGTCATCAACATTCAGCTCTCCATTGGTTGAGCTAATCACCTGGAACAGAAGGACAGAGTGTGACAAGTGCCATGGCAACACCAGGACCCTGTGGGCATGAGGGCAGGTCACTTACGGGAGAGCTCTAGCTTAGGACTGGCCTGGCAGGACCTGGGATCTTTGTTTTCTTGGGTTAAGAGGTGAACTGTCCTAGTTTAGGGGAGGTTCCCAGGCACTTACCATGTAAGAACACGAAATTCAAAGGTATAATCACAGAATGATGATTCTTTTTTTTTTTCTTTTTGGCGGTACTGGGGATCGAACTCAGGACCTTGCGCTTGCCAGGCAGGCACTGATTCCACTGAGCTATATCCCCAGTCCTCAGAATGATAATTCTATCTTCCATACTGAGTGACTACTTTGTGTCCGACACTCTGCTACATTGTATGTGTGTGTAAAAATTTAATCTTCACAAAAAACCTCTGAAATAGCAGCCATTACTTTCCTTTTACAGACAGAAATGCTAGGAAATGACTCAAGCAAGGGTTACATTAAGGTCTATGGACTTCCATGAGGGAAACTTCTAAAAATAGATCTTTTTTCATGTTGTAAAAATGTGTACAGTTTTTTTTTTTTAAATTTAAAGTAAGTGCACTGCCGACTTCCAAAGGTAACATCACTTTGCTTTTTTGCATACAGTGGGGAAATTCTACTCAGTTTATTATGCTGTAAGTATATGGACTCAGTAATGACAGCTTGAGAAAAAAAACCTCTGAAAGCTGGGTAGGGTGGCATATTCTCGTGACTGCAGGACTGTGAAGGTCCCAGGAGGATCACAAGACTAAGCCCAGCCCAGGGAACTTAGCAAGACCCACCTCAGAAGTAAAACAATAAAGGTCTGGGGACGTAGCTCAGTGCAAAGGCTCTGGGTCAATCCTCAGAACTGAAAAAAATAATCTGAAAAAGGAAAGAAAAACTGTGCACCAGAAACTATAAAGAATCACGCTTTCTTTCAGAAATGGCTTTGTGGCTCAGATTATTGAAGTTACTCAAATAACAAGCCTGCCACACGCTCTCTGGTGAGAGGGGAAATGTTAGGAGACACTTTCCTTTGGAAAACCAGTGTTATTTCAACGATCTTTATGTCAGGTTCACTGTCACTTCTCAGTGATGGTCCCCGAACTGTAAGTGGAGGCTCCCACTCCTGACATCTGGTTAATGTGGCCCGGTCATGCTTCTCTTGCTTGTACAGCTGCTTCAGCCACCTGGTTTCATTTCCAGTACATGATTTCTGATTTATGTGCGTGCTGGGAAGTGGGAAAAGAGACCCCGCTGGACAAACCATTCTGCTGTTAAAGACCTTGGCTGAAACATGGGAGAGAACCACAAAATAGGGTAAATCGTTCGAAAAGGATATCCTTGGGTTAAGTAGCTTTTATTTGAGACTGTTACAGGTTTTGAGAATTACACAAGAAACGTATAAGCTGGGGACAAACAACAACATGCCTTCTCTGAAGGCTGAGGTAGAGGGATCACAAGTTTGAGC
>PVLD010000098.1:288189-331983 GCA_004027595.1 Dinomys branickii
TGAGGTCAGCCTGAGCTACAAAGGAAGCTCAAGGACAGACAGAACTGCATAGAGAGACCCTGACTCACAGAGACCAAAAAAAAAAAAAAAAAAAAAAGGAGGGGGCTGGAGATGTAGCTCAGTTTTAAGGCCTTTGGTTCAACCTCCAAAACACACACACACACACACACACACACACACACACACACATCCAGTAAAGATAAAAAGTTGAGGAGACAAGGTTTAGAACAAAGAAGAGAGAATTGCCCTAACACCATGAGACCAGTTTCCTTAGGACGACATTTGCTTCCTGCGGCCACATTCTGACTGCACATCAGTATTAACACTGATAAGTTCACTTTGTGAGCACAAGGGTTATAGGGGAAAAAAATCACAGGAAGTTTTTAAATGGTTCAGAAACTAGTTAAGATTTATAGAAAATTTACTTCCAACTCTGTTCCTTTTTATTTTTTTTTAAGGAAGTACTGGTGATTGATCCCAAGGCCTCTGAGCTACATCTTTGACAGGGTTTCACTAAATCTTCCTGAACTGGCCTCCTGCGTAACAGAGGCCACAGGTGTCTGAAATTGTACCCAGTTATATACAACTTCTTAGCTTCTACTGACATGTGTGAGGCAGAAGCAAATGTCCCAGTGAGAATTACCTGGGGACTCCGAGTCACAGTATCTGTTCACAGTATTTCACATGTCTTAAACCTTCTCATTTCTCCTCCTCATAGACTACTACTCAACCATAAGCCACGCCCTTAGGCACTCTTAAGAAGACATCAGCCCTTCTTATAGAACACCTGGTCTCAAGTGGCACAGGCACAGATGGAAACTTTATCACCAGTTATCTACCCATAAATTTTAAGTGCAACTAAAACATGACCAAGGGTCGGTGGCTACAACTCTGGGTCTTTACAGCATTCACAGAATTATTTCAAGTTGGAGGTAGTTCGCCATACCACTGAACTGCTATCTGGATTTGCACTGGCACAAACACTACTGTGACACAAAGCTAGATTCCAGGCCTCCCTCTAAAATCAACATCTTCTGTGAGTCCTGTTTTCTCATTCTGTAAGACAAGCCAAGTAGCCTTATTCTTATATAAACCTCATAATTACTCAGTTGAATTCAAAGATATCTAGGTGAGAGACCTGAAGCAATATAAAACCTTATGAATGCACGGCCAGGGATATAGCTCAGGGGCACAAGTGCCTGCCAGGCAAGTGCAAGGTCCTTAGTTCCATCCCCAGTACCCACAAAAGATAAATAAATAAAATGTCAGAGATACTCCTAAAAACAAATAGCTTATGAATGCTATGAAATGTCTGTCTGTCTGTCTGTCTATCTCAGTTCACACACTCAATTCTCTCCATGATTCTGATTGCAAACCGAACTGGATGAGAACCAAATCAAATTTCCCTATAGGGCCAACATTGAACTTAAACATTGCATTTGATTTGCTTCTCATCCAACTCAGTTTGCGACCAGAATCACAGAAAAAATTGAGTCTGTGAACTGAGGCACCACTGTGCACATGTATTTGTGCACAGGGCCTCACTATATGCTCAAGGTCAGGGGCTAAGGCCTCCCAAGTAGCTGGAATTAACATCCAAGCTAATGTGTCCAGCCTGAACTACTATTCTAAATATAGCACTGTTGTAATTTTGCTTTTTAATTTTTAGTATAACTTTGTTCAGAAATATGATTTCTTGGGGGGAGAAGGAGGTAAAAAAAATAAATAAAAAAGAATTAAGATGTGTCAGATCCAAGCAGTAACTCCCCATGATGACTGCAATTATTAAATACTACAAACATGTACTAATTAAAAATTTTTGAAAAAAATAAAGCTAAAGAACGTATTAGCCAGGCTTGGTGACACACACTGTAACCCCAGCACTCTGGGAGGCCAAGGTGGGAGGGCCCTAAGTTTGCACTTAGCTTGAGGGACCAAGGGACTTAGGATATCCTGTCTCAAAATAAAAAGGGCTTGGGGATGTGGTCAGTGTGTATGCTCTGTATTTGATCCCCAATACTGAAAAAAGTTCACTTGTATGCCCAAAATATAAACATTTTGTTAAAATAATATTAATCTCTCATTCTTTTGGCCATATTACCCCAAACCTAAGTAACTAGTATTTTATATGGTTATCTGTGAGAAAGATCAAGGTGCTGTCCTATTTTGACTTTTAATCCTAAATATTGGTAATAACCTTTGTAGGAATCTCAAAAATTGGAGTCTTAGTCCCATTTTTCAAAATGTCATTATGAAGAAAACTCAGAACTGTGTACCAAGGTGCACAGCTGTAATCCCAGCACTTAGAGCAGATGAAGACAGGAGGATCACTGCAAGTTCAGGGTCAGACTGGGCCATAAAGTGAGTTTAAGGTCAGCTGTACTGCATAGTGAGACCCTGTCTCAAAAAGGCACATTCTTAATTATGTTTTTTGGTACTGAGACTCAAACTCAGGACCTTGCGCTTGCCAGGCAGGTGCTGTGGGGCTCAGCTATGTCCCAGGCTCATATTCTTAATTCTTATGCCTTTGTTTGGTCCTGTGGATTTCTATACTATCTCCCTATATATTTTAGGGACTTTACAACAATCTTTTGGAAAGAGAAAAATGTAGTCTGCTTGAATTTAGGCCTTCCACATAGAGAAGATGGGAACCAGGGATCTGCCCATTAATTAGGTTGGAATGGGACGTTCATGTGTTTGCTCAGAACTCTCCTGTCTGGGCTGTCTGCATTCCCTTTGTAGCCGTGGCGTTTGCAGTCCATCCAAGTGAGGCCAAGCACCTCATCACCTTGACTCTAGGAAGTGAGACAACTCAGAAGTGTGTGGGGCTCTGGTGAACTAGAAAGATATTACTGATTTGGTCTGCAAAAAGCATAGCCTTTTAGGAGTTTACAAAAGTTGGTGCTACAAAAAGGATAAACCCAGAGACAGATGTAAGAAACAGCAGAACTTCACATGATATAGTATTTGGGAAATGGTACCAGTGTCCTCTATCGAAGGGTCAAGAAAACCGGCAGAATGTATGTGCCTCTGTAGAGTAGATACACTCTTATTTGCTCGGACTTAAATTAAAAGACAACATCTTCCCCTGGACAGACAGTAAGAAACACTATCTAAATGAGTGCCCCTGTGTTCCAACACGTCTCCAATGGACTATCACATCAGGATATGCCTATGAGGTGCTTTCCTTTTAGGGTCATTATTTAAGCCAGGTGCACCGGTGCAGGCCTACAACGTCAGCACTCCCGAGGCTGAGGCAGAACGATGGCAAGTTCAAGACCTGGTTGCACAACTTAGTGAGACTTTTGTCTCAAAATCAAAAAACAAAAAAGGCCAGGAATGTAGCTCAGCATTCCTAGGGTTTAATCTGAAGCACCATAGCACCAAAAAGAAAAAAAAATTATCTTTGATTTTTATACTTCTAAAGCATGTTTATTGTTTTTAAAAAGTATATTAGAAAAGATAACATAAAAAGTACAAGTTTTCGGCAGCGCCAGCACACGGAAATGAACAGTGAGATCAGGCCAAGCCCTCTAGAGCCAGGGCTGGCAAAGCATTCCAGGAGGGCCAACCAGGAAGCGTTTCAGCATCTGAGAGCCGAACGGTCTCTGCTCAGACCTCTCAGCCCTGACAGTGTAGCACAAGAGCAGCGAGAGGGAGTGTGTAAAGAAGTCAGCGTGGTTATTTTCTAGAAAAACTTTATTACACAAATAGGCAGAAGGTAGGATGTGACCCCTACTTTGTTCGTTCTCTTATCTGCTTATATTAAGAGTGTGTACCCTCAAATACACAAATATTCTGAAATATTTATGAAAATAAATAAAAATTGTGCAAGTTTTACCCTGTTTTGCAACTTGCCTTTTTCATAATATCTCTTGAACACTTTCCTTAACCCCCAGAGATTTCTCTCTCTCAACTACACAGAATTATTGTATTTGTTTAGTTAATGTTTAGCTAATAAACATTTAATTGCCTTTGACTTTCTGGCTTTATAAAAAAGCTGGCAATAAACATTCTAGAACTGCACCGCTCACATGTGGCTGCTATGCACCTGAAACAGGACTAATACAACCAAGACGATGTTAGGTTTTAAATACACATTAGATTTCAAACACTTCATTAAAAAAAGTACAATATCTCCTCAATGTTGTATTTTTGAGACAGGGTCTCGCTATGCAGTTCAGGCTGGCCTTGAGCTCACTTTGTAGCCCAGGCTGGTCTCGAACTTGCAACAATCTTCTTGCCTCAGCCTCCCAAGTGCTGGAATTACAGGTGTGCACCACCATGCCCAGCTTCCTCAATGTTTTTATATTGACTATATGTTGAAATATTTTAGATATACACTACTGGGTTAAATAAAATGTTATTAAAGTTGGTTTTATCTATTTCTTTTTAATGTGGCTACTATAAAATTTAAAACTACATTCATTTTTTCCCATCTCTCTGTGATACTGCAGATTGAACTCGGGGGACTTATGCATGCTAGGCGAGTGCTCTGCCACTGAGCTCCAGACATGTTTCTTCAAGTTTTGAGACAGAGTCTCGATGAATGTTTCTCCAGGCCTTGAACCCGTGATCCTCCTCTTTCAGCCTCCCAAGTAGCTGAGATTACAGGCGTAACCCCTGTGCATAGCAAGGCATTTATGGATTTTGAGAAATGTTTATTTGAAATTGGATTTGGTGGTTCAAATTTAAGATTTTAACAGATGATGCCGCATTACTCCAAAATTGCTATAATTCATATTCAGTAAGTGGGTATATAAATTTTTGCCAGTATAACAGGTAAAACTGATGTAAGTATTTTTAATCGCTGGGTTTTATTTTTCAGTTACATTGATAAAGATTCATATATTTCTACAAAGATTGTTAGGAAAATCAGTACTTTCTTTTCCCCACTTTACCATTTCCCCTCTTTTATAGCTGATTCCTTTACATTTTTCTGATTCCTAACCTTTAAAATGCAACTTTATTTTTCACGTTTAGGCACATCTTTACAATTATTATCTTCTTCCACCCTCTACTACAGTTTATATGGTGTACCATGGTTCTCTTTCCTTTTATGTACAACTTTTCTTTTTTTGTGTGTGTGTGTGTGTGTGTCTTTTTGAGACAGGGTCTCACTATGCAGTTCAGGCCGGCCTTAAGCTCACTTTGTAGCCCAGGCTGGTCCTGAACTCACAGTGATCCTCCTGCCTCAGCCTCCTGAGTGCTGGGATTACAGGCAAGCGCCACCACGCACGGCTATAATTTTTCAAATTAGTAGTTGTCTTTACAATTTTGTATCTCCTTACATTAACTGCAAACCACTAATATATCCAAACTCTGTCATTTATTTATTGCAGTGCTAGAGAGTAGAACCCAATAAGCTAGTCCCGCAGTCCTACTCATTTCTACCATTTTATTATGTTTCCAATTTCCAAGAGCTCTTTTTTACAACAGAAAAGTTCCTTAAACACAGACACCTGGTACTGCTGCACGTTTGCTTTGGTCTCCTCCTTATAAAGGTTTTCTTCGGAAGTCCGATAGTCGTTCATTATCTGTGCGTTCTAAAAGTGGGGGACTGCACGTGAGTTGGCACCGTGGGAAGGGCGCAGGGGTTTGACACCTGCGGGCTGCACTGTGGGGTGAGGCTGCTGGGTCATCTCAGGGGCCAGACCCTGCTGTCAGTATCCTAAATGTTTTCTTTGGGGCTAGGCACATACCCCGGAGCTTGCTCCCTCACTCTCTTGCCTGGAAGGGAGGGACCTGGTTACTGGCTTTGTGAAATGCTGAATGGGGAGAACAGGCAGGCGGCAGGCCTCACTAACGCCCCCTTTCCGCACAGTACCTTGCTTCCAGTGGTGCTCGGTAGCTCCTTGACCACAGACCTTCACGTTTGCCCTTACCAAATAATGTATCTTTCATCTTTGCCAGGCAGGCATCTATCACTTCTTTTTTTTGCGATACTGGGGATCGAGCTCAGGACCCTGCGCTTGCCAGGCAGGCGCTTATGCCACTGAGCTATATCCCCAGCCCCCTCCTTTTTTTCCCCCATCACTTCTTAAACAGACTTTTGACTGATTTCCTTATTTGAGCACAGGGCCCTGTGCCTCAGAATAAAGCCAACTTCTGGCTATAGTGGCTTTCCTCACGGCAGCCCACCCTGCTGCCTCCAGTATGTACTTTCTTGCTTCTGTTTTTTGAGACAGGGTCTTACCATGTAGTTCAGATGGGCTTGAACTCATCATGTACCCACCCCAAGCTGGCCTCAAACTCACAGTGACCTTCCTGCCTCAGCCTCCTGAGTGCGTGCGCCACCACACCCAGATCCGGCGTGTTCTCTTTTATCTTGGTTTTTCCTCTTTACTTGCAACAAGCTTATTCTGCAGAGCCAGTTCCTCCCTCATTCTTCACTTTTACTTTTCCACATACATATTGCCGCTGCTTTGAGAGAGAGGGCGGGGGGCACAAACCAACTCTTGAGCTTTCTGGAAACTCCCCAGGATTCAGTTTTTTGGGGACTCCTAAGTTATTTGATAAATGCCCATCTGCCTTCAACTTCTAACATTTTTGCTGCTCTTGCCTTCTCTTCTGTTTTTGCCATTCTTAAAAAGACTTATCTCTATAAACAGATTCCATCACCACTCTTTGAGGAGTGGGTGGAAACAGATCTATGTGCTCAATCTGTCATTTTCACCTTCATATTCCTCAATGTCTTTATAGGGTCAAAGGTATCTCTTAACGTCCTGTGAGGAACAAGGAGAATTACTCCCATGTAAAAGCATTCACCCACAACGTAAACTCGTGTGCCTCAACTGGTAGTGCCATAAGCAGTATGAGAGGCACATTCAGGTTAAGATTTTAAAAGTCACATATAAGAAAAATTAAAAAGATACAAGATGCTCTTGATACCAAACAGAGAAGGAAGATGGTAAGCTAGGCCAAATGAAGCCAGAAATAATTTCCCAAGACTGCATTTATTCTAGGGGGAAAAAAAATAGCTCAAATTTGGGTACCCTGTCAGGAACAAAAGAATTACACCTATCAACACTGTGCAGAGGCACACATCACCCCAGCCTGAGCTATATACATCATCCACTCGTCCAGAAAGCACTTAGTTTATGTTTTAGGTCGTTACAGTTCCACCTTGACACTAACACACTTCTACCTTGATGTGCTTTGTGTCGTTTAACATGAATGGATCAAGGCTGTAGGATAGGGTTAACACAGTCTCAGAAATCATCAAGGATGTTTTTTGGAAAACGACAACAAGAAGTTATTTATCTTAACAAGTGTTTGTATCAAAGTCCAGCTACACAGGATACCAGCCCACTGATCGCCAATTAACCCTGGAAGCAGGTCACGCTTGCTGTCAGTGCTCACCTGAGAGCAACCCAGTCTCAGTGCTACCAACACCCTACCTGCTAAGCTGGGAAGCCAGGAAAAGGCAGTAAGGGCAGTGAGTACCTGCACTGATCCCCCATGGCGGTCTGCGGCCAAGTGAGACGTCAGGTATGAGGTACTGGTCTGCCGGCTGGGCTGGATTTCCCACTCTCCTCGGCGCTCTGATGATGCAGTCTGCTCAGGCATTAGGAAGCATGAGAGCAAGACATGGAAGGAAAGATGAAGCAACAGCAAGCAATAACAAACTCAAGCACATTAGTGTCCCAGAAGTCTTGCTTTTGTTTTAGACTGTTAAACTAACAACTACTTCAAAGCACTGAGAGAAGTTAGCATGGCTACATTCATTTCAGCCTAATGGGCTGACCTCTGATTCTATGGCACACCACCCTGAAAACGGTAACGGTGGGGGGCGGGGCAGCGAACCAACCACAGGCTAGAATCGCCTTTTGGCTTCCACATTAGTGAAATTTCAGTAGCTATTCAGCAGATCAAATGCAGAATGTTAAGACTGTTGAACAAAAGAAGAATCCTCTAATAGATCATTTCATTGATTAAAGATCTTCTGAAGAGAAAGTAGTCAATAAAATTCCCGCATTCCAAATCAAGACAACAGGCACTACTCTCAACTTTAATGCCCACGAGAACTATGAAGATCAAAAGGAACTGCAGCAGTGGATGGAATATGCTTTCTTATCTAAAAGAATGAACAAAGTACCCTTTTAAATACAGGTTCCTATGTGAAGAATGGAAGAAGATGGGCAGATCAAAACAGGCTCAACTGTGCTCTGGTTCTTCTAGCTGCCAGCCTCTACACAGCATTAGAAGTTTACTAACTGACAAGACTACTACAAATTACTTTCTCCTAGAAAACAAAAGGTAGATCCTCCCTCCTCAGAGGGAGGCCGCCTTGAAGAACAAGCTCTCTGCTCTTCCGCTTTCACCTCTGCAGTTACCCAGGCTCTCTTCATCCCTTAGGTCTCACACTGCTCTGATCTTGCCCTTAGATCACCTTTATGCCGCAGAATCTATGTAGGTGCCTCCTGCTCTGTCCCCGATGGCTGAGGTGTTAACATCGCAACACTCAGCTGTAGAGGTCCTAAGTCTCAACAAAGATGAAAATAAGGAGTTGGAGAGGCAGCAATGAGGGATTAGTAAATCAAATCTTAATTGCTGCTGATGTAAACAGCAGCAGGGGTTGAGAAGTGATGCTGCTGCTCGGCGTGAAAACTAGTAAGGATCCTACAAATCTTAGAATAAATTGTTGTATTATATAAAAATGAAAAGCACTAAAAGTAACGATTTGAGGTTCTTTATTCCTTCTCCCTCTCCAGCACTTCACAGACAAAAGAGTTGCTTAGAACTCACCACCAGTCAACCACCAGGCACTCCCCATAAACCAGCTGTTACTCACTCACTCTTAAAAGGCATATGGGTACAGCACTGTTAGGATCCTGGCCAGGTTTTCTCTGTGTTCCTTAGGGAGTGAGCAGCTGCTTTCACTTTCTTGCTATATAATCTTCCAAAAGAGCGCTTTCGCTTCATACTGCAGGTCACAGTAGAGCCAAAACTACCCCGAGTCTGCCCCTTCTTCCTCTATTATTTCTACCGACAGATGTTAAGATATTTCACTTCCCAAAATAAGACCACAGTGTATAACAAAATCACTCTATCTTATAAGCTTAGTGGCACTGTCTGTATCCTCAGAACACTTAATCTCATTTTTTCTGATTACTAAAGATCTGTTCTAATACTAATACTAATCTGTAACTAATACCTATTAGTGATAGCTTTTTCAGTATTCTCTGGAACTTTTTAATATTTTCTAATATTTAAACACAGTATTTAAGCTCCTATACTACTGTACAATACTGCCAAAATTTGTTCTCCAAAAATTTAAATGCTTAAAAAACATCCAGACATCTACAAGCCATTTAGTGTTTTTGAATTCTAGAATACATACTGGAGGCAACTACTTCTCTTATGAATGTTCTGTTTTTGCATTGTTTAAAACAATTTTTCAAGAGCTTATTGGCCATTTCTTCTTTTCAGAAGCGTCTATTCACTTGTTATCCATGTTTTGATTGGGTCTTTTATTTCGGGGGCTCGACTTTTTTCCAGTTCTTTACATGTTATCGATCAGCGGTGGCGAACCTGTGGCACCCGCGCTGCGGCAGGCTGCTTTCATTGTCGGAAGCTGTAAAAGGTTTGCCATCTGTTTTACGTTAGACTCTCTCCAAGGAGTAGCTGACAAAACTTTTTCCCATTCTGTAGGTTGTCTCTTCACTCTGTTGGTTGTTTCCCTTGCTGTGCAGAAGCTTTTTAATTTGATATAATCCTATTTCTTGATTCTTGGTATTTCTTTTTTAATTGGTGATCTTCAGAAAGTCTTGGCTATGCCTGTCTTTAAGAGTTTTCCTGTTTTATCTTCCAGCAGGTTAAATGTTTTTGTTTTAACACTTAGATATCTGATCCATTCTTATTTAGGTTAGCCACTGAAAGCAACAAGTGACAGAGGGAAGCCTGGGGTTGCTGTTTTACTACTCTGGTGACAGATATGGGTCTTTTTTTTTTTTCTTTTTTGGTACCAGGAGTCAAACTCAGAGCCTTGCACTTGCCAGCCAGGTACTGCATTGCTGAGCTACATCCCCGGTCCAAAATATGTGTCCAGATCTCCAGATATGGTTAGCCAACTTTCCCAGCAGCATTTATTAAAGAGGCCATCTTTCATCCAGCTTATGTTTTTGGCCCGTTTGTAAAAGATAGCTGAATGTGCCTAGGGCTATTCCACTGATCCATGTGTCTGCTTTTGGGCCAATACTATGCTGTTTTTATCACTGTAGCTTTGTAATATAACTGGAAGTCTTGGATTGTAATGCCTCTGGCTTTGCTCTTATTGTCCAGGATTGCTTTTGTGCCTTTGTTTTTAAGACAGAAAAAAATTAAAAACAGCTCAAAATGTGTGTACACGAGTGAGTATGGTGCTTGGGATTGAACCCAGGACATTGTGCATGCTAAGCAGGTGCTGTACCAATGAGTGATGCCATTGGTACACTGGTTTCATTTTTGTTTTGGGGGCTTTTGAGAGAGGTTTTGCCATGTAATTCAGGTGGACTTAGAACTCAGAGGATAATCCTCCTGCCTCAGACTCTATAGTGCTGCATCACCAAGCCCAGCTGATTTTTCTTTAAATGAAAACACCAGTGCATATTTCAAAGGCCTAAAAGTCACATCCCATCTCCTTCTTCAATCTACTATTCATCTTTTAAAGAGAGAAAAAGAATGTTAATGTCCAGATTCCTTCCTAAATGCTTGAACCGTGACAAAGGAGAGATACACCCCACTATACTGCTGCCCTCCAACGCCTTCTATAGCCACTGACAGCAACCAAATAAGCAACAGAGGAGAGTCTGGGGGTTGCTGTTTTTTTCTAGAATTTAAGGGCTCAGACCGCTCCTGAGTGCATATAGTAAAAGGGCCATTTGCCAGTTTTACAAAGCAGCTGAATGGCTAGAAGCTGGATGAAACCAAGGCTGTTGACAGTTGCACATTCTGCTAGTGTAAGTTCCTCTGAAACATTCCAGGTGGCGCTACGTACACAGGGGTCATAATGAGGCCTGGTCAGCATAGCAGCTCATTGGACTAAGAAGGACAGTGATCATTCTCACGCATGCACGTATGCACATATATCTGTCTAAAAGGCAACCGAGAGGCCAATGGCTACAGGAGTTCAGCAAGGTTAATCTCTCTGCATGACTTGAAAGGCAGAGGTCCACGGGGAGTACTGACGTCTCCAAAGGCAGGAGCAGGAACACCAGGCAGTGGTAGCTCCTTGGGAGAGCTCTTTAACACCTCCTGTTGTGACTGTGTCAGCTGCATGGGAATGGCCTGGTTTACTGTGCATAGGTGACTGGAAACAATAAAGCAGCACTCCAGCAAAGAGCAAATGAAAGGCAAAAATAACCCAGGAAAAAGTATAGATTGGTGAAGACTACCACCCGTGCCTACAGCAGAGAAAACAAATCACTCCTCGCAGTCACCTGGTAGAAATCAATACTCATTAGCAAGAAAGGGTGGGAAATATTGTCTGAAAACATCTCAGCAATCACCCCATCTGTGCTTAAAAATTTTTTTAATTCTTATTGCAGACATGCTGTTCTTCAGCAAAAGTAAGGCAAATCCTTTTTCTTATAACGTCACCAAGTCCTATTCTTCATATAAAGATAATTTTGAATATACACTTACAAAGAACTTTATCTATTTCACTAAATGGTTGACAAAATATCTTAAAAGGTGCCACCTTAAAAAAAAAAGGTTCCTTCTGGTGTGAGAAGCTGGAAGTATGAATGAGGGCCACACGTACAATGGACACTGAGTGGGGATGGGGAGGAGGCACTCACAGGAGAAGGACAGAAAGGGAGGGGACGGGAAGGGGGGACGGGCAAGAAACAGAAGGAAGAAAAAATGGAAAGGAAGTTTTTGTAAGTAAAGAGGAGTCGAGGGTTGAAAGGAAAGAGGAGTCGAGGATTGGAAGGGAGGAGAATGGGAAAAAAAGAAGCAACATATATTACTTACAGGTACGAACTCCCTATGACAAATGTTATCATTATGTACATGTAAAATAAAAAGTTAAAAAAAAAAAAGTTCTTGGCGGTGGGTGCAGTTATGCATGCCTGCACTCCAGCACTCTGGGAGGCTGAGGCAGCAAGATCACAAGTTTGAGGCTAGCCTGGGCCACTTAAGAGAGATACTGTCTCAAAATAAAAAGAGGACAATGATGCATCTCATGGAGAAGACCTTGGGTTCAGTCCCTAGTACTGTGAAATGCTATGGCAACAGCCACACTGAAACGACACCCAGGATTTGGAAGCGGATTTATTTTACGTTGACAGGTACTGACAGAAAATCAACTATCCCTCAAAATGTCAGGCCCCAAAGGCTCAGGGAGGGAGGTTTTTATGGGGTCTGCAAGCAAGAAGCAGAGTACTTGGTTATCTTTAAATTGGTTCTTATACTATGCACCATGGCCAATTATGTATCAGTGGCCACCTGTTTCTAAGAAACAGAAGTAACAGGAAATGTAACAGGAACTGTTACCTGGGCAACTAAGAGAGACTGACATATACTGGCTGGGGGGTGCATTTTCTGCTACCAAACCAAACCAACAAAACATTTTGGCTTCTCATGTCAGTAATCTTAGCCTTATTAATTGTAATATAATTTATAAGAATAGAAATTGAACAGTTGCAAAAAGTTAGCACAGAATACACTAGATTATATTCTGTTTTGTTTTGGTTTTTGTTTTTTGAGAAAGGGTCTCACTATGTAGTCCGGGCTGGCCTTGAACTCACTTATGTAGCCTAGGCTGGCCTCAACTCTCCGGAGTGCTGGGACTACAGGCCTGTGCCACCATGTCCAGCTTACATTCTGTCTTAATCTGCGTCCACAATAAAATGGATAAAAATGTCTATTTCCCCTTTTCTGGTGTGGTAGGACAAGGAGGAAAGAAAGAACAGGGCAGTAAGAATGGTAAAGCAAACATCAAAGAATTTGGTGGCATAGATCAGAACTTGACAAGTCTAGAAAAAAAAGCCGACAAGTTATGTAAGTGTGTACTTTAGCAAAACTAAAGTTTCCATGTATTAAGTTTGTGAAATAAAAAATATAACCAATTTTCCTGTGCTAAATAGACATTACTACCTGCAACTTCCTGTACACTACAAACTTAATCCTCTGTGAAGGATGTTTAAAAATCACTGACAAAACCTGGAAGAGATTATTTCCAGGCTCAATACTACATAGGCCCACAGAGTCAGAAGTACCACTTCTGTGAAACTCTTAGGCGGAAATAAATCACAGGAACCATTCTAGAAGTTTGCAACTTGTGCTGGGTGTGGGCCTGCACTTGCAGTCCCTATTCCTGGGTAAGCTGAGCTGGGAAGACTGCTTGGACCCAGGGATGGACGGTCAGCTCGGGCAACTCTGAGACTCCCTATTTAAAAAAAAAAGCTGTAACTCTCTACTCAAATTCTATCTTTTTCTTACTCAAAATATTTAGGACATGCTCCTGGACAATGATGATTATCTAGATAAGATTACTGCAGAATCTCCAAGTCTCTTCATACAGGAGATGGCTCAGAACAGAGGTGTCTGCTGAAATACAAAACAGTAAGAATGTGCACAGCAGAAGGAAACGTGCTGTGTACTAGAAAATTAAGAGCAGAGGTGACAGACCAGAACAAGAAGATTTTTCAGTCTGGCACTTGGTTTTATTGCTCCTCTCAGATTTAAGGTGCCAGAAATAAGGAGGAATGGCCCTATCCTGCACGGATGTGAGCTGGGGGGCAGCCATGCCGTGCATGCACATGTGCCATCTCCTGCTACACAGCCAGCAGCATTTTAGGAAACTAAAACAAGTAGTAAGAAGGGGCAACTAGTCTCTGGATAAATGCTGTACCCTCAACTAGCAAATCCTGAGCCTCAGTGAAAACTCAAGAGTACTCTCTAAAGCAGGGAACCATGTGTGGTGGCACGTGCCCGTAATTCCAGCAGTCACCCATAACTGCAGCAGTCGGGAGGCTGAGGCAGGAGGATCACTGCAAGTTTGAGGTCAGCTTGGGCTACATAGTAAGTTTAAGGCCAGTCTGAACTGTATAGCAAGACCCTGTCTCCAAAAAGAAAAAGGGAATGGAGAATTAATCAGCTTGTTTTTTTGTTTTGTTTTGTTTTGGTTTGGTTTTTTAGGTCTACTGGAGCTTTACAAAAAAAGATATTCATTTTGCAAAGTTCTCTGATTAACACTGGCTAATTAGCAATCTGGCCTACTCTCTCTTGCAAAAGCTATGCTCGCAACAAGCTTTATTCAGTATGTATGACAGTGCCAAAGCATAAGACATTTTTCCAAGGCTATATATTCCTTAAAATCCATTCCCTTGGAGTCTAGACACAAATAAATTTGAACCACTCTTTTTATTGGAGGTATATCTTCAAAACTCAGTATGACTAGACTCTTAAATTTTATCTGTGTGTTATGAAGCCATTGTGTTTAAATATGGCTCCTTGCAGGACGAAGGAATCCGCTTTACCGATCTTGGTTCACTTGTTCCTTGTCAAACTGGGGCATTTGCAAGGGCACAGTTCATCTAGTGGAAAATTACACAGAATAAACTTTCCTTGAGTATTCACTGCATGTATGAAAAGAAGTAATTTTTAGGGGTCAGTACCTGGGTAGAATACTATGTGGTAAATTTAATAGTTCTTAATGGTCAATATGACTTTAACCCTCCAAACAGGATCTGATCTTTACAATTTTCTAGATGCAACAGACCTCCCTTTTGTGCCCAAAGAAAACATACCGAATACAAAAGGGTAATGGGAGAAAAAAGAAACTATCAAAGTGCTGAGCCACAGCAGTCTGTTTGGGCAGCATCTATGTCAGTAAGGGTTCTGAAAATCTGGGACATAAAGCTCTGAACAAGCAGCAAAACTGCTGATGCACGTACACCCTGTAGGTGCAACGTTCTGTATTCAGTGTGTCCAATAAGCACTTTGACTAAAACCTCTGACAGTACAATACGCTGTCTCCTAATATCACGTCTGTGACAATCAGCAAGGCTTCCTTGCTTACTGGAGCACAGAGTGCAAGGGGAGTTTTGCCAGGCAGAGCTATTAAAATTTTTGTGCCCTTCTGCAGGACAGAAATGTAGTGTTTTTGTTTTTGTTTTAAATGAGGACCATGGCCAGATTTATTATGTTTGGAATCAGGAAAGTAGAAATATGGCTTAAGATGATGGGCAACACCCACCCAACTGGGATCTTTGACTAGATATAAAATAAATCTACGTGGTAAACACATCTGATTCCATCTACACCCTTCAATTGACAGATCCACTCATTTGCTCATTTAAACAATTATTTATCAAGGCCTGGTCCAGACACTGACTTACGTTTTAGGGATAAAAAGCAGCAAGCAAAACAAAAACGTCTGCTCTTACAAGGCTTAAAGCTGAAAAAGTAAAGGCCCCACAGAAATTGAGGTCCTATGATTAGAGTCTTGGCATAAGCTAACAGCAAGGCAGAAGCCCCTCTCCTACCTCTCTGCCCTCTAGGGACGGGACTGAGCCCCAGGCTCCCTCTCTTCTCACTGCTGACAGGCCAATGTACTCATGAGAAGAAGGCTCATCAGGATCAGCAAGGCCAGCTCAGCACTATCTCGCTTCTCTCCAGTTCTCCATGACAGCGATCCCCTGCCTGCCAGCCTGCCAGACCTCCCCAGATACCATACACTGCAAGTGCTGGGGTGGTGGCCTAAGCCTCTGATCACAGTACTCATAGTACTCAGGAGGTGGAGGCAGAAGGACTGCTGAGTTCAAGGCCAGCCTGGACTCCACAGTGAGTTCAAGGCCAGCCTGAACTATGTAGCAAGGCCCTGTCTATGAAAAATCAAAAACCAAACAAAACACCCCCCCAAAACCAAACCAAACCAAATAAAAAAACAACACACTGAGTGTATTTCAAACTCAATATGCCGGGCTGAGCTCAGCTGCACAGTGCCTGCCTGCAAAGTGCAAGGTCCTGAGTTTGATTCTTGGTACCAAAAAATAAATTAAAAAAAAGAAAAAGAGAAAACAACTCAATACGCCTAAATTCAAAATCCAAACAAGCTCCTTCCCTAACTTTCCCATTTCTATTAAAAGTACTCCCATCCCCAACCTCCTACTCCTTTTTTTTTGAGACAAGCTATAGCTTGGGTTGATCCTGAACTCACTGTGTAGCCCAGGCTGGCCTGGAACTTGGGGAGATCTGCTTGCCTCAGCCTCTCTGGAATTATAGGCATGCATCACCATGCCCAGCCCTAGGGGTCTTAAAGATACAAAACCTGGTATATCTAGTAGGGCTGGTAAGCGTATAAACTGAGCCTGTGCTTTTCTTTCCATAGACTACCATTCTTAAGGAAGCAATAGAATTAAGTGGGCAGATTCTCCCTAAAATTCAAGCACATGAAAACTGTTGCATTCTAACCTATCCCACAAATGGCAGCCTGACAACAGCAGGAATACATATCTGAGATCACCCACCTTGGGGAGACGCCCCAAGACCACATAAAAACCCGCAAGCCATAATGCACCCTGATTATAACCTGCCACCTCTCTCATGAGGTCCTGCACTCCTTTCTACTATACATTCTAAGTTATGCTTGGTAAACCTTTCCATGTATTTTTATAAGTGTATTTTTATTATAAAGTAATAAAACCTTTTTATAGAGCCAGCTCTGGTGATGTATGCCCTTAATTCTAGCACTCGGGAGGCTGAGGTAGGAGGAACACTGCAAGTCTGAGGACAGCCTATGCTACTTAAGTGAGTTCAGGACTAACCTGCAATACATAGTGAGACCCTGTCTCAAAAAACCAAACAAAAAAGTTTTAAAAAACACTTTATTATAGAATATTTTAGAAAATTATTACTCACAATACCATTTTGAAACTTATATTTTAATTTCTTCACTACATAAAGATTAAACCTTTCAAATTTCTATAAGTTTTCCTAAATATTATTTTTAGGGGCTACATAATATTCAAGTCCTTGACGAGGACCCATAGCTAATCCTTTATAAAGAAGTGGATCACTTCTAAACATTTGTTCTGACACTAGTAAATTTTATGGACATAACACATATTTTAGGGTGTTTCTTCATTTCTTTTTTGAGGCAAGATCTCAGCCTCTCGAGTGCTGAAACTACAGGTGTGTACCATCATGCCCAGCTAGGATGCTTCATCACAATTGACACCAAGAAGCAAGATATTCGAAATGACAGTAACTTTAGTATTTTCTAGAGAACCTGTACCCATTTGCAAATACAAAGGCAGTGTGTCCATTCAACTTTGTCTTCACCTGCACTGGACCCTTAAGAAGAGACTGTTCTCTTTTATTGTCAAATCAGAAAGTCAGTCATTTTAGGTCTTAGATAACTATATTTTTGTGGTATGGTAGCACTGGTGACCAAACCCTGGGTCTTGGGCTAGGCATGTGCTCTACCACTGAGCTAACATCCGAGCCCCTTCAGAAAGACAAGAGAAGAGAGACAGGCAGATTTTTTGACCCACAACTTTCCTTGCTTTACACATTTTCCTGACTCATCAAATCACACATTTTCCAAGAGTATACACTTATTGGTTAGTGATCTATTTCTGTGGATGTATTTCATTGTACATATGCCTCTGTGTATATTTCTATATGCTATTCTTTTTCTTTTTGAGACAGGGTCGATGCAGTACAGGCTGGCTTTGAATTTGTAGCAATCCTCCTGCCTCTCCCTTCTGAGCACTGGGATTACAGCTGTGCACCACCACACCCAGCCTATGTTCTACTGTATTCTTTTTTTTTTTTTTTTTTGTAGTAGTGGGGCTTGAACTCAGGATGCTACTGCATTCTTTTTTTTTTTTTTTTGGCGGTACTGGGGATCGAACTCAGGACCCTGTGCTTGCTAGGCAGGCGCTTATTCCACTGCGCTATATCCCCAGCCCTGCTACTGCATTCTTAAATCTGTATGCTTGCACATGTGGGGTGATGAAATCATGTATGTTTTTATATTTTCTTGTAAGAATGTCTGTTAATATAAAAAATAAGGTCAGGAAAAGGGGGAATTTGATGTGATAATGATTACAGATACATATATAACCTGTTTATTATCTTTCTGCCTACTTATCTATTGGGTCTTCACTTTTCTCTTAGCAATACAGATGATAAACAAAGATAAAGATTCTTTGACATTAATCGCATCCCAGTCACACACACACACACACACACACACACACACACACACACAGTGCCAGGGATTGTACCCAGAGGCTGGAGCATGACATGCAAGTGTCTGTCTGAGCTACAATACCAGGCCTGGTGTGTTCTTTGAAAAGTTGTCAAATTTGATTTTTTTATGTTTGCCTCCTGCGTCATTACGCTGAGAGAAGTCTCTCGTTTGCACCACTAGTTTCCCAAACAATGAACACTGGACAAGTGACGAAACAGTCTTACTGCAGGTCCACTTCGATCTTGGCCAACTCTAGAATTAACCTGGATACAGTGACAAGGGATAGTCTGGAGGTTCCAGTTCATATGGAGGGTCAGCTGGAAATTCAAATTATCTACCCTTTTTAAGGAGCAAGGAAAAGTCAGCAGTGGCAAGAGCGCAGATTGGAGGACTAGAGACGAGACCCAAAGCGGGCCACCTGGCATTCCTTGTACACGCACTCATCCTTGGGCCCATGGCAGGCAGCCTGAGATCCTCCTCATAGCCAGTTCCACCCTCTGACTAACACACTTCAAGGCCCAGATTCTCTGTCTCCGTGCAATTACACGTGCCCCGAGGGGTGCTAGAATATCACACCAAACCAGTGAGAAACGGCTGGCCTGTTCCCATAACTTCAGTACACCCAGAAACACAAAGAAGCTGGAGAATTTGGGTTTACCATTAGCTACAAAGAGAAGGAATGACTGAAACAATGAAGGACCAAAAACATACCTGATTTCGAAGAGGCTGTGGTTGTGATGGCCGATCCCTGTGTGTGTGGCTTTCTCGAGTTATTGCAGATGCACCCGAATCTACATGAACTGGCCCTACTGGGGTAGGCTAGGAAAAGGAATAAAAGTCAAATGGAGAAAACAAGGGCAACTTGATGCCTCTGCACAGGAGAGCACCACGCTAATTCTCAGAGTAGCGGGAATTCTTTCCAGCTCTCAAGGGCAGTTTCGAGTTGTTTTGTCTTCTCCCACTTTGCCCATCTGCAAAAGGGAGGCAGGCAGTCTGGTTCTCAATAGCTCATCGGAAAGTAGCTTATCTTCGAAAGTTAAAAAAAATTCTGCATCAATATCTACTAGCACATTCTCTGACCTGTGGACCTTGGGCCCAAACTGAAAATCCAACTTTCCTATTGTACTGGGCTCTACTCCTATAGCAACCAAGTATCTTAACAGGATGTGCAGCACTACATTCTGAATCATTCCAGTGAGACTTCTAAAAGTCTTGTACTGGTCTAAATCATAGTACAGTACAAGACATACCAGTTATAATCTTAAAAATGTGTAACTCCTAACTCCAGTGAAAGCAGTCTATGGCATTGTTAAAAGGTTGGTAAAAATGAACTCTACAATCAAAGGCATTTACCAGCAAAGACCTAAGAAGACAGACTGAAGAGTGAAGGGCAGGGCAGTGCTGGTCTGAGAAAGGAGATGAGGGCATGAAACGGAGGACACTTACAATGGGTCTCCCGACCCAATCGTAGGCATAGTCAAAGGTGTAGCCTTTCTTTTTAAAGAGGTCTGTGAAGAGCGTTCGTAAATACTCGTAATCAGGTTTCTCAAAGAAGTCTAATCGTCTGACGTATCGAAGGTATGTTGCCATCTCCTCTGTTAAGAAAAAGAAAGGCTGTGCTTGGTAGCTGAATGCTTCCCAGGGATGTAAGCCGAGGACCACACAGCACTATCTGTACAGAGTAACTGACAATGTTGGGTGTGGTGGTGCATGCCTGTAATCCCAGCACTTGGGAGGCTGAGGCAGGAGGATCACTGCAAGTTTGAGGCCAGCCTGGGCTACAAAGTAAGCTCAAGGCCAGCCTGAATTGCATAGTGAGACCTTGTCTCAAAAAGACAAAAAGAAAAAAAAAAAAAAAGAGTAACTGACACTAGTATTTATTTTATGGACCGAAGAAAAGTAATAAACCTGTGCTGGCCTGAAAAATAAAAGGAAATGTAAATTATACGAAAGTACCTTTTCTAGAGATACCAAGTCATGGATCTACGTACTTCCAACGTTTTAGCTGCCCTAGCTAAAATATATGTCTGGCATCCTACCTGGAAAGTTCTCACAGAGAGCTTCGATGGGGGTATTCCTTTTGGTGTCCCCAATTTTTTGATATCTCTCTTTTAAGGTATCAGCCTGTAGAAAGGAAAGAAAGACAGTTACCTTGAAAGAGCTGTAAGAGATTTGGTAAATTTTTGATGTAATGGTTTACTCAAGTTGTCAGGATTGGTGCCCAATTTCAGTTTTTTTCTCTAACACTAATAAGAAATACATATGTTAGATATGCACAGACAGCTGCTGGACTCTGGAAAGTTTTACTTGAAAATACACTCATTTGCCAAAAAAAGTCTCAGATAGACATTAAATATGACATGAGCAGCAGAGATAAGAAAATAAAAATATTATATACCAATATTTTGAAAATTGCAGAAGCTCAGTAACCTCTCATGGCCACTGGAGTTCAACAGGAGTTGAGCCTTCTCCCTCTTGGATCAGTTGTAAGATATGATTAAAAGCATTGCCTAATACAAGTGGAAGAAACAGACAGTTCTACTACATATGTAATAGGAGTTGGATGGGAAAAATGGTCAAGAAGTAAAAAATCCCTTTCAATGATGTGTTTCCAGATGGGAAAACATCTATAGCACAGGCACAGCTTACAGGGTTAGTGTGCCAGTTTCTCAAAGTCTGGCGTGGCCGGCACTCTAGACAGAAGGCTTCTGAATCTTGGACCAATAATGAGCTGTGTGTGTGTGTGTTGTGTGTGTGTGTGTGTGTGTGTGTGTGTGTGTGTGTAAGAGAGAGACTGGGGACTAAATGCAAGGCCTTTTGCATGGTAGCCAAGTACTGAGCTACACCTCCAGCCCTTCTTAATTTTCAATCTCAGACCAGGTTGGTCTCAAACAGTGCAATACTTCTGCCTCAGCCTTCCAAGTACAGGTGTACATCAACACGCCTGCCAACAATGGGCCCTTAAGGGATCCCCACCAGGCTCTATTTAGCCTGCTTCACCCAGCCTGCAGCAGCAGTGAGCTAGTGTGAGATGGAGAGATACTAATTTACCACTCCACTAAAACGATTCAGGGATCAGGAGCTTCAAGCAAGTAATCAGACTGTACACTAAGGTACCAACTAGGTAGATGACAAGCAAGTAGGACCTGTAACTCTCAAAAGCTCTCTATCAATAAGATACATATGATTGGGAGAAAACCATGATGAGCTGTCAGGAGAGAAATTTAAGGGAAAAGAAATAAAACCTCAAGGAGAATGAGTTCAGAAGCCTGATTTTCTAGGACAATGTCTTACAAAGCACAACAAAATGAGTAATTCCACCCTTCTGGAGGAAGGTGCATAAAAGAAGCCCAAGCTACAGACTATACTTCTTCCCACTTAAAAAAAAATCTCTCTCTCTTTGGCTTTTTGAGACAGGGTCTTGCTAGGTAGTCCAGGCTGGTCTGAAACTTGCAGTGATCCTCTTGCCTCACCCTCCCGAGAACTGGTAAAAATGCATCTCATGCGTACCCATCTAAAGGGATTTATGATGGGTAAGCAGCTCACCATTCCTAGTATAACAGCCAGAGGTAGAGGCATTATGATACTTATGATGATACTGTTATCTCTGATATGTAGGCACTGAATTGATACCACCCTAAAGAAGACTATTCAAACTCTACACATTCTGCAAGGAATCAGTATTGTCTAAAGAGTGTATTTTATAATACACTGGAACAGCAGAAGGTATTTATTCTATAATATGCTTAAACCTGTAGTTTCGGTGGGTCCTTAGCTAAGCTGTATCAACAAATACTTTCCAGTTCCATTTACGGGCCTGTCCTGCTGGCCTTTCTGGTAAAATATGTAGCAGCTGCTGTCATCAATTTGTTCCAGAAATTCCCTGACACTGGGAACACTCCTTCTGCTACAGAATGGCAAGGGAGGAGGGACACCAGCACAGAAAGCAAAGCAGAACTGCAGAGCTGGGAAGAGTGAGGGGAAGGTCGTGGAGAACCCAAACACAAAGAGGGAAGGACGAAGAGCAGGAAGAAGCCAACTGTGAACAGGACAGCTCCCAAAGCTCAGGTGAGCATTCACAATGTGAACTAATTCCTGCGCCTTATCTCTGCGCTTCTCAGGATCCGTGCCAGGAGCCCCGCATTCACGGCTGAGCACTGAGAGCCGTCCAGTGAGCGCTTTCAAGGGTACCTTGAGTCCTTGCCAAGGTAGGCTGCCTCGAAGGAAATACAGGAACATATGGCCCAGGGCTTCCAAATCATCTCGCCGGCTTTGCTCTAAAAGGGAAGATAGATCACACAATATGTTTGCAGTTATGAAAGCAGGAAGAGGTTCAAACTTGAGAAATCCCTTCAGAAGCCCTTCTGCTCTGGAGGAAGGTTCTGCTTACTAATTCTTTGTGTATTTAAACCAGAAACTGGTTTTTGGTTTTGATCTAAAATACTATGTGCAGTTCCTTTGTATCTCTTACTAGCAAGTAAACTGCAAGTGAAAAGAGCAAATCCTAAATTAAAACCCAGTCCCAGTCACTGAGCAGGGAGTAACCACCCCTTCTCGCTCAGTGCTGTCACCTGCCTGAAAGCGAGGTCATGTATATGGAGTACAATTACTCTTGGGTTACCACCAGGGAAAGTAAGTGGCAGATTAAGCAGCTGAAGCTGTACCTACGCCTGCAAGGTTGCAAGCTGCAGAATGCCTGACATACATGCTTAGCACTTCTAGTTCAGCATAAAAACTAACACTTAAAACTGAGCGTCATACAAGCCAATCTGTACGCATGACCTCTTGGCTCCGTTTGTACTACATACTATGCGAAAGCGCTGCAGAAAACTCTGAGGTTCACTAATCAGGTAATCTCTATGGGACACAAAGCAGTGCGGGAATCTGGGCACTTGGCTGAAGTGAGTTGCTGCTGTTTTCTTTCCCTTGAATTAGGAAGGTGAACTTTTCAATACAGAAAATAGTGAAAAACTTACAACTTTAACTCGGAAAATATATGTTATTTCCCAGCTTGAATACTGGTTATATGACTCATTTATCATTTATGGTTCACCACAGACAATTTATGTGTAGTATTTTACAGAATCAGGTATAGGACTTTATTTTAAAAATGACAGAGGCCAAGACTAAGAGGCTACCTTTAACTGGACTGTGTGTGTGTTGCTTCTGTTCTAGGTACTGGGAACTGAGGGCAAGGCCTTATGCATACAAACAAGCAGTGCACCCGAGCTCCAGCCCCAGCCCTGGATATTTGGCTTGTGTGTGTAGCGCAAGAAGATTCAAGATTGCCACACGAGCAGGAAAAGCCGGCCACTCAGCGCACTGAGGGTACACGGGCAGAAAAGCTACCTGCTGCCTACAACTGCAGGAAACTTGCATGGAAAAGAATGACCAGTATTCTACTGGGCAGATGAAAGAACAGGCAGCTTCTACACAGCAGGTGGGAGGGTTCTGAAAACAGTCACTAACACAGAGGAGGCAGCCCCCTGGGGAGGCAGCTCACTGGGAGAAAGTCTGCTTAACAAGGCCCTAGGTTCAATATCTAGTACTTCAAAACCAAAGAAAAAAAGAGACACCCTGACAAAGAGATAACAACTTAAAACTGAGCACTGTACCTCAACTGAAAGTGTGTTTTTTTTTTTTAAATAACTAGAGATTGAACCCAAGTCCTTCCCACTGAGGTACACGTACAGCCCTTTTAAAAAATTTTATTTATTTATTCTTTAATTTTGAGACAGGGTCTTCCTAAGTCCTTAATTGTCCCAGCTGTGCTTGAACTTGAGACTCTCCTGCCTCAGCCTTCCAGAATGCTGGGATTAATAATATGCACAACCACACTTGGCTCGAGAGAATCTCAAAAACAATGAAATAAAACAGAAAGATCATCAGACATTTTTGCCTATATGGATTATCTAAACTTAGTAATAAAATATACATACAATTGAAACCAAAAAGCAATTTGATAAGAAGATACAAAAATGAAAAATGGGAAATACGCTGTGCGTGGTGACACACGCCTGTAACCCCAGCACTCGGGAGGCTAAGGCTGTGAGTTTGACCCCAGCTGCTACAAAGTGAGTTCAAGGTTAAGTCTGAATTGCATAGTGAAACCCTGTCTCAAAAGACAAAAACAAAAACACCCTAAAAATGGAAAACATGTGGGTGAGTTCAGGCCTCCCACACAGCAGGGCACCAGAGCGGCTTCTCACTGTATCACACCTACTCGTCACCTCTCCATTTTTATACCCACTTCCTGTAAGGAGGCCCTTTGGTTTAAAAAAAAACAAACCCCACCAAATGGTTGGATCTTAGTTGGGCACTAGAGGGCAAAGCTCTCCGCATTTTCATCATTAATCAGGCGGGGGTGGTGGTGGGTGGTGGTGGTGGTGGTGGTGGTTTCTCTTCACTATTAAGCCCACTGTACAATGAGATTTAAAAATTTTTCAAGCTCACTAGAATGAGTAATAAAGGCACTTTTCAATCCCAAGAACCAGAAGAATAGCTATGGCTCCTAAATTGGGTCCGGGTCGAGGTCTGGGCTTATCCCTTCCATTCATTTGGTCCAGGGAAATCAACCATGACTAAGTCACCTGCTTGGGGCCTTAGTTTCCTCATCTGAAAATAAAGTGGTCAATTTATATCATCTGAAAAATCATTTTCCAGCCCTAAAATCCTAAAATTCTATATGAAAAATCATTTTCCAGCCCTAAAATCCTAAAATTCTAAAATAATCAATGATAACTTCAACCATTCAGACTGCTCAAGAAAAAAAAAGAAAAACCAAAATGTGTTTTATTTCCCTCTCTCTCTCTGAACATGACACACTTTACTTTATTCCCACACACCCTTCTCCTTGGAGGAGATTTTCATTTTTAAAGAAGAAAGGTTTAAATACCAGAGAACAACAGAAAACTTTTTCCACAGCGTGAAAGCATCCTTTTAGCCCATCAGAAAGATGTCCTTGGTTTCCATGTGTCTGTACTCTGACTTCAACCATGAAATAACACTGACTGAGCTGTCTCAATCAGCTCAGCCAGCAGGAAGGCAGCTACGTGTCACGGTGAGCTTTCCCTCTTGCTCTTCTCCCTTAAAAACGTGAACAGCCACTCTCTCCAAGCCATTTGACAAAACATTCCCCAGTTGTTTTTTTTCCCTTTCTCTGCAACACAGATGTACTGCACTTAAAGATCAATGGCACTACAGTTCCTATGGGAACCTTTCCGGTTTGATACCTGGGACAAGGTTAAATGGCAGAGGCACCATCTGCAAGTATTCTACGCAATGTGGAGGGAGAAAAAAAGGTCTGACAGGTTGGATCTGACTGGAGGAACTGTAGGACCCAGGACACACAATTCCGGAGGTAAGTACAAAGTTTCAGCAGCAATGGCAGTTTACTAAAAGATGGAGGAGGCTACGGCAGGTGTGGTGGCGTCCCGCTTGTAATCTCAGCACTCTGGGAGGCTGAGGCAGGATCGCTGGGAGTTAAGAGACGAGCCTGGGCTACACAGGGAGACCGTGTCTCAAAAAAAAAAAGGAGAGAATGAGGGAGCGTCATCTGATAATCAGTAGATGCCTAAGACATATCTTGTTGAATACATATTAGTAAAGAGAGCTACCACACGCAAAGACATTCATCAGGCACTAGACACACTCCACATTATCCACAGAACCCTAAGTTATAGGACCTATTAACATTCCCATTTTATAGATAAGATAACTTAAGACTGAGGGAGAATGTTTGCTGGACGAAAATCACACAGCTATTAAGTAAATGGCTGGGATTTGCACCCCCACCCCATCCCTTTCTTTGGTACAGGGGATCACAATGCAACATATTTTTTATTTTAAGACGAGGTTTTACTAAGTTATTAAATTGCCCCGGTTGGGCTCCAAATTTTGATTCTCCAGCCCTAGTCTCCCACGCACTGGGATTCCAGGTCTGTGGCACCAGGCCCAATTTGTACCCCTTTTCCTTAAAGATTATACTGTACTTTACTCAAACAAAAATGGATCCCCATCTCTTATCTATTCTTGACTTTCCTGGCAAAAATAATAAAATCAGTACATGAACTGTGAAGCCTATGAAGCAGGCCCTGTAATAACTTCTAGACTTTTTTAGTTAAACCTAACAACTGTGACTTTACTATGCAATACAGTCTATCTCCTGGTAAAAACGAGGATCACATGTCACAGGGAGGAAGGGTGGACCTTAAACTGGGTATCCAGGAGACTTGGGTTAGGGCCTATTGTGGGCTGCATGGAGTTTGTTGCCAAAATTCAGGGAGAATGTGACTGCCAAGGCCGAGATGAGGGGAGGCAGGGCATGTATGTGGCTTAACATCTCACCTGTGACTGCACTAGCCCTGCCCCTGAGTTGTAATTTGCCTGGTCCACTTGTGCCCAGTTCTTTTCTTTTTTTTTTTTCCTGGTCTTTTTTGAGACAAGATCTCACTGTGCAGTTTAGACTGGCCTTGAGCTCACTTTGTAGCCCAGGCTGCTCTCGAACTCACAATGATCCTCCTGCCTCAGCCTCCCAAGTGCTGGGATTAAAGGTGTGCGCCACCACGCCTGGCACCCTGCTCTTTTCACACATGCCCTGCACTGCTCTGGGGTCATGCCATGTGATTCCTCAGCACAATGGCTAAATTAACCTCTTTACATATAAATTATCCCCTTTCAGGTATTCTGTAAGCCAGAAGAAAAACTAAGCAGGGCATGGTGCTTTTACGTAGATTATCCACATTCACCCCTCAGAGCATTCTGCTGAAGTGTGACCTTTATTTTCCAGATATATTTTGGGGAGATTAAGCAGCTTGTCTGATATGACACTGACAGGTGGCAGGGGATCCTTGTCTGATTTTAAAGTATCACAATAGGTATAGTGAGGATTTCCATGGAGTTACTGAAAAAATCCTGACAGCATTCATATTTCAACTTACACTGTGTCTTACTACTTGCCAATGTTATTTTTATTCTTCACTATCACTAGAACCTTCATGTGAATACCTGTGTAGTTTAATGAGGCAATTTAGCAGATATTACATTAGTCTTTAAAATGCTTATTAGTGTACAACAGTTCATTAATACTTTAACGACCTTATATAATTAGCTATGTCAGGGAGCAGAGAACCTGATAATATTATGCTCACCCATCTACTCTCTAGAATATTGATTTTACTATTTTTTTAACCACCTAAGTACCGTTTCTGTAAATGAATTCTTCCACAGAAGCCCATTTATAAAACAAATAAGAAGGGAGGCTTTCTTGGCAACACTAACAAGGCCCCCCCGGGACCTGGCTCCTTCGCTGCCCCTGGGTGCTCTCACACACTCGAGCCAGCTCCTCTGACAAGGAGCGTCTTCTGTGCTGATGAGAGCTTTTGCTAATATTTGTGTAGACTGTTTATTTTCAATAAAATACAAGGCTCAGAGTAAAGGAAATATATTTTCAGTGTATAAGACAAGCTCTTCCTTGAAGGCTGTGCATGAAATTATTCCCAGTGAACAAAGCCCAGATCGCGTTTTAGTGCAGTTCTCTTCCCCAAGCAGACACCAGCCTGTCACCCTTCACAGGACTACCACTTGTGGAGTCCAACATACATACACACAAACCCAGTATTAAACTCACAAAAACGCCATCACCTTTGTTATAATATTCATGTTTTCATAGTACTGAGAAATGTGAGCATAAATACCTGGAAACATAGTGTAAAGAATTAAGAAGCCATTAGTGGTCAGTAGGACACTTAAGCCAGTCATTAACTTACCATCTGAACTTCTCAAGTATAACAATCACTTACCTGGGAAGCAGTAAGTACAAGTTGTAAAGCACAATGGTATAAAAGTGTCATTAGAATAAAGTCGTTCTAGTAACTTGCCCCTTTCATGAAGCAGAAAATAAACACACCTCTGCCAAGATGTGTGTTGATAGACATGTATCTTGCAGTTCCAGTTAAACTTTTGTTCTCCTTATAAGCTATGTGTTTTTTGGTTTCAGCATCAATGTATTCCTTGGCCAGTCCGAAGTCTATTATGTGTATCACATGTTCTTTCTTATTGCCTTGCCGGCCAATCAGGAAGTTTTCTGGCTTGACATCTCGGTAAATGAGGTTCTTTGAGTGCACATATTCCATTCGAGAGAGCTAGAAGAGAACAGAAAAAACAGATGGAAACACTTTTAAATAAGCATATTTTAAAAATTAAAATATTTTGACATAAGGATTTTGGTTTTGTCTTGTGGGTTGTTTTGTTTTTTGAGACAGGATCTTACTATGCAGCCCAGGCTGGCCTCAAAACGGCAGCCACCATCCTGCCTCAGCCTCCCGAGTGCTAGGATCACAGGAGTGCGCCACCACGCCTGCTTTTTTATGATACTATTATTATTTTTGGCATCGCAAATTAAACTCGCAACCTCAGCCTCGCCAGGCAGGCGCTGCGCCACCGAGGTAATCTCCAGCCCTCATATTATTTTTGAGACAGGTTCTTGCCATGTTGTGTAGGATGGTCCTGAACTCCCTGGCTTCAGCAAGCCTCCTGTTTCAGCACCCCCAAGGAGCTGATGCTACAGATGTGCCGGACCCCACTTAGCATTAGGTTTTAAGTACCAAAATAAAAATGAAGGTAATCTCGTCTTTACCACCCACTTTAGTGACTCATTTAAGAAGAGTGGAATAGTGTAGTTTGGCTAAAATAAATAATATAGTTTCACCTTATAATATCACAATTTGCACATTTAATACATTATTTTTATGCTACTTCAGGAAGCAAGTCTTTTACAGAAAAGTACTACCAGGAAGGATGCCAGACAATCGATGGCTTTTGGGACAGGCACCACAGCACGCTCATTCCCTGACCCTATCATCTTCCTACCCTCAATTGGACAAGATTCCCCAACCCTGCTTACATCGGTGTAGAGGTAAGAAAGGTGAGACCTAGAGGAGTTAGTATTGGCCTGATATCAGCCAGCCAGTCAACAGCAGGGGCAGGGCTACAGTTTTTTTTTTTATATGAAAGTAAATATATCTTGAAATAATTACAACATTATTTCAAATTTCATTAACTATTTCTATCTACAAAGCTTTTCTATTTGGTATACACCGGAAAGTGAGGCATCTGAATCTTCAGACATAGCACTCCCCACTGTCTTCTAGGCCGCAGCGGGCCCACTGCAGCATGGAGCAGTGAGGTATATGTGTCTCCTCCCCAGGCGGACACGCTGCTGTCCGGGGGCCCTGCAGCCCCTGCTCCAGAAACCTGGACTGGTGTGCAGTTGGCTGGGAGCTGCAAGAGCTGCCGTTATGAGGGTCACAATGCCAGAGGACTAAGGCAATTTCTTGGTTAAACAATTTTAAATAAAAGGGTTAGAAGCCAGGCATGGTAGTGCACGCCTGTAGTCCCAGCACTCGGATGCTGTGGCAGGAGTTTGAAGCCAGCATAGGCTGCATAGTGAGTTCAAGGCCAGCCTGAACTGCATAGCGAGACCTAGTTTACAAAAAGGGGGTTGGAGCATGGGCTATGTCTTCACCCTTTTCTAAGATGCAACAGTGACGGGAAAGGGGGAACGTAACACCTTACAGCTGCTTAAAACCTGTAAATAAAACACAGGAGAAATTACTTGAACATGTACAACTCTACCTAATCACCCTCTTTCTTCCTAATCTAAATTCTGTGTTTCCATTTCAGTTAAGGGCAGGGTATTGCTCCAAGGTGCAAATTCCTAAAATAGAGCAAACTGCAGATACAGTGTGAATTCTCTGAGTTAACCCTTTTTGCCCCAGCCAGCTTCCTAGCATGCTGGCAAGCCTGGAAGAACTAATTCACTCAACGCTGCTAGAGCTGATAAATCACCAAAAGGCCCACCAGGGTGTGTCAGGGAGACCAGCACCTCTTCTGGAATATTAACGCCAGCTTACCAACTGGATGGCTATCATTAACACCGTCTTCAAAGTAAACGTTCGATCACAGAGGTCAAACAAGTCCTCCAAGCTAGGGCCAAGGAGCTCCAGCACCATGGCACTGTACTTTCCACATGGTCCAAAGTAGTACACCTGTGGGAGACCTTCAGCTGGAAGCAGAGGGGAAACAGGGAATGGGACAGGAGACAGGAACACCAAGATAAGAGACAAGTGTATTAGCAACAAATAAGCTATAAATAAAGTGCAACTTGCATGATATCCATTTCCTTTTCACAGGCTCTACTAGAAAATTTAAACTGAGCACAACAGCTTCAATAGGAGTTAATAACGGATGGGAAAGGCTAAGTCATTGCACAGTATGTTCACAAAGCAGTTATTTCATACCAGACTGAGAAAGGTATTCGCACTGCTCTGTGAGGCCCTCATCCACTACTGGATCAGAGTGTAATCCGTTCTTCCCAGAGGGTGCCTGGAAGTGCAATATTATAAAAGGTTCAAAGGGTGGCTGGCTGGGCTCAAAGGGCAGGCTAACAGATGCTGCGGCGTTAGCGGGTTTCATTAGCACTCCCTAGGCTGGCTGAAGCCACACGGAGCTGTTTGTAACTGCTACCCCACGGAAACTCAGATGAAGGGTGAGGTCACAGAGGCTGCAGCTGGCCCCACGCCAGCACGGTTGGCTCTCTCCTCACAGGGAAATCTCTGAAGTGTTCTGTTTTCTGTCAGGTGTAGAAAGTCAACAGTTTGCATTTGGTTGCTGATACATAATCACGCAAGGAAAAGGAAAAAAAAAAAAAAAGAATAAAAAGAAAACAAGGCTGGGTTTTCCCCAGATTCAAAACTTAAAGTTACAAGAAGCTAAAATCTAGACTTGCAAGTGTATTGCAAAATCTAGACTTGGACTTTGCAAGTGTATTGCAAATATGAGGCATTTAGTAAATGGATGTGAACTGAGAGCAATGGATACTTCTGAGACTACAAACTTAAAAATTAACTGGTCTTACAGAGCAGAAGTATTTCCCTCTCATGCTCACGCACCATGGTCTACAGGTATATATGCTGTCTGCTACTATTTGCTTCTGCTTCCACATTTTTTAGATGTGGAACAAAATTCTATGCATCTTCTCATTTTCTTTTTATTTACATGGGTGAGGTATAGACAGGGGTAATATACACCCAATACATCCTCTCTGGGACAGGGCTTGTCTATCTGGAATTAATGCAATTCATTACTGTGATGTATGCAAGAGATGTGATCAAAACGTACACTGAGCCCCTTTATGGGCTATGGTGACACGGGGAGCGCTGCCGCCACACGCCAGCCAACGGGAAGGTGGCTCAGTAAACACGGCAGTGTGTCCTCATCCGTGCCTTGTGATTTCTGGCTCCTGTACAAAGTCAAAATGACCATGAAAAGTAAACATTTTGAATAAATTTGGGCAACAGAGGCAGCCATAACAGCACCACTAAAAACATGAAAAGGGACTTCCAGAATTTCTTGAGAAAGTAGCAAGAACGATGGGCCGAGTGCGGGAGTACTGTGAGTGAAATTAGTGGCAATGTGTCTTTTACTGTAATAATTTTTTAAAAAATTTTAAATATTCATTGTACTTATGATCAAATCTCGTATTTCTCTCATGTACTACATTAGTCTACCTTTTCCTTAAATATAAGTAGGTTGAGTATTCTCCATATGTTCATTCCTGGCTTGTAACATCTAATACTGTTATACTCCTGCTAATTTTGTGGTTGTTTTCTTCCTCTCTATCTCCAGAAGGAAAAACGATTTAATCTGAAGTATCTTTTCTCCAGTGTTGTTTTTTCAGATGTCACTTTTTCAGTTTATTTAAAAAAATATCAGAAACTTAACAGCTGTTTCCGGTGAGTCTGCTGAGAAATCCAGTCCAGAGCACTCTACCTTAGAGATTTATTGCTTTTATGTACCAGGCACACAGTAGATGCAATTTGGAGAGCTTTTAAATTTATGTCCTATATAACAGTGTCTAATGCCACTAAAATTTTATTTTCCTAATGTAAATGTGTTCTCCAAAGCCAGCTATGGCAGCCTGCTGGTTGCCTGTCCAATACCCCCTTGATGTCACTAACAGAACTTCTAATTGTTGTAAAAAGCAACAAAATTACCAGTAAGACTGAAGCCGAAATCAATGGGTGGGATGGTCCTAGAAAAGTCTAGGGGCTGGGGATGTGGCTCAGTGGTGCAGTGCCTGCCTGGCAAGCATAAGGTCCTGAGTTTGGTTCTAAATACAAAAAAGAAGTCTTTCACAGGCACTTAGCAAGTGCAGGTTACGAATCTTTGAAGAACAATGGAGGAAGAGAACATACGTTGCTGAGGGCTGTGGAGTAACCATGCTAATACTGGACTGACTTTCTGAATTTTTCTTACCCAAAATAAAAAACTCAATCTCTTCTTTGACTAAACTACAGTAATTTGGATTTTTTTAAATAGCCAAAACAGCTAATCCTAATTAATAAACATACTATTCTCTTGGTTGGTTAAATTGCAAATCTGGGCATAATGTCCTCTTTCCAAAGTACTTGCTAAAAGTCAGGCCTGCTTAGAAATGCTAATACTGGCATCATTTCCCAGGCTGACTGCTAGTGCTTGAGGATCAGTTTAATGAAAAAAACGATCTTGTTCTTGACAATCTTTGGTAACATATCCAGGCAGCTCCTGCCAGAAGTTTCCATGTTTATCAAGAGCTCGCAAAAGCACTGTGGGTAATGTCTGTAATTTTGAGCTACAGTGTCGCTCACAAAACCTGCCAGGAACATCAAAGGATGAGGATTTCACGGTCACTATATCATTGCTTGTATTAAGTGCCCTGAGACCTCACAAGGCAGTGGCCGGGTCTAGGATGCACAAGAAAACTTCTAGATTACTGAGAGGCTTTGGAGCATTGTTGCAAGATTTGGACTAGACTCAACATATTAGTGTGGGAAGAGCTCAAGTCAGAGTCTTGGTTCAATCTAGTATTTTCTTGCGTTACTGACCTGCAAAATCTTGTATCTTTCTGTATAGGTTAGCCTTTTTTGGTTCCCTTTTAAATCCAAATTCTGATGACAGCTAAGCTTTCCTTCTAGCTACCTCCTAGGTTCCTCTGTAAAGTCGTAACACCAGTATGAAAGAACACACCTCCCTGCTGTCCGGAACATGTGCGGTACCAATTCAAACATAAGCTGGTGGTGGAACTCACATGGAAGCTCGTCTATTATACACATCTCTCAAACTCAAAAAACACAGGGAGTGACTTTATTTTACACCTACTGAATCAGAATTTCTAGTAGAAGCAAACACAACTCTACAAACGATGTGTAACCCCAGCTGGAAAGCTCTGTATCTAGAGAAACTAAAGGTGCTGCTTTGTTTTATGATTAATATATCATGAGGACTTGGACAATGTTTTTTTTTTTTTTTTTTTTTGGACAATGTTGAGAATAGTCTCAAAAGCTCTTTTAGATCAACACAACTCCACCCAGTGCCTTTTAAAGTCGTTTAAAAGATAACTTGTTAAAGTTTCTCACAGAAAATATGCTGCCAAGTTAGAAAGTCTCTTTGGGCGCCGCAATTTATTAGTATCATCTGTACAGAAAGATGGCCACATAAATGTTATTCTGCACCTGGATTTTTATATGAACCCCATAAAGAAGCCAGTGTTGGTGGAAAAGACAGCAACACAGAACCACTATGAAATTCTGTACTCTTTGGTCAGAGATGATGACTCATTAATGGTTTTAGCTGGACTACATTTAAATGAAAAGTTCTGTATATTTTATTATTTGTACAGCCATTGCTTTACGTTTTTAAAATCAACATTATGCTATGGAATTCTTTAATAAGACTGGCTGTAAGAGCAGAGCTTTAAATACAACACAAGCTATACATCAGGTAGATAAAGTTCCTCCTATAAATAACTATGAGGGAATGGGAATGGGGTAGAAGAGTAAGGCAGGAGAAATATATAGTGTACTACATGAGAAACTTGGGTTTCTTGTAGGCTTGACTTTTAACAAGCACTTGGGAGGCTGAGGCTGGAGGATCGCCATGAGTTCGAGGCCAGTCTGGACTTCATAGTGAGTTCAAGGCCAGCCTGAAGTGCACAGCGAGCCCTTCCCTCAAAAAAGAAGGAAAAGACAAGAAAAAGATCTCCCACCCAAATTGATCAACTGCATAGAAGCAGTTAAACCACAGTTAAATGTCTTGTAAATCCAAATTGCACGGGTACACATACACTACTGTGTGTACTTCTCCTTGAGTACATGAAACTGCCTTTGTATCTATCAATAACATATTCTTTTCTTTCTTTTTCTCTTTCCTCTCTCCCCCCGCCGCTTTTTTTTAAATTCAGGGTTGAACTCAGAGACTCATTCACACTGGGCAAGTGTCCTTCCACTGTGCTACACTCCCAGCTCTTCAATAAAAGCCTTACAGACTCTGCTGGACGTATGGCTCGCTCATAAATCAAGCTAAACAGAACAGGAAGTGAGGTATACAACACTATAGCTACTTTTCAGGCTGTTATAAATTTAACTTGGGTTAAACACACCTTATAAAGGATAATGGCTTCTTGATCATCCAAGCTGTTACCTAAAAAGATTCCATAATGCACTATTAACAGTAGCTACTCTAAGTGGAGATATTTTTAAAGGCATATTAGGCTGAGAACTGAAATAGAACCACCCTTAAGTTTTTTGTAATTTGATCATATTTTTGCCTAATAATTAGTCTTTCATTCTAAATTACCTGTGAAGCAAATTCAAATCAATCCTGTACCTACATCCATACCTGAATGTAAAAAGTTGTAATATTTCATTGTACAAAATAAGTATACATTTGTAAAAATTGCCTCCTAAAATAAGGTTGGAAAACACTTTGAAGGACATCATGACCTTAACAAGTTCTTTCTTTTGCATTGTTTACACAGTTCATTTTTTTTAAAAAGGGGTATTTCCCTTTCAAATACTCTCTACTCAGGGAATAGTTCTAAAAATCAAAAGGAAAGAAAACAAAACAAAACAAAAAACCAATGCATTATAGTTAAGTCCCTGACTTATGAACAAGTTCTATTCCAGGGAAATTGCTCACTAGCTGGATTCCTTTGTAACCTTAAACCAACAGTGAGTCTTATACAGTACACCTGTGAATGTTCACAACTCAAATGTTTGTTAAGTTGAGGACTTACGGTATTTACAAAGATAGGAGGCAGTATACAGTGTTTCTTTCTTTAAAAGAAACAGCTCAGCATGATGGCACATGCCTGTAATCCCTACTAAGGAGGCTGAGGCAGGAGGACTGCAAGATGGAGGCCAGACTGGGCAACTTAAGGAAACCTGTCAATAAATAAATAAGGCTGGGGACGAACTCCCTAAGTTCATTCCCAGTGCTACAAAAACAAACAAACATCCGAAACAGAATTCCTTTCCCTTCTCTGACTGAAAAATATCTCCCTATCATTGAAAATAGCAATCTACTTAAAACGCTGCTTTAATAAACAAGCTAGATCAAGAATGAATCAGGATTACTTTGTCCTATAATGAAGATGTTTTATAATCATCTCAACCCCAGGCCTCTTGGGACGCAGCCTATAAACATGACCTCAGATCTGCAGGGTGGAGAAAGAGGTGGAAAGAAAAGCAGAAGCAAAAACCTCCCCCGCCCCTTTTTTTGGTCTTTTTGTGACTGAGTCTCGCTATGCAGTTCAGGCTGGCTTGGAGCTCACTTTGTAGCCCAGGCTGGCCTTGAACTCACAATGATCCTCCTGCCTCAGCCTCCCCAGTGCTGGGATTACAGGTGTGCACCACCACTCCCAGAGGTGCCTCCCATTTCCAAATCACAGAACATGAGCCTTTCCAGCTTTTCCATTATGTACATACACACAAATACCAAGGCATAGAACCTAGAACAGGGTCAAAATTTTATTTATCCAATGGAATTATGGGAAACAACGCAATTTTGGACTGATTTCTCCTAGTACGCACTAGAAGAAGATATAAAGATATAAATTTTAAAGGTGTGCTGGCTGGGTGTGGTGGCACCTGCTTGCAATCCCCACATTTGGGAGATAGAGGAAGAAGGGTCACCCTGTGTTCAGATCCAGCCTGGGCTACATAGAGACCCTGTCTCAAAAAATAAAAACAAAGTGTGCAAGCCAGGTGTGTGATTCCAGCGCCCAGAAGGCTGAGGCAGGAGGATAGCTGTGAGTTTGAGGCCAGTGTGGGCTTACTACAGAGTGATTTTAAATGCAGCCTAAACCACATAGCAAGACCTTGTCTCAAAAATCTAAGAAGTGTGCTGAGTATTAGAGGTAGAAAGGAAAAAGGAGAGCTCCTTAAAAAAAAAAAAAACTCATCTCAGCTGAGACTAACTTGACTCAGCTGGTCAACTCCTGAGGTTTCAGTCTCTGAAAAATCTCCCAGTTTCTTAGTTGTACTGCGTAGTTCCTATGAACAAGTTATAAAGAAATTACATCTACTAAATTTCAAAAGGTATTTAAAAAACTGAGATGACCAATTCTTAACACACATCAGAATAATACCTAAAAGGTCAAGGAGTTCTAGGAATCATTTAGAAGGAACGAAAAGAACAAAATGAGGCTACGGAGAGCAAAGCGCCCGCCCTCCCCACACCGTCCCACCTGCATCGTACTCGGTGCCTGTGCCTGTCTTTCCTACCAACACAGGCCATGTGAAGGGAGAGGCGGCCACACGGTCACTGTACCTGGACGCCAGCATCAACGTGCTGCTGCTCTAAGCACATGGCAGGGAAAGGCATAATTTGCAATAAACATCTCGATGAAATGGCACTTGAGTTTTCTAACTAAATGTGTAATTCTTCCCTCAAAATGCGTGCATGTGTGCACACACACACACACAGAGCAAAACAAACCCTGCAGATTTTAAATGTGCAGGGCATGCTAACATGATGGAGCTTTTCTATTCCTGTTTAAATTTCATGGGAATATTTTTTAAAAGTTCTGTTGGTCGAACCCCAACTATGCAAATTCCTAGTAACTCAGAGCGGCCATATTTCTACACTGATTTTCTTCTTTGAAGTTTCTTTAACAACAGCTGTTTGTGCTGTCTACACTAGACTTCTGTCTTGCTCTTCCCGTAACAACTATGCAAAATCTCTCACTGTAGCTAACAGCAACTGTAAGCGACACACAAATGTGTTCTTTCAAAATAGAACCTGCCCGTCCAAATAGATTAAATGATCAATAAAAGTTAGTCATCAGAGTTGCCTAACATGTAAAGAAATCTGATATCATCGACCCTTTTCTTGTTTTCTCCTTATAGTCTTTTTTTTTTTTTTTTTTTAGTACTGGAGATTGAGCCCAGAGCTTTATGCATGCTAGGCAAGCTCTCCACTATTGAGCTACACTCTTAGGCATAGACCAATTCCTTAAAAACTGTTATTAGTACATTATGGTATATAATGATTACACTCATGGTGGGGAGTGAGTGTATGTACCTAACACATCCTACCTCTTCTTTACCTCTCCTCCCCACTTTCCATCTCATGGTTCCCTCTCTCATTCATGAAAGACCTTTCTCTCTGTTTCCTATTATAGTGCTTTTTATTTTGCTCTTTACATTATGTATACCTTGTGTTTCTCATACTAGTTACTATATGATATTTAAGCTTGTGCATCTGAATTATTTCACTTCACATTATGGTCTCAAGGTGCATCCATACAAATTCGTTATTCTGGTTCTGATTTAGTCTTTACTTAAGCAGCCCTTCCCCATCTCGTGGAAATCTCAGTCATCTGGGGGAGGGAAAGGGCAAGGTACTAACAATCCCATCTGACAGATGACGCATCGTCCTAGGCAAAGGATTCATTGCCATATACAGCTTGATCTGTCCTACCTACCCCCGGGTTCCATCAGTTATGTATGAGCCCCAAGAATACTCTCTCTTCACCTTTTCTATCATATGTCTCTCTCTCCGCGCTCTCCACCTTCTCAATCCCAACTGAGAGCTGAATCTACGACTGCTATGGAACTACAGAGAAGGAAGAGCTGGCCAGCGCGCTCGTGGGATCTCCCTCTCCCTCCCTCTTTCCTCCTTTCTTTCTGTCTCTCTCTTATACCAAGCACAGAGAACCTATTGGAGAATGAAGCGGAGCTGAAAGAGGAAAAGAGACATATACACTGCATCCAGGTACTGAGAACTGAGGACACAAACCATCCTGAGCTTACTTTCTGGCATGTGCCCTAGCCATGAGGAGGAATGCTGAGTCAAGCGATATACATATTTGAAGTTTTAGCGTGTTAACTTTGTGTTGCTGTGACAGGGATCACAACTTAAAAGGAAGAGCTGCTTATTTTTGGATCCGTTTCAGGTTGAGTTCACAGCCCCTGGCCCCTTGCTGTGGCCTATGGCTGGGAGGTACATCACTGCAGAGGAAAACTGCTCGCCTCGTGGCAGCCAGGAAGCAGAGAAAGGAGTGGGCTGCCGGTTGTCCCCTTTCTAGGGCGCATCCCCAACACAGTCATTAGGGTGATCTCTGGGGATGTGCCCTAAAGGGTCCCTGGCCAAAATCCTGCCACCTCCCGACAGCACTGCTGGCTGCTCATAGCGCCTTTCACAGGTGAGCCTCGGGAGATGCTTCCGGTCCAAACTCTAATGGCACAAAATGCTAAGCTGCGAGAGCTCTAAATCCTCTTAGGTCCCAGTTTCCAGTCCTGGACTATTTTCAACACTTAGTAAAATGGTCCTGTTACTTGAGTATCTAAATCCTTGCAATCTTTTAAAATGCTTTTGGAGCCAGCCATGACCCATGGCCTCTAAAGTTCTAGCACTAAAGCTAATTCTTCTCTGATACTTAGCCACAGCACATTTAGAAGAGGCTCAGCACTTTACCCAAACTGTTACTGATACTTCAAAGTCAGGAAAATACGTCTGTCCTCTTGAATAATACGTTCTATGCTACAATTAGAAAATTTTATTCAAAGCATCGCAAAAGTCAATGGGTCATTAATTGCTTTACAGTTTATCAAGTATTTTTATGTAAGTTCTCTCACTGAACCCTGACCAACAAGTGAGGGCACTCTCTCCGTCAGCTGCTCAGCACTGCAGCAGATACCTAACACTACCCCAAAAGGAGGACAGGACATATCTGGCTCACAACTGCAGAGGTTTTAGCCATGGTGGGCTGGCTCCAAAGTGGGGACAGGATGGCGGAAAGGGTGTGGGGGAGCCAAGTCGGTCCACTCGTGGTGGCTGGGAAGCAGGGCTGGGAAGAGCAAGGGAGGACAAGGTCAGGAGCCCAATTAACCCCAGGTCACACAGACCCACAGCATCTGGGAGGGTAGAGGCCAACTGAGTTACAGCTCCGTAGCCTGCTAACTCCCAGGCAGAGTGCTGGTGACAGCTGATGGGCACACCGTGTGCTTCTGAGAGTCAGTACTCAATTCCTCCCATTATCACCAACGTGGCACTTAGTAATGGATGATCTTCAGGCTGGTAAGAGATGGTGAATTAAAGCAATATGAAGGATAAAGGAAGAGGAAAATGCAGAGAAAAGTTAAAAGTAAAGTATGTTAGATTGCTGAAAGTATCAGAATGCAGAAGTGTACAGAGCTGGCAAACTCTTCTTTCAGTGGGTGGAACATAGATTACTTTTTAGGAACTGTAGAAAGACAATGACAATATGATTGGTCAGAAATGTTAAAAAGTGACCTTTTGGTTGGTGTTTATCTTAAGCATGCTTATACATAATTTATGTTCAACAAATATAAAATGGTGTAGCTAATGAATGGATTGCTATTTTGATAGCAGGCACAAGCAGTTATCCAGCTTACGCAGCTGGTTCCTGGAACCTAAGGAAAATATTCTCATACCAATGACACTGACAGATACTGGAAGGAAAATAGTTAAAGATAACACCGCCAAGGCTTGCTTCCACTTCCTCATATCCTACAGGAATCATTTATTGCAGTGACTCACCCCTTTCCTTCCACAGTGCTCCGTGGCTGTGGGGATGCTAAATGTTACTTTTCCTTTAAATGATTAACCTTGGCATGCTGAGCAAGGAGGGGAGGTGAGTAACGGCTGCAGTGAGTCTTATGATGGTCACAGAGCTTATAGCAGCCTTTCGTTTAGCCTGAAACGTCCCCTGCCTTTAACCTCCTTGAACAAACACGCTGTAGTGGCAGTCACTGAGCCCGACTAAGTGCCTACTTAGGCCTACTCGTAGGCCTTTCTCTCTTTCCCCTCATAAAACTAAGCATCACTCACTTATGCTGCACATCAATGGAGGCATTGAAATGTCCGGGAAAGACATTTTCTTGACAACGTAAGTAGATTTGGAACCAATCTCCGCGCAACTCCTGCACACATTTTTCCTTGTATGAAGTTTGTTCTGCATCAGCCTAACCCAGAAATGCTTTTCACAGCCACCTCAGGGACTTGCTACTGACTCACCAACTCAGCATACTTTTATACTTAGGTCCTGCTCACTAAGAGGAACAACGCAACACTGGTGCTGGTCCTTCCACAAAGAAAATTCAAACACTCAGACGCTTCAGAACACCCTTCACCCTTTACTTTGTGGACAGGACTGTAACTTTCTTTTAATGTAAGGCTTCTGCGAGAAGAGTGAAATTTTGGCAGACTGAGCTTTAACTCTCAATATTCCAGGCCCCTTCAAAGTGTGAAAGGGGATGCGCCTCTTAATAGACACCTAAAGTAGGTTTTTCTTCTTAGATTCTTTTTCAGTGAGCGTGGTATGATTGGAGGTATGATTCATTGTGAAAGGGGCAGTTCTCTTTCTGCACTGTGCTGTTTTATTAGGCTCTCTTCCCCACTTTGGGAATCTCAAGGTGTTTGCAAGTGTTACACAAAGAGAAAGTAAAGCAGGGCTCTGAGCTCACAATTCTCTCGTCATACTACCTCCTGCTCTCCAGTCCTTACGCCCCATTCTCAGAGTCTGCTCTCTGATGAGTGGTGAGCCCTACACGATCTGGACTTGACTGAATAAGCTTTCTGTGCCATGACTGAGAGCTCACCCACACCAGATCAGGCAGTCTCTTTCCTAGGAACTTGGAACTGGCTCACAAAGATGCCAGTCAATGCCTATCGGTGGGTGCTCAAACTGAGGGGGAAGGCAGTGAAGGGTGGCTTTTCCCCGCCAAATGGCAGAAGCTGGGAATGTGGAGAAAATGAAGCAGGTAAACAGAAGCTTAAGAAAAAGATTTTATGGGTGTAAACAGAAGGCAAGTCAAACAGAGAGACAGGAAGAATTAGAAAGCCAGGGACAAGGAGCTGTTCTGGTCTTTAGCAGTTTCCCAAGTGCTTTGTTCTAATCCCAAAGGAAGTCTGGGTGTTAACTGCTGTGTTTCCATGATATGGTGGATTGACAAATAATGCACAACTTGTAACACTCAGCTGAACTGAATCAGCGTGGTGCTGGGTGGGGGTGGGGCGGGTATGTGAGGACTGTTACCAACAGCATAAAGAGAACTAGAGGAGAAGAGGGTGTTGTTCATTCTGTAGAAGTGTGTGGTGCTGGTTTTCCTGATAGGAACTTGGCTGTTTTCCCTGTAGGAGGAGCTTGGGACCTCGTTGTCGCTGAAGGTGGCTATGGTTCACTTTGGAGGAGCCCTCGTTCTTTGAGCATCGCTTCCTGGCTCCAGTGCAGATTCCTCACCCCACTGGCGCAGACTTTCTAGCTTCTACCACTGACCTTTGGGCCCTCCCAGTGCAGATCCTTGATGCAGACTTGCATAAGACATTGCTGTGAACACTAAGCCCGCAGCCGCACTGTGGAGGACACTGCCACGGGATCCAGGCCCTCAGCTCCACTCGTTGGGTCTCTAGTGTGTGGACAGATTTCCTACACTCTTTTGCATTTGACTCTTTGGAGGAAAATAATGAAGTAATCCTATAAATTATGTGCCCTGTATTAAAAGGTTTCCCTTGCAAGCCCTGACTACAACACATGACAGTTGCCCTAGTCTTCCAGTAAATCCTCCTTTTCAGTCTAAATTAATTTGAATAAATTCCACCTAACTGCTCACCTGCCTCCTCTTTAACATTTCCTGACAGTTCCCTAAGTGCAAGGTACTGCATTAGATGCCCCTCCTAGAGAGGGAGCAGAAAAGATCAGTTCTGCCAGAAGGGAGTTTACTATACTGGGAGCTCACTGGGGAAAATCAGGTAAATAGCTCACATGGTTCTAAAAAGATCTTAGATCACAAGAATTAGTAATATATAGGAAAAGCATGATGCGGAATGGCATAAGAAGCAAAGTGCATCCTCAGATGTAATCACGTTCTTTTTTAAGTCACGTATTTTTGATCTAAAGAATGTTTACAAAAATAAAAGAATTGCCATAAGTTACTTTGCAGCTGTATCTCTGACTATATTAACAAAGATACAAAGTGTTGGGTACAGTGTCCATGTGTATGGATAAGATTTATTGCTCACCCGTATTGTACGGAATGTATTTATGGGACACAGGCATACACACAAATCCAGTCAGATTGTCACCTATGGGGACTTTGAGAGGTTCTTTGAGGCTAACCTTGATTATGCGTGATCGATCTCTGCCTTGTGTGCTAATTTTGATGCTAACTTCACATGTGACTCCACTGTATGTAACAGCTGGCTTCCTTAGAAAGAACTGTCCCCTGTGAGGGCCTATTGCTATAAATAACATATCCATACACCAGCAGACGTGATCTGTGACAATGGCTGATTGGTCTATTTATCTCCTACTTATCCCAACTGCTAAGTGAATCTGAGAGGCATCTTGGGTTTTGAATAAATTAGTGGCACAGAGGCTCATTTGCTACTGAACACCCATAGTGACAAGACCTCAAAATATAGGAACTATGACAAAGTAGCACACAGATGCACACCAGAAACTTACTCTACTTCTTTTTCTTAGGGGGGTGGATCTTGCTATGTACTACTCCAGCCTGTCCTTGAACTCACTAAGTATACAGCCCAGGCTGGCCTTCAACTCAGCATGACCTTCCTGCCTCAGCCTCCCAAGTGCTGGGATTACAGGTGTGTGTGCCACCACGCCCAGCTCTCCCTCGATCTGTTCTCAGTATGTCAATTGTTTTTAAATAAGAACAACTTGATTAATTCATTTTACCCCTTTCTCAATTCCATTTTGGATAATATCCTAAAAGGCCATGAGCTCTGTTTGAAATTTATACATCCCTCACTTCATAAAGAAAACCTCACCTTAACTTTAAATCCAAAACATTTTAATGGAAAATACCGTATAAGCATGAAAAAAAAGAGGCCAAGTGTGGTGGCAGGTGTCTATAGTCTTAGCTATTCAACAGACTGAGGCAAGGGGTTCACCTGAGATCAGTTCAAGAGTTCAGTGTGACTGTCTGAGTAATCCTAGCTTCTCACAGGCCATTTAGGTTTTCACTAGACTGTGGAGAGCCACAGAAAATTCCCACTGCCAAAAAACTCCAATTTCCTAACCTGCACCTTGGAGTTCTTGGCTGCTCTGAGCTCACAGGTCATTGAGAAAACATCTGCATCTCCTACTGCATACTGGAAGAGACTGCACACTGTCTCCTTGCAGGAGTACCCAGGAGACTTCACGCTGGCCTCCTGAGTTAGTCTGTTAGGGTTTCAATCTTCATGTGCTCAGGGGCAGGGCTGCTGGAAGGTGGGTGGGTCACAGAGGCCACACACTCAACAGT